>CM067503.1:16949130-16959130 GCA_034509495.1 Acestrorhynchus altus | reverse complement strand
CTTATCGCTGTTTACTTTACTTTCATTTGACCTGAATTGATGCAAACGAATAATGTGGACATTGCTGCAGGATGGGGAATTTGAAGCAGTTGTAACCTGTATGATTTCGCCGGAATTCCTGCAGTGCTGCTTGCAGATTCGGGCTTTGTGATCGCTTCGTTTTACTGCATTTTATAGTTGAGACGTTTTGCATGCTTTGTGCATTTTCACAACAACGAAAACGAACCCTAAAAAATAGGAATACGTCTAGAAACTGGGATTAAATGGTTGGCTCGTTATGTGGTTCTATGTCGCACCAACCTCCTGTCTAAAAGCGCAGCCCACGTCGTCTGTTTATTATTTCACTGTGTGTTTATAATCTGCAACCCCCCCCCCTCTCTCTCTCTAGCCCCCGGTTCGGAAGAGCGCGTGCAGCCGAGCTGTGAGTCCCAGGACACTTGCAGCGCCGCGCGACCTCAGCGAGCATCAGCACTAGAGCCCCGCCGCGTGCCCGTCCCGCGCGCCACTCCGAGCACGATTCAGCGAGCAAAGGGTCCACCAGGTACCGGCACCCCCCTCTCCCTCCCTCTCTCTCTCTCTTTCTGTATATATATCTATATATAAACTGCTTTTAATTGGTATCGCCTCTGTTTGGAAGCTAGAAATGGTGTTTATATTTGGCTTTTAGATCCAGTGTAAACCACAGTGGATCTTCTATCTTATGTTCCAAGTAAAAAAAGCTAGTGTTTAAAGTGATCATCAGTGGTTGGAAACATCTCCTTTCTGCTTCCAGGGTATCCCTACCAATGTAAATATGTCTAGAATATACTTCTTATCAGGCCCACTGGGGTCTGTTTGGAATCGGCTCGGTTCTGTGCGTAATTACGCACGAAGCGCCCGCTCTATTCTCCCATTATGTTCTGTAAGATGTTTCCAACCGTGTTCACTTGATCATCTGTTCGTCTGTTTAGTGTGTGTCGAGAAAGTGCTCGGGCAGCAGAATTAGAAAGCAGGTTCATGTGTGTGGTCAGATGGAGAGGCTGGGGATGGATGGGCTCAGCATTTAGGCTGGATTTGTGTCATTGTGCCAAACTGAGCGTCTCTGCTGTGAACAACTAATATGTGGAGCTCTAGCTGTGCTGTTCACAACACCCAGTCCACAACATGCCTCCACACCACCCAGCTACACCATAGTGTCGTTGCGCTGCTGTTGGGGAAGGTGCGCACACTTTGCGTATGAATGTTTGTGCCATGTGCAATTTGTAGAAGCTCGTTTTTTTTGTTTTTTTTTTTGAAGCTCATAAATATCTGATCTCAGGCTCTCTTGTGTGTGTATGTGTTTTGTACGTGTGTGTGTGTACTGGTTGATCTCTTGTCTGTTAGATCTATGGCATTGAGACAATGAGCAGGCGAGCACAGTTATTGGAGCAGCTGCGTTTTGTCCATCTAAAATGCACTCCTCGAGGTCAGACCCTCTCCTGCCTCTTGCCTCCTAAAGTCCCTCTAAACAAGCTTGTTGTGTGTATCCCTGTCTGGGGGCTTTCTCTGTTGTTTCTGTTCTTTCTACACACGTGCGCGCACACACACACACACACACACACACACACACACACACACACACACACACTGGCCTGTTTGGTTGCGAACCCCTGGTTTGATTCATTGCTGCTGTGGAGATGACTGATGTTTATATTAGTGTGTGTGTGTGTGTGTGTGTGTGTGTGTGTGTGTGTGTGTGTGTGTGTGTGTGTGTGTGTGTGTGTGTGTGTGTGTGTTGTTTTGACAGTCCAGCAAGAACACTGTTAAAACCTATGTAGAAACTCTTGCCTCTTAACCACAGCTGAAAGTTAAACCTACAAAATAATCAGCTTTGTGTCCCAGATGTTTATTAAATAATGAAATAATTAAAGTCAGAATAAACATCTGTAATTTTATCATGCCAGCAACTCAAACCTTTTATCATGTCAGTAATTCACAGACTTTTTAAAATCAATACAAAACAATATAGTTTAAATCCTCAAAACTTAGTTTACAACAAAATTATTCACATTGCTTTTAGTTATTTATACATTATTTGCTTTTTACTGTTTAGATGTATTAAATATCTTGTTTAAATCGATTCTAGCCCATGAAATATAAGTATACTGGCTTTTAAAACTTAAAATAAAACCAATTAAACCTCAAATAAACACATACACTTATTTTTAAACGATTTGTAACTTTTAACTTGTTATAAAAATCACTTTATACATCGATTTTAGCCACAGTGTACATAAAAATAATTTTATACAATATAAACTTTTATAAACAAACTTAAAAGCAGCACACAATTTATAAGCAACATATGCATCTCAAAGCTCACTTTATTGACTTTATAAGCAATACAATACAGTCATTTCAGCTGAACCTAAAGCTAACTCGACCACCTTTATTGTGTATTAAACCCACAAATCCCCCAAAACCCACACGTTTAACCTTCACTGTACTGTAGATTTGAGCCTCACTGGCCTCAGCTCTGTTACTTTACAGTAACTGAAAGCAAGCGAATTTCCACCACAAGCAGAAAATTCTTTCATTAGAGAAAACCTGTTTAACCCTTTCCTTCAGACTGAGCTGTTCATTCACACAACTGCAGCCCCCTTCATTCACTCCTCCAAAACCAGATCATACAGGAGGAGAGAGAGAGAGAGAGAGAGAGAGAGAGAGAGTGTGTGTGTGTGTGTGAGAGAGAGAGAGTGTGTGTGTGTGAGAGAGAGAGAGAGTGTGTGTGTGTGAGAGAGAGAGAGTGTGTGTGTGTGTGAGAGAGAGAAAGTGTGTGTGAGAGAGTGTGTGTGTGTGAGAGAGAGTGTGTGTGTGTGTGTGTGTGCGCGCGCAGGGAAAATTCAGCAAATGATTATTTGTCTGAAAACAGCCAAATCAATAAAGCTCCTGAATGAAGCTGAATAACAGACAGATTAAAGTTCTCCTACTGAACAGTGATGTTCTGATGATACAACCACATCACAGCCAGCATGGACTGGGAGGGTGTCTGCAAATATGGTGACCACGTCAGCTGTGTGTTAGCTTTACCAATGACCCAAAACCGCACGTTAAAAATGTTCAAATACATTTACAAAGTTTCATTTATGCAACAGGTGTAGAGGTTCCTAATGGTGTCCTGTGATGATCCATCTCATGCAGCTTGAATGTTCTCACTCAGTTCTGCAGATGGTGTGGTAGGGGTGGAGTGTTGATAGAGCGTCCAATAGTATTGTTATTAGTATAACACTTACAACAAAGAGGAGGAACTTACATACAGAAAGTAATTCATGAAGTCCTAGTATTAATTGCAGTCATCATCCAACACATGGTTTAGCAAAGCAGTGTTTTATACATGTTAAATCATGTGAACTGGTGGTGGAATTCAACACATCCATGCACAGTCTGGAGGCATCTGCACAGTATACACCATTTAATTAAATAAGAAAAAGAATCAAAACATTACTGTGCTTAAATAACTAAACAATTACTGTTACTGCACACTGACATACATATAGACATGGGCTTCAGTGGGCTTAATGACATTTAACTAGTAAGCACTGAAGAGGTCTATAGGTCTGTTTTGTTTGCCACTGTCTTGTAGCTGTAAAGTGTGTGAATTTACAGTGAAATGATGGGTCATCAGTTTGGATATTAATACTGAAACTCATATTCAATATGACATCTTCCAACACTATGTGACAAACTCTCAGAAGAGTAATGTGGGCCAGAGCTGCTGTGTGTGTTTGTGTGTGCATGGTGCTATTTCACACAGGCTAAAAGATTTTTGATTCATAAGTAACTGGACAGGGATATAGGTTGGGTGGTTTTGGCTCAGTACTGTGAAACACTGGATTTGAACAGAAACAATGACTATGAGGTTAAACAACAGAATGCCAAATTATAGGTATGTACATTTTCCCTATTTCAAGTCGTCCTTTGAATTTGCTTACTGCCTGAAGTCATCTCCCACACACCATCACTACTTAACCAAGGTGTGTTAGGCCTGTAGCACAGAATTTTTCAGTTCCTACTTGTTTAAGTATGTCTTGGTCTTTCAGCATGACCCTCAGTAAATTAAATTCATGCTCATCTGGATTCTTTGTGGATGTCTGACTTGGAAAATCAACTTTATTTAACTTTTCATTCCTAGAAAAACTCAAATTTCACTGTCCACCTTCCATTTTAGATGTTTCTATCCTTCAAATTTCAACATTTCCAAGGCAACTAAATGCATTCTATTTTACTGCAGTAGTACACTGTGTACCAGGAGCAGTCATATTTCTTTTCTGTGTAGGTTCTTCTTCATATTTCCCGAACCTGCCCTTTAACCTTTGTCTGTACTTTTTGGCAAACTGTTAACTGGCCTTTCAGTTCTTGCGGGGTACCAGTGGCCTGTACCTTGTGGTAAACCTTCAAAGGTCAGGCTGGTGTGATCTTTGCTTCATAATCGTTGACACTTTACCTACATCCTGGAGATTGTTCTTGATCTGTTCAGCAGCTTCTGTTTACTGTGAAAAGAGCTGGGGGGACTCAAAATATGAACTGTATGAAGCTGTATGCTTCAAAAGTCAAGGATCACACTGAGCCCATGGATCTCTACCACTGTCCATTTCTCTACAGTGCTCTTCTGAAAAAATGATTCATACTAAAGCTTATATTCTTCACTTTTTATCTCAAAGTCATTGTTTCAATCCCAGCTTCCAGTGTGGTGGGATACAAAGAGTTTTCACTGTCCATTTATTTATGGTCTGAATCGTATGTCTCACACTGACCTTTGTTTCCAAGGGAATGTATTTCTGTACTAACCTTCTTCTAACGGAATCATGCAAAGGCTATGGTGCTGAGTGGCATCTTACACTCACTGATTTACCCCCCCAAACTGTTATATGTATTGTTTGATTGGCAAAAATGCAAGGTTTAAAGTTAGATACACTCTTAAAAAATATAAAAATGTTCATTAGTAGAATCTGTTTGATTTGTGTTCCTTTTTCATTTCTTTTTCAGGCTTTTTGCATTTTACATTTTGAAAGAAAATATGCATTTTCAAATGCATCATCACAAAAATCTCAAAAATGGGGACTTACATTAGTTTAGAACCTTTATCATACAGAAGAAAGGTTATGCAGTCTAACATAGTTATCTATCTATTATAGTTCATCTACAAAAATTGATTATATAAAAAAAAAAACTTCAGTTGAAAGATTTAAGGCAACCAGATATGGTCTTCTGTGGTACTTCCAATGAGCCTTTATTTTTAAGAGTGTATTTACTATTTAACTTCCCTTCAAGGTAGAATGTATATATGTATGTAAATATCATCACTGTTGAAAGCAATACATACTACTTAAGTAAACAGATTTTGTTAAGTAATTTTGAATTTCATTTCAATTGGTACACCATCATGAAAAGTTCATACAATATGAAACGTTTCTGCTGCGTAAATATGTATAAAAAATAAAATAAAATTAAGTTTTTAGCAGTGGTAAATTTGTGCTGGCTTCACTGGCTTTTGAAATTTAAGGGGTTTACTATTTAACCATCCTGTTGTAAAAACAGTTTCTTCACCTCTCTCTCTCTCTCTCTCTCTCTCTCTCTCTCTCTCTCTCTCTCTCTCTCTCTCTCTCTCTCTCTCTCTCTCTCTCTCTCTCTCTCTCTCTCTCTCAGACACCCCTCGTTCGGGCCCAGTGCGGCCTGCCCCGGATCAGCTACCTCACCCAGTCGTTTGGCTACACAGAGCTACAGTTCTGACCTCATGACAGACTGTAAATGCGAGATTGGTGGTGAGATTTGACGGCCGCTGCCCACTACTGCTACCAACTCAACGTTTTTTGTGGAGGTGGCTTTGAGCTAAGCCCTCCTGCCTGCCAGCTGCACCTCAGCGGCCTGTCAGAAGGAGGAGAGGGTGCCTCCAATGGCTGTTTCAGATGAAGCTATAGAGTGGCTCCATGTACTTTAAGCAGTCGCCACCCTCCACACCCCCCACCCCACTGCATCCTGGCGCACCTGGAGCGTCATCCTTCTTGTGGGATGAGTCTCACGCCTTGCCCCCTGTTCCCCAGCCCTGCCTAATGGAGGGTGCATGAGGTCGTTTCCACTTCTCTGAGACCCCAGCCCCCTCCTCCCAGCGGCTACGAGACACCAATGGGCCTGCAGCTCCGTTCGGAGCGCTCTCCATCATCCTCCTCCTCCACTTCCTCACACCCTCCACCCAGCCTGGACAGTCATGCACACACTCACACACATGAGCACTCACACATGTACCCACTGAACATGGGCAAGCCCAGTGCCCTAGCCTTCCGCTCGTTGGGCATGGGCGCGTGCCCGCCCTCGCTGCTGGGTGAAAGCCTGCCGTCGCCTCCTAGCTGGGCCAGCTCTGGGGAAGGCACATGCGCTGTGTGTGGAGACAATGCACACCTATAGTGCACTAGAGAGTCGGACGTGTGAGGGCTGTAAAGGCTTCTTTAAGGTAAGAAATCAATTCAATAGTAACAATAATTATACATTTGCAAATAGGGCTGTGTATTTGCAAGAACCTGGTGATACAAAACATATCACGATACAGTACACTGCATCTTATAGTGTTTGACTCTAACCAATGTGATATATGGATGTAGAAATGTGCACACCCAGCTTGTTTATTCCCTGTAAAGAGGTATCAGCAATCTCTCGAGGACATAAACATGAACCTATTGGCACCATGCCTAATACCATGCATGAGACACCCAACTTTGAGCTGTGGAGAAGTGGAACTCTATTCCCTGCAGTAAAGGTGCTACATTAAATATTTCTGGGTTGAGGTGGGATGATAATCATCTATCACCCTCAAAAATCTAGTAGCACTTGTGGATGATTGAGACAGTTAACTCTTTTAAATACTTCTGAATGAGCTGGTGTTTAGTACTTTTGTCCCTATAATGAATATTGTGAGATACTTAACCTGGACCAGGACAAATGTCAGTTGTTCAATAGCTAATATAGCACATTTCCATCTGTCCACATCTGTTATTTTGGTAAATTACAATAGAGGGCAACCCGGCAAAGCAGTGGCTGTTAAAGTATATTGTTGAAATAAACAATAAAACCACAAAATTCAGGGGAAAAATAAAATTAAAATTAAAATTGAGACTACCTTTAAATGCATGAGTGCTTCTACCACCTTTAAATGCATGAGTGCTTCACCAAGCATTTGTACAGGCCCCTCTCTCTCTCTCTCTCTCTCTCTCTCTCTCTCTCTCTCTCTCTCTATATATATATATATATATATATATATATATATATATATATATATATATATATATATATATATAACTCTCATACTCTTTCTATATATATATATATAGACACTTAAGCCCATATTAATCAATTTACTTTATATG
This sequence comes from Acestrorhynchus altus, assembly GCA_034509495.1. Taxonomy (NCBI): domain Eukaryota; kingdom Metazoa; phylum Chordata; class Actinopteri; order Characiformes; family Acestrorhynchidae; genus Acestrorhynchus; species Acestrorhynchus altus. Next base: position 16,951,754 of record CM067503.1, on the reverse strand, counting down.
TGCATGCATGAGAAAAAGCTTAGAGTGTGGAAGGTGTGCTGTGGAAGTGTTGTCATTGTTTATTCATGCCACCATGGTGGGTGTTGCTAGTGTGTATTCATTGGTACCCATTAATTGTTGTTCTTAGTGTAGAATGGGTTTTGGCTGAAGAGCCTGTTTTAACGTGCCCCGTGAACTGCGATGTTCAGAGGTGAACCTGCTATTATTTACACACTCTTCCAGGCTTTTAACCAAGGCTAATGCGTCCTCTATGTTAAGAGAAAGACTTGTTGTTGAGAGCAGCATGTGTATGTGTCTGTGTTTGTTAATTAACATGCAAAACAATCTCTCAATTTTCAAGTAGTACCTATTCGAGTTCTGCTAGTAAGTAAAGTGAGTGGGTGTCATTTGTTATATAATCACATTAAAACGTAACATTAGAGGTAACAGTGATTAGTAATATCTGTAGTAAACTGTAGTAATAATAGTAGTTGTTAGAGTATGGTGTGCAACTGGACCGTGCCTTTGCTCAGTGGTTTCTTGCACATACCAGCCTGAAAAGAGAGAGAGAGAGAGAGAGTGTGTGTGTGTGTCTGTGCCCTCACAAATCGTCTGACCGGCGGTTGCCACGGTGCCTGTGAGGGTCATCTCCCCTGGCGACCAGTAAGAGGTGTGACAGAGGCGCACACTTAAAATACAGCAGCCTGAAGCACTCGCAGCCACACACACACACACACAGACACACAGACACACACACACACACACACACACACACAGAATAGACCCTGAACAAAAACGAAACCTCCATATATCACATATTAATAAATAAATGGCTGTATGGTGTGATGGCATCATTCAACCAGCTAGGCCAGCATGCCTGAACTGTGTTACCTCCAGTTTTAAAACACAGTTGCACTCCTGGATGTGCAGTGACACTGAATCATATTGTATGATCCAGACAGTTGCAAAAAAGTTTTTAGCAAATATCAGACAGTTAATGAGTTAATTAAACTGTCTGGTGTCCATGTAAAAAATATATAACACTGTTAGATTCTCAGAAAAGTACAATTTATGGATCTAAGACTGGCTTTAAATCATTGCCATTCAATAATAGTAGTTTTAAACGAGTTTAAAATCCAACTGTATGTCCCATTAATTTTTGACCCAGGCTGTGGGGATTGAACCAATCAGACCAGAGGTGATTGAAATAAACCAGTCTTAAGAACACAATGTTTTAAATGACAAAAACAGCCTGCTTGAATTCTAAAAAGGTAAAGTAAACACTAGCATGAGCACAGCAGCAGCCTAGCAGCGAATGTAACACCATTCTGGAGTATGATGCCAAAGCATAAAAACAAACATAGCCACATTTTTAAATATGTTTTCACATATAATAAATCTTCTCACTGTGTTGGTCAAACGGCTGGTTTCCATAACTCAATTTCACACACAGACACAGAAGCCAAGTTATTTTAGTGTGGCAATATCCTTTTTCCATACTCTTTTGGGTCGAAACATTTTCGACTTCTGTCTTCTTGACTTTCTTTCTGTTATGAGCAATGCAAGCTTGTGAGGCTAGCTCCTAATATGGTGTGTGTGAGCAGAATGCGTGAATAAGGGCAGGTGTGCCATCCAATCATTATTTTAGAACTGAATAAACAGGCTTTACAGTCCTGTGGCCTCAATAGAAAATGATTCTTTTTTTCTGATCATCAGAACATTTGATTTACTGATTACTTTCACAATATAAAGTTTCAAAACATACAACAAAACCATTTTTTTAAATCACATTACTTATTTTTTTAGGTTGTCAAATCATAATATAAAAATAAATGGATTAGAAGTGATGTTGGCAATATTTTGGTATGAGCAGCTGCTGTAAAAAAAGCAAATAGAATATTTTCAGATTTGACCAAAATTTTGAATCAATGTATCATTCAAGTGTATTTAATGACAATCAGAATTGTTTTGCATTGTATTCATTTTACTACATTTTTATTCTTTTATTCATTTTACAGTCAGTCATTTGTAACACTAGTAAAGGTTATAAAGCTTCTCAGTAATAATGAACCAAAAGTGCCAACTAGTTCCATTTCTACATTTGTAACACTTCTGTATCAACAATGATAGATTTATATGCATTTCAGTGCCTCCTCCTGCAATTAGCTGCAACATAATTTCAGTTCATAAGGCAGTTGCTTCAGTTTCTTGAGTGTACAGGAAAATTATTATAGCAGACAAATGCATTCCACAGCCCTTTGCTTTTCAAGCTTAGAAATTACAAGCAGAGAATAAGACATGAAGGGCAGGGGAAGAGAAAGGAAAGGAGAAAGAGACAAGAGAGGACGATGTGGAGAGAAGAGACAAACAGAGAGGATGAAAGAAGACGAGAGAAGGGGGGGTGGCAGGACCAGAGATAATTGAATATGGCCTGTGGTCTGGCGCTGAAATAATTTATCCCTGTTCAATTAGTTTCACAATTTATTTTTATTTAGTAATTAATAAAAGCAGGGGTTGGTGGGCCTGAGGCCTTAGTGGCCATCACAGAAAGACACACACACACACACACACACACACACACACACACAGGAAATAAATGGCAAACACATGTGCATGCAGAGACAGATAGACTCTCACACACACAC
>CM067503.1:16881630-16946630 GCA_034509495.1 Acestrorhynchus altus | reverse complement strand
TTGTTTAAGGGATACAGCAAGCACTGCTGAGTGATATGTGAGTGTATATAAGTACTATGTAGAGGTTTTAGGCACCTTGGCATAATTGTAAATCATTTATCTTAGATGTCTTATTTTCTTAGTTTACATTAATTTCTTTTTAAAGTTAAGAACATTTTTGCCTTCTTCAGTAAAATCACTATTAGTGACATGTCTCATTAAGTGATGTTGTAGACTACAACACAAAAACACATTGCATTAAAATCAGTTAATGCAATTATCTGACATCATTAAGTGATCTCTACGTCCAAGACACCTTAGGAGATAAGGACATTTCATAAATATCATACGATTGAAATCCAGCAGGCTCTTGTTGCTCCTACAGAAATAAAACTTTTATTTATGGACACAAGTAACTGTGGCAGAACCACCTACTTAGAGACAAAAGCTCACCACTGTTGTTTTTAATGGTAAATTACCGTGTCTGTACCGAGTTCTGTGTGTGCACTGAAAAAAAAGTGTAATTGAACTCAGCTTATATATATATATATGTCTTCTACAAAACTGTAATTAAGAACTGCACATTCTGGTTCAGTTTAGAAAACATTTTTTGTGCTAATTTTGTCAATAATTGTGTTGATGACATATAGAAATATTCCATACATATGAATCAACATATTACATGAAAGATTAGATAAGATTCAATAGATGACCAGATTCAAGCATCTTTTCTCAGATTCTGTAAAAAATTGTATACTGGTGCAGTAATGGCTATACAGCTGTGTGTGTGTGTGTGTGTGTGTGTGTGTGTGTGTGTGTGTGTGTGTGTGTGTGTGTGTGTGTTAGATGTATATGGAAACCTTTCTGAGCTCAATTCTGAGCTCAATATTCAACTTCATGTATGATATTGTATGCTAAAACATCTTGGCTAAAGTATTATAGTATTTCAATGCCTTGTGGGCATTCATTACCTCTATTTTCATATCTTTAAATAATTGCATAGAGGATACCATGTTTGATGAGTGTCAGTACAAGGTTTGAAGAATTTATAGCTAGAAAATTTCAAATTATAGGCCAAAATGGAAATATCAACAGTACATCATTACATGTCAAATCAGTGCCTGGCACTAAACCTCAAACTACAGATGTAATGTCTTGAAGGTTTATGTCAGATTGAATTATCAGTGAGCTGACATCTGACAGGGGCTCCAACTAGATATGGTTCATCTGTTCAACTGTGGGTGCTGCTAACTGCTTCAAATTACTGTACAGTACTGTACACAGTTGAGGTCAACCAATCAGGATGGAGATCATTTGCATGTAACATCTGCATAAGACACATTAATATGAATGGAAATGTTGACCCTTAAATCTGTGTGTTTGTGTGTGTGTGTGTGTGTGTGTGTGTGTGTGTGTGTGTGTGTGTGTATGTGTGTGTGTGTGTGTGTGTGTGTGTGTGTGTGTGTATGTGTGTGTGTGTGTGTGTGTGTGTTTTACTGGGTCTAAAGGTGCTGTCCTGTTATAAATGTCTGGACGAGCTTTAATGAAAAGTGCACACTTCCGAGTGTTGATTTGGGCTCCAGTCAGCTTGGTTTGAATCAGGCTCGGCTTCATTTGCCTCTTAATTAAATGAGAATGAGAATTAACGTCATTTGAAATGAACTGGGGGAATATGCAAAACCACAATGTGTAAATTGGATTAACTGGTATCCGCTCACCAGACATCTCCATCAAACCCCACTCAGTATGTGCCAGGACTAGCTGTGTGTGTGTGTGTGTGTGTGTGTGTGTGTGTGTGTGTGTGTGTGTGTGTGTGTGTGTTAGAGGTCTTTACCTGTTGATTAAAGGTGTCTAATCCGGGTCTTGTTGACGTCTCGAGTGCACGCCACCGTTGCTGGTAAAAATTGCGGGAAACTCGAGAACCTGTAAATAAAGGCCATAGAATTTAAAACTACTGTAAACTCCTGTAAACTCTCTCTGTGTCTCTGTCTGTGTGTCTCTGTCTCTCTCTCTCTGTGTGTCTCTGTCTGTATGTGTCTCTCTGCCTGTCTCTGCCTGTGTCTCTCTGTCTGTGTGTCTCTCTGTGTCTGTCTGTCTCTGTCTCTCTCTCTGTCTGTGTGTCTCTGTCTGTGTGTGTCTCTCTGCCTGTCTCTGCGTCTGTGTCTCTATCTGTGTCTGTCTGTCTCTGTCTCTCTGTCTGTGTGTGTCTCTCTCTGTCTGTGTGTCTCTCTCTGTCTGTGTATCTCTGTCTCTCTGTCTGTGACTCGTCTGTGTTTCTCTCTGTCTGTGTCTTTCTGTCTGTCTGTCTCGGTCTCTCTCTCTCTCTCTCTCTCTCTCTCTCTCTCTCTCTCTCTCTTTCTTTCTCTCTCTCTCTCTCTGTCGCTCTCTCTCTCATTTCTCTGTCTCACCTCTTCTGTAATTTTGTTTCTCTTCTGTCCCCGTCTCTTCTCTCTGACATCACTGGCACTCTCGCCTCTCTCTTTCTCCTCTCTTTCTCTTCCTCTCTTTTTCCTTCCTGCCTTGTCATCTATATTTCAGTCCCCGTCCCGTTTTACGGGGTGGTCAGTTTTGATATCTCTTTAATAAGGTCAGTAATAATCGGAGGAGTAAACAGCCTCTCTCTCTCTCTCTCTCTCTCTCTCTCTCTCTCTCTCTCTCTCTCTGCCCCCCCTCTCTCCCTGTTTATCAGGCGGCGCGCGCTCTGTCCCGCGGGAGCCGCTCATCTAGCGCTAATAAAGCGCTCGCGCTGCAGGCGAGGCGTGGCGGGAAATTAATTTTTATCTAATTACACTGATGGGCCTGAGCGTTTTATTTTTCACATTGTAATTAAAATATGACCTGCAAGCTTCTCTTATTTCTTAAGAGAAGAGTGGGGAAAGAATAAATAAGTAAACAAATAAATAAACAACTGTTGATTCTTTCTGTTTATTTATTGCATCTTTTCTCTCTTCTCTCTCTCTCTCCCTCCATCCCTCTCTCTCTGTCTCTCTCTGTGTGTGTGTGTGTGTGTGTGTGTGTGTGTGTGTGTGTGGCTGCAGAGGACAGTGCAGAAGAACGCCAAGTACGTGTGTCTGGCCAGTAAAAACTGCCCTGTGGACAAAAGGAGACGGAACCGCTGCCAATACTGCCGGTTCCAGAAGTGTCTCAGTGTGGGCATGGTGAAGGAAGGTAAGACCTTACACACCCTCACACACATCACTTCTTCAGCAGCTTGTCTTCATACACTCTAACCTAAGCCTAGATCTCACCTTGACTGACTCAGGACTGGCTTTTTTACCTAAAGCTTTGTTTTCTTCATGGGCACCTGCCAAAGGTCCCCACAACAAGTATGACCACACACAGCGGTGTAGTCCTGCCTGTGTTACAACCCTTGATATCTGCCAAAGGTCCCAACAACCTCAATGTTACACCTTTCTATCTATATGGGATATTTCCATTGAGTTCTTCTATTATAGCAGGATTCTTAGATGTCAGGAACAGCTTTTTCTGCTTTTTCAGCATTCTGGATACCTTAGGTCCCCACAACATTCATAAATACAAAGCACAAAGCCATACACATTTAAGTTTTAAAGTACTAAGCAAATGCATAAATTCTTATCACGAAGATGATAAACAATTCCGCACAATGTTCTCTGTCATATAGTCACTGGCCATCACTGGCTCTAAACACACAGACAAACACACACACACACACACACACACACACACACACACACACACACACACACACACACACACACACACACACATACAGACAATGGTTAGACATTTGTGGGGGGCTTTCTAGTAAACAGCAATCCCCTGGCACTCGTCCACAGTCCTCCCTTGTTTGACTATTTATCATGGCAATTATAAGCACCATATGACCCCACCTGGACCTGCGGTTAGAGATGAACGAGGTGGAGGAGGAAATGGATGGCCACCACCATAATCACTTTAAACACACAGACACCGCAGACCTGGAGGATATGTGAACTAATAGAGCCACAGTGCTCAGCTGGTCTGCACGCCTGGTTCCAATGCGTGAATGAATTAAGCAGTAATAGGGATGTTTATCCGTTACAGGATTACTGTCACTTACTCCATCTTGCCAATCAGGTCTGATCCGCCACCATAATCACACCGTGTAGAGCACAGGCATGTATAGTTTGCCATGTGTTTTGGGTAATCGTGCTTATGGGGACATTGGGTGTCCGCTTGTGCAGGTTGAGCATTAAGGACAGTACTTATGTGCATGGCTCTGGTGATTACTGTAAATCGGGTAAATTTATTTGACCGTTTCACCATGTGAATAAGACATATTACACACAATTGTGTCTTTCAGTTTACTTACTTTGGGCAACAACTATGTTCATATATTTCATTTACATGTAAATGATGCACACGTTTATATGCATTAATGCATCACTTCTTTCAGGACTTCTTTCAGTATTTGTCATTGTCTCACTCTGTCCTGTCTTCCCACTAAATGGCCTTTAGGGCTCGGACAGTGGCACTCAAGTGCCCTCTACTGGTCCGTTATAGTTACAGTTAGGTGGACAGTTGGACAGATGAATGCATTTATACAATTAATCATCATTGTAATATTGAAGTCCTACTTTGATATCAAACCACTGCACCGAACTTCAATTCTTTGAGTGAGGCTTTTTTTTTCCATGTGAAACTAGAGATTTTACTCTAATTAGGAAGCTTGTTTGTTCACCAATGCCTGCTTTTGTAGAGTTTTTAGAAAATCAGGCAGTTTTAGATAAGATAAGATAAGATAAGATAAGATAAGATAAGATAAGATAATCCTTTATTAGTCCCACAGTGGGGAAATTCACAAATTCCCTGCTGTTTAATACTTACCCTCCTATTTTGCATATAGTTATATTTTTCCAATAACATAACACAAGTATTAGCCTATTTATTAGCCAATTTAGCTCATGAATGGCTCACTAATCAGCCAAAGAGCTGCATGTGTTGAGTGAAGGAACACTTAAAAATACTACTGTAAAGCAACAAGTGTACTTTCTTGAGGCATTTTATTGTGTCAGTTTATTGACTATTTATTGACTGTATCAGTTTATCAGTCTATTGACTGCAGTTATTGAAGGGCGGGCTGACTTCTGAGGCTAATCTGTGTGTGTGTGTGTGTGTGTGTGTGTGTGTGTGTGTGTGTGTGTGTGTATTTGTGTTTTGAGTAGTGGTGCGCACAGATAACCTGAAGGGGAGGAGAGGTCGCCTGCCATCAAAACCAAAGAGTCCGCTCCAGCCCGAGCCATCGCCTCCTTCACCCCCCCTCAGCCTGCTCAATGCTCTGGTCAGAGCGTTCTCTCAGTCCATACCCAGAGAACTGGACTACAGCCAGGTATCTGTGTGAGCTGTTTTTAACTGAAGCACTTAAGATGAAGATGCTGAAAATAGGCTTAGTAGGCTTAAGTATGAAAATCTTGCTCAAACACATGTGTAAAGTCATTGTACTGTGCGAGAGTGTACAGGCTAGTTTTGTCAGAGGATTGGACAGGGAATAATTATTTATCCAATCCATAGTTTTGTGCTGTCAACAGCCCAAAACAGATATCCATCAACCAATCAATCAATCAGTTGATCAATCAATCACTCAATCAATCGCTTGACCTTTATTTTTACTCTGAAGTACATTGATGGTGCCCTTTATTCTTATTATGAAAGAGAAAAATAAAATAAACAAAGAAGTGATATTCAATACCAATATTCTTTCTCTACCTAGAAATAACAGACTGTTATTAAGTTATTAATATTAGTAACTACTGTTCCGTAACCGCTGAATGTAGTTATGAGACTGAGAAATTGGTGATGTGTACATGTGTAAATTTGTGACTGTGTTAAGCTCCTTGATTCTCCTATTTATTCATTTTTTTGTTTTTTGTTTTTTTTTGGCTTCACAATGGGATTTGTTTTTTCATTTTATATATAAATATGAAGTGCCAGAAAGCACATTAGCAAGTGCGTGTGAGATTACTTAACAGTTCAACACAATTTAAGACAAGAGTGTGAAGATTTTTGCTTTTGTGAATTTTCTATAGCAGGATGAGTTTTTTACATTGACTAATAGCTTTTCTTTAGAATTTACTAAATTCCAGGTCCAGACCAAATGGCAGTTGGCAGGCCTCATAGCTCCAGTCCCTTGGCTTGCTTTGTCTGATTGAGTAAATTTAGATAATAGAACAACTGTTGTTTGAAATCAGTAAAACCCAATTTGAGGCTTACAGCTGCATTGAATTAAGCTGAATTAAATAGTGTGAATGCTTTTAAATGTGTCGTCGGACCTTTGTGAACTTTCTGAATTTGCTTAAACTTTATCTGTCTAAGTCCTTGCCCCCCTCTCTCTTTCTCTCTTTTTGTCTGTGTAGTTCAGTGCAGTAGAGACAGGTGGTCATGCTGAGGCTCAGCAGATCCAGCTGTTCTACAGAGTGCTAACTGGATCCATGGAGGTCACACGCTGCTGGGCAGAGAGATTGCCCGGATTCTCTGAGCTTCACCACGATGACCAGAACCTGCTCATAGACTCCGCCTTCCTCGAGCTGTTTGTGCTCCGCCTGGCCAACAGGTAGGTCATCACACACACACATACACACACACACACACACACACACAGAGATCACAGATTGGCATACACATACATGAAAGGGATGATAGTTATACAAATTTCCAAGAGCCTTTTGCTAGTGAAGGATGAGAAGAAGGTCAGTATGAGAGATGTTAGCCATGGATGTGACACACTTTGTATAGAATTACATCTTGTAAGGCCTTTAAACTGCTTAAATATCAATAAAAAACGGTAAATTGAAAATGTTTGACTGGTGGTGTACATGTATTAAAATACCTTTCTCATGACAGCAGTGGATTAGTTAATGGCCTAGAGAAACTCTTATTGAATAGCAGCATGAGCTTTTCACATTGACTAATAGCTTTTCTTTTAGAGTTTACTAAATTCCAGGTCCAGACCAATTGGCAGTGTACAAGTTACAAGGTCCAGGATGGAGTCAAAGTCTTAGGATTTAGACAAACAGGAAGCACTGACCTCTTTGCTCTCAGTTGGCTGTGAGCTGTAGGTTGCTATGGTCACTGTGCAGACCACCCTCAGCATGCACTTGTTTAAATTTATGGGATACCAACCCTCCCTAACCCTTTCTTTAGTGTGCATGACACACATATAACCCCCCTCCCCAACCCCTCCACACACACACACACGTCATGTCTCCATTCCAGATAGTCATTTATGAAACGGAGTGTACGTTCCACTTTTGTTAGCTGATATGGGTTTTATAAAGCTGAACTCATGTTGATTTTTGTGTCGCAGTGTGATGTGTTTGTGTGACTCAGTGTCATTCTGATGTTAGTTTGACAGGAAGAGTTTTTATTTTTTGTTCATTTCAGCTGCTCCCCATTTAACTAGCATCGCAACCTCTCTCTTTCTGCCTCTCTCTCTCACTCTCTCACTCTCTCTGTCTGTGTGGAAGTGAGGGAGCAGGTGCAGGGAGGGAGGCCAGTGGGTGGTGGCGTCACAGCCTCAGTAGGGGGCTCCAGGCTGGGGTTCTGACTCACTCTAGTGGGGGGATTCATCCGGGCCTATGACACACACACACACTCATACAAACACTCAGACTTTACTCGACACCTCATGCCATGAAGTAAACCCTTAATCATGATGAGAGGGTATGATAGTGCTTTTTCTATTTTCCATTTTCTGTATGAAAAAACCCCCACAATGACTCTTTAAAAATGAGTTGTTTTTAACTAAAGCACTTCACTTAAAGCACACATCTAAAACTGAGCTATGATGCTTCACAGGAAGACATACACCTTTCACCATGACACACTGAGTGCATGCTGTTTCAGGCTAACTCTGTCATGGGATCAAATCAGAATCATGCTTTTTCTTCTGTATCTGATCCAGAATTTTCTATGGACAACAGTCTGATAATGATACCTAACAACACTGATGGTCATTTATTACCTTCAGACTACAGGGATGTTACTAATCTTAGGACTGTTCAGAAACTGGAATATCCTTGCTGTCACACAAAAATCTTTTATGTTGAAAAGTAAAAAACATAAAGACAAATATATTGTGCTGTCATACAAAGTCTTTGTAATCCTAAATGAATAATTTTGTGGACGATTTTAACATAATGTAAAGAACAGCTGCTATATTCACTTTCTGACAATAAACAAAAAAACAACAATTCATTTAACAGTAACAGTTATGATATTGAAATAATTGAAGTACATTCAGTTTCATGGATTAAGTACAGACTGTCTCTTAAACACACAATACATACAGAAAACCCCTAATTTTTGCGGTGTCTCTGCCACACACACACACACACACACACACACACACACACACACACACACACACACACACATACACACACACATACTCGTAACTAGTGCACATGGCAAAACCACAGATAGTAAATGAATGAACAGGCTGGTGAGTGAGTCGCTCTGACGCAAACTAAAAAATGTGCTCTTTAAGAACCTGTGTGCGGGGTGTATCCACTTCTACAAATAAAGCTCATGTTCCGATTAGCTGCACCCCAGGGCTTTAGAATTAAATAAATGAGATTTTAATATTCCTCCATTTTCATTCTCTCATACTCTTTTCAATTTTGCCCACTTTGCTCCTGCTCTTGTCTCCTCTCTTGCTGTGCACAAGAGTGTGTGTGTTTGGTAATTGGGAGCTAATGAAGAACAGCTCATGAGCAGAGACAGAAAAAAAGTATTTTTTTTTTTTCTAAAATTGCAGGGTTGTGAGTGAAGAGGTAGTCAAGAGGTAGTGTTGAGAAGAGGAGAGGAGATGTGGAGATGAAGAGGAGAAGAGTAGACATGAGATGAGAAGAGAGGAAATGAGAGGAGTGGAAAGGACAGAACAGGAGAATGGAGGAGAGGAGATAGGATGAAAGAGAATAGGAAAATAGAACAGGAAGAGACTCAAGAGAAAGAACAAACATATTTTTACAATACAAATACCTTATCAAAACATTTACCATGACACAATTCTACCCAAGTAAGGTTTTGAGACCTTTTCACTTAATTCAAAGGTTCTTTACACTCACCTTCCCAGCAGGAACCGAGCATTCATTTTACATTAAAACAAAAATTGGACTTTAATGTTGGATAGATGTTGAATTGTAATTTTAAATGAAAGTCATGTTGATCCATCAGAAAACAACACTGAGTTGACATCAAGCTCCAACATATGACAGATGTTGAATTTCACTCCTTAAACCAACAACATATCAACATCTAGCAACATCCAAAATTTCACATTCTGTGGATGTTATTATTTGGAGGTTTTGAAGACATTTGATTTTAGTTACCAAACCTCGTAAGTAAATGTTCTTATGCTCTTATGTCAGAATGATGTACGGCATTTGACATTTGGAAGACATTATATTTTTTGGTTAATTAATATTACAACTTAAAACCAACAGCTATCATCGCTATTCTACATCAAATCAACATTGGCATTAGACGTTGTCCCTTCATTGAACGTCAAGACAATCACTGAGCGAGATTACATCGTTGACTTTGTTGGATAGCTGGGTAACTTTACAGATACATCGCTTTATGGAACCAAAAGTGGTTCTTCTGTGGCATTGCTCAAAGAATCTGAAGCAAATTTATTTTTAAAAGTGCAGGACAAAAACTTTAGGTGTTGTAATGTGTTAAATTGGTGCAGCTGTCAGTCATTCAATTGAAACAACTCTGAGTAAAAACTTAACAACTTCATATGTTCTGTCCCACAGAGAGAGAGAGAGAAAGAGAGAGAGAGAGAGAGAGAGAGAGAGAGAGAGAGAAGTAGATATATGGGGGGTAGTGAAGGAGAGAGAAATCTCAGGAATGTTTTAAAAGCTTTAATTGGGAGAGCTCAAACATAATTAAGTCCATTCCGATCTTTTGATGTGCTCTTCCCTATGCTGGCTTTCATTTGTCGCCATGGTAATTGTTTCCGTGCATAACAACTTGAACCGAACTCAGACTTTTAGCATCCAATCAGGCCTGGGATTTATAGCTTTAGAGATGAGTTAACGTTTGGCATGCATGTGCATGTGCCTGCATATATGTACGTGTGTGCATGTGCTAATATGGAATCGCAGAAATGGAAATGGATATCTCGTCCCTTTGGTGCTGGAAAAGAAGCAATGATTAATTAAAAGATGAAAGCTGGTGACTGAAGTTCAGCCATCAAACGCCACCTTGAAGCTGAATAAATAACAACAATCCTTGATCAACCTGACCCCTACTTCTCTCACTCTCTCTGGTTCTCAGGTCGTTGTTGGCAGAGGAGAAGTTTGTGTTCTGCACAGGACTGGTGCTCCACAGACTGCAGTGTCTGCGAGGCTTTGGAGAATGGCTTGACTCCATCAGAGACTTCAGTGCCCACCTTCAGAGTCTCAGTCTGGACTTACCGGCTTTTTCCTGCCTATCTGCCCTTGTGTTGCTCACAGGTAGCCCACAGCACACACATAAATGTATAGTGCAGTTGACACATCAGTGCTTCACCAATAAATACACAGCTACTGTTGTGAGGTTACACACACTTGCATGACAGAATGTTGGCAGAAATCTTATTGAGAAATTGGCACTCAATGTAATGCCATCATACTACATGTAGTATCCCATGCAGAACAGTGGAAAAATATAGAGAAATGTCTTGGGAAAATATTGCCAGTGGTTGCCAAGTCCAGCAAAAATCACCAGCTCAAAGTTTGCTTTAAACCTGCCCATCAGAGAGCATTGTATAATTGAAATAATGCACTCCAAATAAAAGCACATCAAAGGGATTTTTGCCAGCTTTGTGTAAAGCTTGTCCAACCTAGCTACAGTAACCATGAAAAAATGCGCTTGTGTGAGCAGCATGAAGAGGTCAGTCATGTTGTTATATGAGGATAATCCTCGCCCCATCCTCCTGTCAGACTCTGACACACTGTCACCTCTTTTTTCCCTTCTGCTCTCGTCTTCCCTCGCTCTCCCATCCCCTTCTTCGCACATCTTTGTGTGGTTGCTGTCTGTTGTCACGGTGATCACAGGTGTGGGCCAGGTGATGCCAGAGAGGGTTTACCTGCACAGGAGATATAATCCCCTTTTAATCATGGGGAGAGGGAGAATCAGAGAGAGGCAGCGTGAGAGAAAGAAGGCGAGAAATGGGGAAAGGGTTTTCTGCGTTTTCTGTCAGTACAGGTGGGGTTTGCTGGATATTGGGTGACAAAGTAGGGCAGTGTGAAAGTGTTTGTTTGCATGTTGTGTGGGTCAGCAGGTGTTTCAGGTTATATGCACATGCATTATTAAGACCAAGGCTAAACGGTAGGGTGACCTATATTCATGAACACACAGCACACACAAAACTGTCATGTTTTATTATTTTTAATGCTTGAATAAACAGGAATGTGTGCTGAATGTCAAATCAACATTTGTAAATGATTAGAGTGTTTGTAGATGAGAGTTATTTTTAAAAGAAAAGCAAAAGGTTTCTGTAGAATATATATTTATTTATTATACACACTATGTGTACAAAACTATTGGGACACCTGCTCATTCAATGTTTCTTCTGAAATTAGAACTTCTCTACAGGGACTAGACAAGCTGTGTGCGTCATTGCACATCTGTGTCAGAAATCGGCTGCAGCCTGAAGTAACATATAGTGTAGCTACCCAATATATTTATTAGTTTCTAAGAGAGCTATCTTGATATTGGCTTTTGAAGCACTGATATCACAGAAAATTGCAATGTACAAAATATACACTAAATGTAATCCAAATATTGAACATTGTTGTAGTCAACTTTTAGCCATATCACATTATATATATTTTTTAAAATTTCTTAGGGTGTGTCACAATCAGAGTATACACAGGTGTGGTCAATTTTTTAAAGACACTCACCTTTGACATAAAAGTCACAGCAGTTTTGGGCATTCAGTGATATTTTTAAACTGGTCTTTGTCTCTGGGCTCTATTAGTGTACAGTGTACATTTATATCAGAAAAAAAATAATTTAGTTAACAAGGTTTAATTTAGTTTTTTTGTGTTTTTCTAAGCTCAACACAGTCAAAATTATATCAGTTAGAGGAACGTTTTATGGTGAGATGAGAGAAAATATGTTTAAAGCAGGAAAGCTGAGGCATCGTAGTGCAAGAAAACATTACCAGTGAAATGTGAAGCATTTTCTGGAACTGTGTACTCCCTCCTACTATCCACTTTTTGCTAACCTCAAAACATCAACTAGACTTGGGCACATTCAGGTGTTTCAACAGGACAGTGACCACAAATACAAATAAAAAATGATATAATTCAATATTAATCAAGTTTTGACAACCCAACAAAAATATTTGCATTATGTTTAAAAGTGGAGTTTGTGTCAGGAAACCAACAAATCGATGCCAGTTCTGCCAAGAAAAGTTGTCAAAAATTCAACCACAGTTCTGACAAATGCTTGTTGGTTACCAAAACCATGTGGTCAAAGAGACCTTTAGCCAATTATTAGCTGTGATGTACATATATAAAAATATCTAAAAGTTAAAATCTATTTTTTTGTGATAAAGATGTATGTTATATGCTCATTCCATTCCAGAGAGGTCACTGAAACCTCAAAATGTCCAAAACTGTAATAACATTATAACAGTACCAATACAACAGTTCTGCGTGGCCCTAATTCATTGTGAATAATACATGTGGTACAGTGTCATACATACTACAAACTCTTTTTATTACTTGCCTATTTTATTTTAATAAAATTCCTATAAACTTGAAGAACCCAACATGTGACAGATCCACCTGTCCATCCATGTGCCCATTCACCCATCCACCACTTATTTCCACCTAGAACCAACAGCCTTCAGTCTTTGGTGGAATGTGTGTGTGTGTGTGTGTGTGTGTTTGTGTGTGTGTGTGTGTGTGTGTGTGTGTGTGTGTGTGTGTGTGTGTGTGTGTGTGTGTGTGTGTGTGTTGGCCTCCATGGAGCAGCACTTAGCTCTGTAGAGGGAGGAATCGACCTCTACTCAGCAGAGCCCCACTTTCCTCCTCCTCCATCCTCCTGTCTCCCTCTCTTTCTTCCTGCCTCTCTCTCTTTCTCTCTCTCTCACTCTCTTTCCCTCTCCCTCCCTCTCCATTCCCCCCACTCCTCCACTCAATCTATCGACCCTCTAAAAGTGTCCACAGTGAAAGAGTGCCATCGATCATCCCCTAGGGAGAGAGAGAAAGAGGGAGAGAGAGAAGTATTCAGAGGGACATTGTAGCTACTCAACACCCACAGCATGAGGATAAATAAAAGCACCACATAAAACACACATACTTCTGCTCTCTCTGACACACATGCACACATACACTAAATTGATAAAAGTACACCTGGGACACCTTAATTGTTTCTTCTGAAATCAAGGTTATCAAACAAAGTTTTTTTTTAATAACTGTCTTTGTTCAGGGAAGGATTATATTAGATTTTGTAACATTAATGTAAGGGTTTGACTGCATTCAGCATCAAGAACACTAGTTATGTCAGGTTGCTCGCCACCCCAGCCCATCCCTGATATGCTGACTGTAGAACCTTCATTCCAGAGAACACATTTCCACTACTCCACAGCCCCACATCCTGGGTGGTTTAATACTCCTCTAGCCCATGCTTGGTATTACACATGGTGACAATAAGTTTATGTTTATCTGCTCCAGAGAGTCATGTTCTATTGGCAGTACTTCTCTAAAGATACTAGATAAGCTGTGTGTGCATTTGCACATCTGTGTAAGCAATGAATGCAACTTAAAGTAGCTGAACGCCTGAATGGGGAGTCCATAAATATTGACATATAGTGTATATTTATTCAGACCTTAATCTCAGTCTGCTGCATCTTTATGATCTTTTAAAAGCTATTTATTTTAGAAATGTGAGCACTGAAGCAGCTGAAGCAGCATTATGTGAGAGCTGGTATTTCATGCTCATGAGCTCCCTCTTCAGTCTGAAAATGTCACACTTTGGCCACCTTTAGAGGACACTTTACATGTAGAAGTGAGTTTTCTGTTCTTTTAATAATTACAGAGGGACATTTCCATGCCAAAAGGCCCCATATTACACATGCAACAATTAGAGATCTGTAATTCAGAGAGATTCCTGTAATACTTATTATGTAGTAACTACCATGAATCATTTTCCACATCTGGACCTGTTGTGGTTTATAAGGGGTTAAACGCTCAGAACTCAGACAATTTTACAGAAATTTACATAAACACACACTCATCCACAAGCACATACACTCAGAGGAGCGAGTGGTGAAGTGTGTGGAGTGGGCAGGCTCGGCTCAAGGGTTGTTATTGACACAGTACCACCAAAGTGATAGAACTGAAGCTTCACACTAACTCAGTCAGATAAACAGCTAGGAGGGAATGTGACACAGTTCCAGGCATTTGTCCCTATTGTAACCCTTATACACGCTCACAGACCACACACACAAGAAGATTTTACATAACATACAATATTTATCTTTATGTGTATGCGTAAAGGGAGGTGCGGGGGAGGGGATCATGCCTCAATCTCACATTAGGAGGATGCTGGTGGTACAAGGGCTGCAGTGTTGCTATTGGTAACTTCATTAGCGTCAAGCCCTAATCAGGTTTGCCTGTTCACAGTACCACATAATACTGCTAATTGTACTACATGTGTTGATGGTAATCCTTTTAGAGGATCCATTGTAAGGTGGTGTGTTACATGAAAGTGTATGTGTGTGTGTGTGTGTGTGTGTGTGTGTGTGTGTGTGTGTGTGTGTGTGTGTGTATGTGTGTGACTATCCTTTATAGAGATAGGAAGAGAAATATATGCAAAACGTGATGGTGCTGTCAAAAAAAATGTTGTCAAAATGAAAAAACTTATAAGAAATAGGGCAATCAAATGTGAAAATCAAATGATGGAATAGTGAATAGTGGTTTTATTTGAAGATGTAAACACTGTGCTACTTGTATTGCAATCTTTGCTTTAACCACATGCTGGTTTCAATGCTGTTACATATGATAAATATGCAGTTATTGTAGGATAAGATATTTACAGTTACAAGAAAAAGTAAGCCCTTTGTCTGGAATTACTGGAATACTAATAACGTGGTCTGATTGATATGTAAGTCACGCCATTCATGTGTTTCATTGAGCAAATGCAGATATGTTTACTGAATAAACAATTACAGTGCAGGCTAGAAAAAGTAAGTGAACTTCTGTGTTAATGACTTCTCCAAGTGCTAATTAGCAAAATATGTTATAGTTAAGAGATTAGATTGGAAGTGTGGGTTTCACAGACCCTTTGCCCATTAAAAAGGCACACAGAACGTTTACTTATAAATTCGTTCTTTTCAAGAAGAATTGGTTTGTGTGAACCATGCCTCGATGCAATTTCAGAAGACATTAAAAAATGCACAACACATGAATGGTTCAACTGCAGAGGGGAACGTTCCAACTGCCTGTGTTATTAGTTTAATTTGTTTTTGTTTGTTACAATTGTGAATTACATAGCTAATGAATAGAACTCGTTTATTTAATAATCAACACAGAATTCCAGGTAATTCCAAACTGTACAATCCTTCTCAACACCCTTTGTAGTATGAGAAGTGACATTGTTCTCTTCTGTCTCTATTGCACAGAGCAATGCCCTGGCCTCAAAGAGCCCAAGAAGGTAGAGGAGCTGCAGTCCAAACTTGTCTGCTGCTTGCGGGAACACCTCAGCTCCGGTGGGGCCGGAGGCGTGGCTGCTGTAAGCAAGGCTCCTCCCTCCACAGCAGCTGTGCTGGGCCTGAGGGCCGAGCTCCGATCTCAGCGCACTCAAGGCCTCCAGAGGATCTTCTACCTGAAGCTGGAGGACTTAGTCCCGCCCCCTCCACTCATCGACAGGTTCCTGGACACCCTGCCCTACTGATAGCTCAGAGAAATGCTCACAAAGCTCACAGACACTCCCACAAACGCTCACTCAGACAGCGGCAGTGCAGGACGCATCACTGAGGGTCGAAGCCTGTAATTGAAAGAGACTCATGAACCTTTCCCATGAGACTCTAGTGTGGCACTTTGGTGGCACAGGAGCTCAGCCAGAGCAGCGCTTTTTCACTTGGCTCTGCATTGGATAATATAGATGTGTGATCGTGTGTGTGTGTGTGTGTGTGTGTGTGCGTGTGTGTGTGTGTGTGTGTGTGTGGGAACAAGAGCAGAGCTGTCCTTTTGGACTGTGGTTGTGTGTCATGGGAGAAAAGTGTGGGAGCGAATGTTTGTGTGAGTGAAAGTGTGTAAGCAGGTCTCTTTTCAGAAAGCAGTATGCTTCACTGCTGCTCATGTAGACGAAGGCAACAGCTGTTCAGTCACACATGCGCACACATACACAAGCACATCCACACAAGCTCTCTCTTTTAAGAATGTGTTAAAGGAATAAATCAGTGTTTTAAGTGTAATCTCTTTCTGCTGCATCTGTAGAATACATTGCAGAAAACAAACCCAGTGTGTTTTCCACACTTCAGAATAGGGATGTATTCATAATATCGCCATAATCAGAAATTATGTTGATATTTGCCAATAATTACTTTAAAAAAGTCATTGGATGGATGTTGGACAAATATGAGCAGTATTTCCAATGATATATTGAAAGAATACTGTTGGGCTATTAACTTTACTGCATTTGTAACCATATAAAAAAGCAGGGTTATATTTCTCTGTAAAGCTATTTTAGGTAGATTTGAAACATTTTATAAATGTTTATCTATCAGCATTGGACTATAATTCCCATATCAGTGCATCCATACTTTGTAAGAAAGAAAGAAAAACAGTTGAAACACATTTTAGCACCGATCTTTTGGATTCTATGTGTTTTTTTCTGCTGAATTATGCTTGTTGTCCCCCAAACATCACACAGACTCAAACTCAAACTCAACAGACTACTTTCAAAGTAGCTACTGAATATTTCATAATACTGTACTAAACTAATTAAGTCATAAAAGACTGATATCCCATAATTTTCCCTCTTCAAAATAAAGGTGCCACAAGCGATATGAATATGCAGAACTTTTAAATTGGTAAAGAGCATCCATTATATGAACTCTTTTTAGAAATGTGTTGAACAGATGCAGCAGATAAATACTGATTAGGTTGAAGAGCTCTGAAGGGTTCCTTGAAGCACCTCTGAAGGAAGCTTAGACAAAAAAATCAACCAGTGTCCGGAGCAGCAAGACAAAAAAGTGCATTAAATTTTCTAATAACAGAATCCCACTCTGTTTCACCCTAACAAAACTGCATACAAGTGCAATTTACTAAGTGCTATTTAACAGGAAAAGAAACAGGAGTTAACGAGCAGAGCAGGTGAACTAGTGAAGGAAGGAAAAGAAAAGGAGGGCGTGAGTGGATTCCATTTCTATTTCAACTCTAAATTATTTTAATACTAAAGACTCACCTTGTGAGGTGAAGGTTTTAAAATTGAGCAAAAAAGAGTTTTTTCTTTTTCAGACCAGTTCTGTGCACTAACTCTTTAATGACCATGAGTTCCACAAACTTGAAAGGACTGTCAATTTATTTTATTTTATTTGTTTTCTGGTCTCTGAAAAAAACAGGGAATCAAAGGGGTAGGACTGTAGAATAAACTAAAAAAGAGCAGGTAAAGGAGCATTTGGGCTATAAGCACTTAAATAGAGAAAGAAAAGAGGGGGCTGAGATTCTGGAGAAAGAAGAAGAAAAAGAAGAAAAAGAGAGAGAAACATTCCACATTCATATTCATTTTTTTTGTAAGTTTATATTGTTAATGCCATTTATTAATATGGAGGACTTGTTGCAAAAAAGTCTTTTATTTGTACAAAAAAGAAAAAACAGATTATATGCATGGTTTTCTCTTTCTTGCCTTTCTTGCCTGTATTTATTTTGCAAAGACCGCCGGCTCCTAAAGGGCTTGGACACATTCATCACCAACTCGGGCTTTTTTTCTTTTGTTAATGTCGCCCAACAGGTGACACTTTTGAGACAAGGCAGAAGAAGTAAAAATTATATAAATATATAAATAGATATATATATATATATATATATATATACACACGAGACAAAACTAATATTTTGAAGTGTTTTTATCTGATAGCTTTTTCAAATATTGTGGTACGAGTTGTGCAACTGTTTGTTTTTGTTTTTTTTGTTTCTTTTGGAGGAAAGAAGCAAGATGACAAAAAAAGAAAAAAATCTATGTCTCTTCTGGTTTGTTTAGATTTCTTTTTCTCTTTGGTTCACTGGAGGCTCTGTTCAGCACTTTGAAATCATAAAGAAAAGAAAAAACTGATTTGTTTGTTCTGCAAGTGTCTGCAGTTTTGTGTAGTCTGTCTTCTGTGTGTGAGTGTGCATGTGGTTGGTAGGGGTGTAACAGTACACAAAAATCACAGTTCAGTTCTTCAGGCTTTGAACGTCATGGTTCAGCTTAGCTGAAAAAAGCAACAACTTCCCCTCACCAACTGCTAACTAAGGTTTGTTCTCATTGACTCTGAACAGACATTCCAGCTAGAGTTGTATAGTGCCCCTCAGAGAGAGTCAGTACAGCTTGTAGTGTGTAAATGTTAATGTAAGTGTTCAATGTGTTTCAACACACATACCCTACAAATGTCCAAAAACATTGATACATCATTCTTGTTTGATCCACCATTATTTCATGAGTTATAATAAAACTGAAAAGGTAGAATGCAGCTGAAACTCTTGAATAAAGAAATTGAAACTGAATGTATGTGAGTCAGTTAGCTGTGACCAAATTTGATCTCTGTTTACATTTAAGGCACTATGTCTGCAAGTCTGAAACATAAAGTGGATTTTTAACGGCACTACAGTCTCCCACATTGCACTCACTATTTGTGAACAGTGCAAAGAGCTAAACGTGGGCTATAATTAAGCAACAGACAGTGGCGACCACCTTAATATTAACCAATTATTATGAGCCACCATACATCATGAATTTAAGAAACAGTAGGTTTAGGTTTCTGAATATTATAACAATAAATGTTCTTTCCATGAACAGCACGATGCTTTTACTAACACAGCTCAACTGCTTGCATATATTTTTATGCAGCACATGATGATAATGAGTCTGTGTCTGAAATCAGCTGTGTTTCTACTCCTAAGCACAATAAATAGAGATTCCCTCTGTAGTGCAATACATAAGGATCCATTTGGTCACAGCCATTCTGTCTATGAGTGGCCGCAAGAGAGTGAAAACAAGAAGGAGGAACGGGTAAATCCACTACAGTTCCCACAATACCAAATCCAAAACCAAAGTTCCAGGTTGAACTTGTTCTTGTGAAATTTGTATCCACAATATGTTGTTCCATAGATTTCATCTATATCTTACAGTGTACCATGTATTCTCCACAACAAGCACAACAAATGGTGACTTCCGTATGTCCATGACCACTCAGTTCAAATTCACAAATACCCCGTTATACTCCTAGAGGTGGGTATTAGTTTAGTGACACTGCAAAACAATGGTTGAGATGAAGCCCTACAATGTGTGCGTGTTATCTCTGTTAGCTCTCCTATGGTCTAGTTATCTTTTTTTTTGAGTGCTCACAGCTGCTTAATTTAAATCCTACATTCATAGTAGTTAATGAATAATTGAAATTAGTTAATATTAAGCCCATATACAGTTCTAATTGGCTTCCCTGTATTGTGCATTGCTCAAAAAGCAGTCCAGGCTGAAGCAATGCTTCTGGCTTTAGAGTGAATGGGAAGGGACAAACTGCTGTTGCCTGAATAGGCAGATGCATATCGTCAGTGTCACTCAAAAACCTTTTCCATTTTTGCTGTTTCACACTTATTTACAATTTAAGTCTATTTCTTTATATATAACTTTATGTATTTACATTTCACAATGAGTAGATCAAAATTACATTGACATCTTCTTGACATCATCATGATTGACATCATCCTTCTCCTGTAAAGCTGACCTTTCAGGTTTTTGCATGACAGTGACAAAAATGAAACATTAACAAAATAGAGCTTGGTGAAGTTTGTATATAGGGCCTACCCACATGTATGAGAGTATTACTGAAAACAGAGGTTTCTGTCTGTGTTTTAGTCTGCATTTCCCTCCTGCAAAAAAAAATGAAAATGCTTGTGACAATGCATGCATGGTTCTGGCTAAATCTCAAATAGCACCTTAGTCCCTACATAGTGAACTACATAAGGCATAGAACTACAACATCAACAGGCAGATAGCATAAAATGTAACATTTCCATATGTGAATAAATGTAAATACTGTTCCATTATATAATGCTCTGTTTAGATTACGTTGCATTTAGATTGACTTACATAGTACACTACATAGGGAGTAGTGAGTAATTATGCATAAAACTTCTGCTTTCTTCCTTCTGTGGGGTGTTTTGATGTCTCTTTATGAGGCACTGTCAAAGAGGACAAACATGCTCATGCAAGCATTTTTGACATGTGGATGGAACCATTTTAAAACAGGGAAGGGAATCTTGGTGGATGTGGATGTATCCTTACTCTACACATAAATAGAAATTACATTGCATCTATACACATTCATTTTTTGACAACCCAAGAGATACCAGACCTGCATCTGAAGTGTATGAAGAATGTAGAGTGATGCAGTAGAGAATGATGCAGTAGAATGATGCAGTACAGTAATATTGCAGTATTTGACACAAAGCCCTGGTAAGTTCCACAGTGCAGTGTTCTGGCTTAGATTGGCAATGACAGAGATCCTATGCGCCCTATTACAAGTCAGAGTAATCATAGAATAATCAAGCTTCAACAGTGTTTTTCATACTAAAGAGGTTTGTACTGTGATTTGATTCTTTAAAGCCTACAGTTTAAAGGGTTAAACTGAGGCACTAGAGAGAGGGATGATGACTTTTGGGGGGATTCCATGAACGAAAGTGATCAGATCAGGGCCTCTAGCCCTTGTTAAGCCCCATCGATCCACACAGTGGCATTTCACAGACGAGGAACACACAGACACACACACACAGACACACACACACACACACACACACACACACACACACACACATTACAAGCGCATGCACGCACACTGGCACAGCTGCTCTTTCTCTGTCTTTCTCCATCTCTGTCTGTCTCTGTCTTTATACGTCAAGAGCAAAGCTCCCCACCCATGCACATAACACACGCTCACACACTCACACTTGCATGCAAACATTTGGCCAAACACACACTGAAAAACACACCCACTCAGTAAAATGTCATGATGTTTTTCATCAGACCTTTCATTCACTATAAAGGTACAGTATCTTAAAATGTGATCAGTAATGATGCCAAGCTTTTAACCTTTTAGACACTTTAAACTTATAAGTATTGTTCAATAGCTACTAAGAAACTAATGTGCAGTTTACCTCAATAACTAAAGTTTAGAAGGACCATGCCAAAACCCCTCCTCTCCTCATCTATGTGTCTTATAAAACCACTCACCCTCACCTACTTTTGATGAAGATTTGCACCCCAACACCACCCCAACTCCTCCTTCTATTCTACCTTCAATGCCCTTCCCTTACTTGACAAGGGATGTGTGCATGTGTTTGTGTGTGTGTGTTGGGGGGACACCTCTAGCCAGATGGTGCAGAACATGATCATTTAGCACCTGTGGGTGACCTGCACCGTCCACTGTGGTTGGTAATGCCTTCTCTGATGTATTCCTGAGACTCACACAACACAGTGGATTGAGGAATACCTACAGAACTTCAGAAATGGAATGTCCCCTCCACCTGGCACAGATTATCATGCTTGAGCACAGTGACCAATGTTCAGCCTCACTCACAAGGTTCTAATTTGCCTCTTTTAGTCATTCTCAGCAAAGCAGTGACACCAACATATTAGTGACCACATCCTTGTGGATGCCCATGTTCCACTGGTATCAACATCAGGATATTCAGCATTGCTAGGGTTTTTACACAAACCAGGTTTACTGCTGAATGGAGAATAGTCCACTCACCAACTAACATCCAGCCACCACTGGCCTGTTATGTGATCAGAAGTTAACGTGTGCCCATCACGGCATGAGTAGCATGGCAACAGTAGGCTTTCAATGATTTCTTCAAACTGTTCTTTTTGTGCAGCTGAATGAGTGATAACACACATTGTCCCATAGCATGTTTCAAGAGTTATGATTAAATGAATCCATCTTTATTCATCCATCCACATTCCGTAATGTACCAGTGGCAGTTAAACAGCCCCAGAGCATAATGCTGCCACCACTATGCTTAACAGAATGTTTCATTTGTA
Source organism: Acestrorhynchus altus (assembly GCA_034509495.1). Lineage (NCBI taxonomy): Eukaryota > Metazoa > Chordata > Actinopteri > Characiformes > Acestrorhynchidae > Acestrorhynchus > Acestrorhynchus altus. The sequence goes on along the minus strand of CM067503.1, from coordinate 16,924,391 downwards.
TGCTTCCAAACATACTGTACCTCTGGGTATTGTGTCCAAACAATTCAATCTTTTTTCATCTGACCTTAAAATATTAATTTGAAGGCTATACTTTTGACATTGTAGCAAGATTCATTCTTGATCAGCAGTGTCTCAGTAAAATTCATGATTTGTTTAATGAATATGGTTTTTAATCATACCATTTCCACTGGGAGCAAAACAGGGACAACTGGGCACTGATTTATTTGTGTTTTGATCATTGAATTATGCAGAATTACTACAAAACAAGTGGAATTCACCTTTAGTATGTAATATAGTATGCAATTACTATGTTCTAATCTACCAATACACCAATATTTTGAGCCTTTAGAAGAAGTCACGCACACACACACACACACACACACACACACACACACACACACACACACACACACACACAAAACAGAGACAGGTGGAGGGCAGGAAGGTTGGTGAAGCTGTCAGTCAGGGAGCACTGGGATCGATGTAGAGTGACAGGTAGCAGATCCCCCTGGAGTCTTCATTAAAGCCTTCTATTAGACCAGGAGGGGAGGGGCTGATACACACACAGTGTGTGTGTGTGTTTGTGTGTGTGTGTGTGTGTGCGTGTGTGTGTGTGTGTGTGTGTATGTGTGTGTGTGTGTGTGTGTGTGTGTGTGTGTAGTAGGGCTCATGTAATATTGATCAGCTGTTAGTGAGTTTGTTGAGAGGGATCAGCAGGGCTGTACTCACACTGTGACGAGTGGCAGTCAAGCTTTAGCAGAAGAATGAGTCTCTAATCATAACACACACACACACACACTCACACACACACACACACACACACACAGACAATACATAAAGTATATATATATATATATATGGAGAGAACTTTTAACGTTAAATCATACTGAATTTGTCATGTTAGCGCTGCAGCACCACACCACAGAAATTTATCTCAGATAAAGTAAATACTGAGGATATATTTTTAGACACATATAGACACATATTTTTAGATGTTATCTTTCAGCAATAACATCAATGCCTCCTTTTATTTGTTGCCCATTGTCCATTTTATCAGCTCTTACCATATAGGAGCACTTTTGTGGTTCTATATTTACAGACTGGAGTCCATTTTTTTTTCTCTGCATAATTTGTTTGTCTCCTCTCAGCAGTGCGTCAAATCATACAGACACAGACCAGCAGTTTCAGATAATGTTCCTATTAACCATCAGACTGGGGATCAAATGTGATCTCACTGATTTGGGCACACTATGTTTATTGGTGTCAGAAAGATACAATTGCGTGAGCAGAAAAACATCTCAGAATGATCACAACATGCTGTACCCTAAGGTGGATCACCTACAAAAGCAGAAGGCCATTCAAGATTCTATTTCTCTCAGCAAAGAACGATGCTGAAGCTGTAAGAAACGTAGTTTGGGAAGATGAAACCAAGCTTAACGCGTATCAGTTTGATAAGAAGAGGGAGAGTATGGAGAAGGAAAGGTATGCCCCTTGGATATGCCCATGACCAAAGCATACCACATCATCTGTTAAACATGGTGGAAGCACTCCTATTGCATGAGCATGCATGAGTGCTAATGGAACTTGATCACTGGTGTTTTCTGATGATATGACTGTTTATAGAAGTATATTAATTCTGAAGTGTGTAAAGCAATACTGTCTGCCCAGATTCAGTGAAGTGCTCCAAAATAAATGGAGCTTCAATGTCCATTTAACTAAAGCCCTAAAATATGCAACATAACCCAAGAAATCCAAGATTTTTGATCATCTGATATTCATCTTTTGAACTCCAAATGACCAAAATGTCTTTAATGTAAAACCAAAAATGGCTTTGCTCTTCCAATACTTTCAGAGGAGATCATACAAATGCATATTACTATCATTTTAATGAAATCTATACTAGACTTTAGTGTATTTCAATCCCATGTTTAATGCTGCTGTGCTGTTAGTTGTGTCAGTTATAGGGTGATATTTACTCGGTTATTTGACAGATTGTATCTTTATCGCAAAAGGGTTTCACTTGAGGAGGTGTTCAGATAGATAAAGTTAATAGGATGGTCTCTCCTCAAAAGCTTGCGGTGCTACCCCTGAAAGCTGGGACTCCCCCCACAAGGCACAAGAGAGTGAGGGGGCAGTAGTAGTGAGAGTGGGGGTGGGTTGATGACAGACCAAACCTGGATGAGCATGCATGGCCTTTCTGATTAAACCTCTCTGGCACAAGCTCAGGTCAACACTTTCAGAGTGTCTCCTTAACAGATCTTTTCGTCTCAGCCACAAGCACTTTCAGTTTTTCCATCCACCCACTTCTTCATTCGCTCTGTCTGTCTCTCTCCTTTCTTGCTCTTTTGCTTTTTTTTTTATCTTTGGACAGGATGTTTTTGTCCTTTGACATATATTCTTTTTTATGAGCGAATAATACCTACTGAAACTTTGGGTTTTAACAGATTCTAATTTTCATATATCTTGGAAGAATAGTTGAGAAATAAGTGGGGAAATCTAATTTGCACTGTGTGTTCCTCTTACATCAGATACAGTTTATTAGTTTGATGTCATAGTTTTAGTTTTTATTTGTAACACATCTTTAATTGTGATAGAGGCTTCTAGTGGTGGGTTGGTAGGTAATCTCAAACAGACATGGTTATGAGGTACTGTTTTTTATGAAATGAGCAAAAGTATGTTATATTACTAAAGAGTAGTACCAGCAACTATGAAGATTTACCTATAACATCTCAATATATTGTCATACTCCTGTCATGTTTGGCTCCCCTATTTGTCCCTTCCTCTCATTGTTCTCTTTTGTTTTGGTGTCCCCACATGGTTTTCAGCATGCATCTCTGTTTTGTTTTGGTCTTGTCTTCGCGCTACATTCATACAGTTCCCACCTGTGTCTCCCAACCGTTTGTAGCTCGGCCCATGTGCAATCATCCCCAGGTGTTTCTAATCTTGTCTGTGTATTTAAGGTAATTTGTCTCAGTCTATCCATGTTGGTTTTTGTTTCATGTCAACGTGCTATGCTCTTGTCATGTTTTCATGTCTTATGTCCACCTCTTCACTTGCTCTTCAGCACTTTCTGACATAAAAAACAGTCAAAATACAGACATGGTATTTGGGGATGAGTCCTCTGCAAGTCCTTTGACATGGGTCCTCTTGTGAGGGAGGACCTTGACGGGACTGGGGATGCCTCCGAGGCCGAGTCAGCAGGTCACACCCTCACCGGATAATTCTCCAAAGACAGTGGTAGCATGGCTAGCTGACCTTCCGATTCATGGACTTTATACAGTGGGGGAAAAAGTATTTGATACACTGCTGATTTTGCAAGTTGTCCAGCCTACAAAGAATGGAAAGGTGTGTAATTTTTATTGTAGGTACATTTAAAAAAATTCAGAAAATCACATTGTATGATTTTTAAATTATTGATTTGCATTTTATTACATGAAAAAAGTATTTGATCACCTACCAGCGAACAAGAACTCTGGCTCTCATAGACCCTTTAGTTTTTCTTTAAGAAGAACTACTTTCCTACTCAGCAGTCCTTACATATATTAATTGCACATTTTAACGTGTTATAATGTTAACATATAAACTACACCTGTCCTCACACTCAATCAATTATACTCCAACCTCTCCACAATGACCAAGACCAAAGAGCTGTCTAAGGACACCAGGGACAAAATATTAGACCTGCAGAAGGCTAGGATGGGCTACAGGACAACAGGAATGTAGCTTAATGAGAAGCCAACGACTGTTTTTGCAATTATTTGAAAACACACACAATGACTGTCAATCTTCCTTAGTTTAGAGCTCCATGCAAGATCTCACCATGTGAGGTTAGGATGATTCTGAAAAAGGTATATGATACTTTTATAGTTCAATATTAGAGCTTTTCAGCATAGCATAATGTGCAATATATCCATCTCCCCATGAGCAATTATCTGTAATTTATATGTATTTTTATTTGTTTATTACATATATTGTTAATGTTGTAGATACTACACTATACTACACTATACTACACTTTATCCATTTCTTGTACTGAGGGCCTTACTATCCCTTTGTTGCTGTAACAATGTGACTTTCCCCACTTCAGGACTAATAAAAGATTATCTTCTTTTGTCTTACCCATAACCTAAATTAATCCAAACCCTTACCCTAACCTTAACCTTAAGCATGTCCTAAACCTAACTTAACAAAATCTATGACCTTAATCATATCCTAAACCTAACTTTTACCTTATCCATAACCTAAACTTAACCTAACCCTTACCCTAACATTTTCCATAACCTAAAATTAACCTAACCCTTACCCTACCCATAACCTTAACCCTACATTTTGACATATAAGTCTGTAGATAAGTCTGAGATCTTGCTGCTAATGGCATTTGGGAGAAAAAATTTCTTTGTACATTAAACATGGCTTGGTGGATTGACTGTAAGACTCTCTTAACGGAGGTTTCACAATAACTTTCATAACTACTTAACTTACATTGGAGCTTCATAGAAATGATCAAACATTTGAGATGTAAACAAGGTCAATCACTTTAGTGGAAGTCTTAAATTTTACATTCAGACCTCTATTTAAATCTGACCACCTCATGCCCTATGGCATATCAGCCTATCCATGTGAATGGGCCAAATGTCTGTTTGTACATCTGTACACAGTTAATATGTAGTCCTGAAATAACCTTTCAGTCAAAACTGCAAAGTGCCTCAGATATGAGTAATAATAGTGCATTAGATTTGAGCTCAGCTTGTTTGTAAACTGTGAGTGTCTATAGTGTAGGAGCAGTGGTTTGACACATACAAGGAGGTTTATGAAACCGACTTTTGCTGCGGCTTCTCTTCTGTGTGGGTGATGCCTTTGTAGGTTACCTGCTTGCAAGTGGTGGTTGTGAATGTCTCTCTTTTTTATATGTGTGTGTGTGTGTGTATGTGTGTGTGTGTGTGTGTGTGTGTGTGTGTGTGTGTGTGTGTGTGTGTGTGTGTGTGTGTGTGTGTGTGTGAGTGAGTGAGTGAGTGAGAGGCTGGAAGCTATTGCCTGAGCTTTTCAAGAAGCCTTTGGGAGCACCAGAACAGTGTGTGCAGAGAGAGAGAGAGAGAGAGAGAGAGAAAGAGAGAGAGAGAGAGAGAGAGAGAGAGAGAGCACAGCAGGCTTTGGTTGGAGCTCAGTTCACACATGTGGTTAATCTGCTGGTGTTCTCTTAAGCCGGAAGCACTGATCACTAGAGCCCAGAGGGAGGAGCAGGTGTGTGTGTGTGTGTGTTTGTGTGTGTGTGTGTGTGTGTGTGTGAGTGTGTGTGTGTGTGTGTGTGTTTACAAACTCTGTGCCAGTGTTACACACACCTCCCTATTTTTCTCTAGCTATTTTTATTAGTGTCACAATGACATTTACTTTTAATAATGTTGACAAGATAGACAAGAATACCACAATTGTCTGGTATAAACAATAGCATGATTGATTTAACATTAATTAACCGTTTATCTGTCACACATGGCACTTTAATTACTTTAATTATTTGTCATAGCCAGAGGTATATACTATTTATGTTAACTTAGCTATATTTAGTCAAGTGAAATTGAATCAATGGATATGTATTTTTCAAATAAGCACATATGTGAGGAAAGTATCTTAGGTAATGTCCTCCTTTTGCCTAAACGTCCTCTTTATGGGCTGTGAAAAATGCGCCTGGCAGATAAAATGTCTGGATTTTCCATTGATTTCCCATCAGCATTTGTCTCCACACATATGTTTAAGTCCTTCTCACCTCCTCTATTGGTCTACATGTAGCTACATCAACCATTGGCTAAACTGTTTCCTACCACAGCCTAAAACACAAATGTCAAACAAATTAGTTGACTTTTTAAAATAAATGTTTGTATTATTTTATTTTAATTTGGTAGAAACATATTTTACATTGTCAAGAAAAAAAGAAAGTAAGAAAATGGGCCTAGGTTAGTACCTAGAAGTGCCCCCTTGTGCAAGTATCACAGCTTGTAAATGTTTTTGTGTAGTGAGTCTATCAGTGTGAAGGATTTTCATCAATTTGTCTTAGCAAAAGTCTTCCAGTTCTGTTAGATTCCTGGGCAATCATACATGCACTGTTCTTCTAAGGTCTATCCACAGATTTTCAATGGTTTTCAGACTGTGAGGGCCATGATAAAGCCTTCAGCTTTTGCTTTTTGAGTCTATTGTAGTTTTATCCATCATCTTTTATTCCATTGAATCCATTTCTTAATTACCTTTCAAACTGAGAAAATGGCAACTTGAAAATGCATTGTAATCTTATTATAGCCTTATCCTACTTTATTTAAGATTTAAGCTGCTTAGAAGAACCCATAGCTGCTGTTTTTTGAGACAACGTTAGAGGAGTCAGGGGATTTATAAAGCTTTAAATGTTTCATCACCTGGTTTTTCTTAAAGATGATTGTGAACAAGTCATAAGTCTAACAGGCTTATTAAGGTCTGTGACCTTGGTCAAAATTATCTGAGCACTCAGGTCTCCTAAGGTTCCCATACTTTTGCAAGGTACTCCTTTCCTTTTTTCACTCTAAAATTGTACAAAGAAAAAAATATTATACTGGTACTGTGTACAATGTACTGTTTATGCTTTTTGGAGATAATTTAATTTTCAACTTTCTTAACTGTTCACAGTAACAGTACTGATACAACTGCCCTTAAATAACATCACCTTCTCCAAAGACTGCAGGTATCCTGCCAGACTGTCATGGTCATTCAGAATGGCAGAGAGTAAGGATTTATGCTTTTTGCTGGTGATCACCAGTGAATGTGTGTGGACTACTCCAACAGCTGCATTGCCATACCGATACCCTATTTAAAAATGTGTGTGAGAAACTAGTCCAGGGTAGGGTAGCTGGAAGGTGAGCAGGCAATGTGAAGTGGTGGCCGGGGAGCTCTGGGTTTTTCTCAGTTCCTAGGCATGCTAATCATATGGGATCTCTCAAATTATTTGAGCTAAATTAAAACTTTCATCAGTGGACAGAAGATATGTCTATGTCTATGGAGACACCAACCAAGATGACAACCAAAATTATATGACAACTTGTTAGTAAAGGGTTGTTGTTTATTTTTTGATAATAAAGTATTTTTTCTGGGTCGTTACAGTACATTTTAATGACATGCGCACTGTACTAAGGAATACAGGGCTCAACTTTTTGTTCCCTGTAGGAAGAAAAATAAGCTACAGTTTCTAACAACTTTTCTTACATTCGTTCCTCAGCGGGATTCGTTTCCGCCCAATGTCGGACAGTTTTCAGCGATGCACAAGGAAGGCTGTGAAACATGTTTACAAACAGAATGAGCAGGAGAACCAAAATAATCAACTGAATTCACTGCCCGACTTTCTGTGTTAGGAAAGGACGCGTGTTTACACACTAAAGGGAGGGATTTGTGTCATTTTCAGGTTAGAATCGTTTTCTGTCAGAGAATACAGAACTATATGGCTTTAAACCGAAACTGAAATCTGTCACAAAGCTGCGGTGTATTAGTTGTTTCTTTGCTTGATTATAAAAACAGACAACTACAATTCTGATCTACATTGTACGTTAGTTAGCTAGAAAGTTAGAAAGTTAGTTAGCTAAGTAGTAGAAGTAACAGGATTAGAGGGAAAGTTAGTGGTGGTCATATTGCTCTCTCTCTCTCTCTCTCTCTCTCTCTCTCTCTCTCTTTCTATTTCTCGGTTTCTCTTTCTGTCTTTCTCTCTATTTCTGTCTCTCTTTGTCTCTTTCTTTCTTTCTTTCTTTCTTTCTTTCTTTCTTTCTTTCTTTCTGTCTCTCTGTCCCTCTTTGTCTTATTATTTACTATACCTATGCTTGTGTTGGTGAATAAAGCTGATTTAAAAGTAAAGTCTTTCTCTCTCTCTCTCTCTCTCTCTCTCTCTCTCTCTCTCTCTCTCTCTGTGTGTGTGTTTCTGTCTCCGTCTCCCCATTAGATCTACAGTACATAGGTGGAATGTGGACTCTGATTGTGTGGCAAAGTCAGTGACCTTTCTGATAGGTCAAAGGACACCATTTCACATCATCATTTATCATGGCAGATGAGGTCGGGAAACTGCCGCTCCGGCGTCTGGAGCCCCCCATCCAGAAATTCATCAAAGTGGTGATCCCCACTGATCTGGAACGCCTCCATCAGCACCAACACAACATAGAGAAGGCAAACAAACATACCTACTTCCTCCCTCTCAAAACACAGCTTTTGGAGCTTTTGGTTATTTTCATGATAGGACAAGAAGACTTGAAATTTGTGTCATCTCACATACACAGCATGCCACTTTAATGATCCCAGCCAGGAAATCTATTTGTGCAGTTGCATGTTTATTAACTTCTTCATTACATTTATTTTGTTCAGTTCCAAAGAAGTTGCCAATGGGACAGACTGCACCAAGAGCATATAAATGCCAGCAGAACAGTGCAGGTATGACAGCAAAAACACATCTTAGCCATATTTAAATTTCTAAACACTTATGCAGTAATCACATAGATTCTACCAGTTTGTTATCTGGGATTTGTTCAGTTCATGAGGACAGTGGGATACATCATTATGAGCTATGACCAGTTCTGCTGTTTAAAACACATTAATCTAAAGATTGGTGGTATATCGATGTTTATATCTATATCGAGATATAAATACAGCACAGTATGGGCTGAGGCAGTATCATTTATATAGAATGTTTTAGTTTTTAAATAACATTCAATTTCATTCTTGCAGTAAAAGTTTTTTGCTTCCTTGTTATGATCTACCCCTGCTCTCATCTGTCCCCTCAAAAGACAGATATCAGATAGATCTCTATAATGAAGATGACTTCATCTTTATACACACAATTTTAACTATAGAATGTCATGGGTGGTCCTATGTTTTTCTCATATGCCTTATCGTATATTGGATATCGTCATTCTGAAAAATATATTGCGATATGATTTTGTCCACATCACCCAGGCCTACATGAGTATGACATAAACTTCTTGTTAAGACTTTTCTCAAGTACAAAGTTCAAAACACCCTGAGCAGAACAATTACCATTCATATAATTTCCAATTAAGACATATGTAAAAGCATAGCCATTATTAGGGTCTAATTTTTGTTAAGTGTGTTTAACCTAATAGACCTCTAATATTTGTCTTACTAATAGGATTTGTCACTATTCTAGTGATCGAGTTTGCATTGCCTGTTTAATATTGTGGTAAATCAAATATATTCTCTCACTCATTAAAAAAATCAAATTACATGTTCTATGTGTGAATATTATGATGATATATGTTTGGAATTACATTATTAGAGCAAAAGGTTTTAGGGAAAACTGTATTGATTGAAGAAAGGCTCATATATGTTGCAACTGGGGCTGTTTCCTTGGGGAGCATTATTCTGCTGAAAATGCCACCTGGAAGCCCTGCCATAAGAGGCAACACATGTGGCTGCAGCATGTCCTGAACATATCCTCAGTAAGTAAGTAATTATTGTCATCTGACCCACTGTATTATGGGAATTAGATCTCTGCATTTTACCCAGCCACACACGGTGATACACATAATCACCCTAGTGAATTCAGGGGGCAGTGAGCACACATGCCTGGAGCGGTGGGCAGCTCTATCCTCAGCACCCGGGCAGCAACTGGGGAGTTCAGTTCAAGGGCACTTCAGTCACGTCCTGCCAGGAACCGGAAACCTTCCAGTCACAAGGCTGGTTCCCTAACAACCAGGCCACGACTGCTCCCACTACTCAGCTATTGGTGTTCCTCACGTCACTACAAGGGGCTGACTGACTATCTTATGCAGTGACTTCTCAGATCATCACACCAGTGTTTGAGGTTTCTTGTTCATGACAGCACTGCAATCAAAGGCAATAATGGCTTGGTCAGAATGACTTAGATGTAAGGTAGCCCCAGAAAGTCTGGGTCAGTGGGGTGTCACTGGGGTGCCCTCTTGTACCCAGTGTCTAATCAGACCACACCTGTAATCATTTACATATCTGTGTGTATCTCCTGATACTGCTGTATCTTTAGGAACTAGCATTGATTGACTTCATAGTGTATTAGAGTTGGCATAAAAGAAAGAAGAGTTTTCTCTTTGTGTGTGTGTGTGTGTGTGTGTGTGGAGATAGGTAATACTTCAGTCTCTTGTGTGTTGCTTGGTGTGTGTGTATGTGATGTTACTATGATGCCTTTGCTCTTAGAAATGGTCCAGACAGGCGTGTAACTCAGTGATAATGTCTCTTAGAGTCTGTTTGAGGTGCTCAAGGGACTGTGTGTGTGTAGTGTGTGGGTGTATGTGTGTATGTGTGTGTGTTTTTTGGCTATGACCTTGGCACCTGCTCTGTTTCCCCTGGAGATCCCGGAGAGCTTTCCCATGTCCGCTGCTGTCTGGTGTGTGAGCACCTGGGTGTGTTTGTGTGTCAGTGTGACATAGATGGCTGACAATCCACAGAGTCTGGGGTTGTGTATACTGTTTAAGTGCCCCTCTAGAGAGAAAAAAGAGAAAAAGAGGGAGGGAGGTAAATGCAGTTCTCGTAACATACATACGTCAGAGAAAAGAGAGGAAAAAAGAAAGAAAGAAGTGTTAGGCTTTTACCTTTTGACCCCTGGCCGTGATTTTTGCTTTCATTTTCTGAGGTGTGTGTGTCTCTGTGAGAGAGCGTGTGACATGAGATATGTGAACACACAGCCAGGTGCTTGTCTCTGTGTATATTGTAATACATCAGCTTGTTGGTAAAATGCGGTTTTGTTTGTGTGTGTGTTTGTTTCTGTGAGAGATTATGCACCACATGGTTATTGAGGGGCTTTAATGAGCGCACCAGAGTGTAACTATTTGATTGGCCCACTGTTGACCTCTGACCAGCTGGCCTGAGGCTGAAGAATTGATCCATAATCCCCATGATGTTTCGTGGAGAGTGTGTATTTGTGTAAATGGGAAACAGGATTGGAGCATTTCTTTAGCTGACATTTTGACATTTCATAGCCCTTTGAAGTACCTGGATTCTGTTTGTGAACTTTCCCAGTTAGAAATAACTGTTAGAGAGTGTGAGTTGCTCTAGCATTCAGCAACAATCCTTGCACTTAAAGGCATAACTCTGCAAAGTTCACTATGTCTCAATTTGCACCTTGCATTAGCATGCATCCTGGGTGATCCAGTTGCAAATGATTGCTGAAACAGATAGCTGTTCACACAGGAGACATTTTAAATGTGCCTCATGTGAACACTCATGATCAGATTTCTGACATTATTTCTGCTGGAGGAGGGGCATGGTTCACATTAATGCAATCGCTCTCTTGCTGCTGGTTAATCTCTGACTCTTAGTGTGTTACTGTAGTGTGCTCAGCTAACTCATGTGAACAGTGCACAGTGTGGTCATCTGTTGATTACATATTTTGTGATTGGGACAGTGACGTGGTTAATATGGGCAGTGCGGTCAGAGACCTTTTTGAAGTGCTTTGGCATTCACACTACAAGAATATTGTGGTGATACGTGTCTCTGACCACCTCCAAGTGTGGTTTGAGTGAGTGGATTACAGTGCGTCCTTGAGACACATTGAATCCCGTTCACACCTGTACTGTGCCTGTGCTGGCCACTTAAGATCAGATCACTCAGAATGTAAGCAACACGAGTGAAAAGGAGTAAAGTCTTTGTTTTAAACTTTGTAAAGGTTTAAATGTCCTACCACGTTTTATTGCTGATATGGTTTTTCATACCTGTAGGTCAATTGATATATAAACAGTAAAGACATTGGTAGCTTATATTTCATTGCAAGACAAAGAGAAATGCTTTCATCTTGCACTCTATGTATGTTGTGTCTGATGTGAAACAACAAGAAGAAGGGTTCTTGGCTGTTGTGCACTGCACTGTGAACCTCTGCAGAACCTCTGTGTTGTATTTCACTATTTCCCTCTGTGTTACATGTCATGCTCTACTTTGGCTTGTCAGCTCCCTTCATGTTCTATTTCTATGTTTCTTTGGTTTGATGGTGGGTGAATGAGCAGATGAAGACTGAGTTTGCTGTTTTGATATCCCCATGTGGCGTGAGCAGTGCCACAGTTGCTCAGCAGAAGGTGCCTGATCCTCTGTCAGTCACCTTTTGTCACCTGTCAGGCAGTGCATGTGACAAAAATATATAAAGACGTGACCTGGCTAGAAAAACAGATCACTCTGTTTTTAGAATTAATATATTAGATATTGCAGGCATGGTAGAGCCAGCACACCAGTACTACGAATCCATGACTTGACACTCAGGAATACTGCTGCTTTCAGTTCATAAAAGTTAATGACTGTCACTTTAAGGAGGATGTTTTTATAGTGAGACATGTCTTGAAGAACAGTTTATCTTAATGTTTTTCTTAAGAAAAGTGTACAAAGAATTTTTCTTGTTTCATTTTTGTGAATTCATCCCATTTCCCAGCAATAAGTGAACCTCAAGACAAAAAATATAAAGAAATTATGGAATTTGAACCCTTTTATAACCTTAATATTTTCATCCTGACACAGGAGAGTGATCAGTGGTTAGTAATTTTTCAGTGGAAATGCAGTTTTCCCTTAAGTAGTTATTGATGAGGCCATTACACCTGCTTGCATCTGTAACAACTGCTTGTGGTTATGCTCATTTTACTATTATGGAGGATCTGGTGTCACATTACAGTGCATTTCAGCATAAAACCTTTCAAACCTTTAATCTGATGGATGTTATCTTTGTCTCTGCAGCAGCTGCGCTCTAACCTAAGGGAGATGGAGAAGCTTTGTGGGCGTGTTCGCAGCACAGATATAGCACCACTAGAGAAACTTGTCCAGCCAATCAGAGAACGCGCCTCTGTTGCTGCTCACAACTTCCTGTGCCTCCATGCCAACTCTATCAACAATTTAGGGCCTCAGCCACAGCAGCCACTCACTACAGACACACACCGTGCCTCTGACACAGCTTACAGTGAGTGTATATATATGATCATGGTGTGTGTGTAGTGGTATAGAGATGTGCACAGTGTTGTTTATAATGGGTTAAATGTTTCAGGTGATGCAGATGTGGGAGCTACTGAGCTAACTTTCACTCAGAGTCAGCTTTTGCTGCCTGCAATCCCACCTGAACAAAATGCTGCAGAGTCTTGGGAGTCTCTGGAGGAGGTATCACACAGACAAACACATGCAAACACCTATACGCACATGCAGTACTGTACAAATGTCTAGGCACCTGTGGGAATTAGAATGAAAAAGCTTTATTGTTTATTTACTCAGTAAAATGCTAATATTTGAATAAATACATACAAAAAGTAGCAGTTTAGCATCTTCACAGCTTTTACATGCTGAGAAATGGACTCCACAAGACATTAAGGTATACAAGACATTCGCAGCAGATACTTAAACTCCTGGATGTTTTGAGGTTGGGTCTCCATGGATCACATCAGACAACATAAATTACAGTTTCAAAGAGAAAAATGACAAAATTATCATAAGGTTTTCATGTCAATCGATCAATCAAAGGTTATTTATATTGTGCTTTCTCCAACAAAGGCATTGTTACAGACGCAGCTTAACAGAAATCTGGCTCCAAGCCTCTTTTGAGCAAGCCAGTGGGCAACAGTGACAAGGAAAAACTCCCTCAGGCTAGGAGGTAGAACACTTGAGAGGAACCAAGGCTCAAAAGAGCAACCTATCCTCCTCTGGTCCACACCAGATAGCACAGACATAAAGCGAGGAAAGGACTAAAGTAATAAAGAACTACCGTATTTTCCGGACTATAAGCCGCACCAGACAATAAGCCGTACCCTGTAAAATAACATATATAAGAAGAAAAAACTGCACCTCATTATAAGACGCATGATTTAAAGCGTGGAAAAAAAGTAGCGGCTTATAGTCTGGAAAATACGGTATATCTAATAGTGTGAGCATGCTGCGTATGGGTGAGTATGAGTAATAAGAGAGTGCGAGTGAGCGTAGGATACAAGCATTGTTAATATGGAAGTCCATGCAGGTTAAACACACACACACACACACACACACACACACACACACACACACACACACACACAAACAACCACAAAAAAGGTTAGGAAGGTTTAAGTAAGGGGAAAGTATGTAATAGCATCCAGCTTCATCTTTGGAGCGAAGTGCTATAGGGTTTAAGATGTTCTTTAAGATATTGTGGGGTTAAACCATTGAGCGACTTGTATGTCCAAAGCAGTATTTTATAGTCAGTGTGAAATGCCTGACATGAAAGGCATGAGAGAACAAGACTAATATTAGCAAATCTCCTTGGTCTGGTTAGATCAGATTAGATTGCAGTTTGGCAATATTGCGTAAATGAAAGAAGACAGTTAGTACTATGTTACTGATGTGGTCATTAAATTAGAGTACTGTGTCAAACACAACCCCTAGGGTTTTTTACAGGGGAGCTAGGTATAATTGAAAAAACATCTAGATTTATAGCAGTATTGGTTATATACGGCCCTAATATTAAAACCTCGGTTTTATCAGAATTTAGTAAGAGTGTTTTGAGAGAATTTTTGTTTCTTTAAGAAAGTTTGTTATTCTTCTGAGACAATGGACCCCATTTGGTTTGGCTGATATTTAAAGCTGGGTGTCATCAGCATAACAATGAAAGTCAATACCATGTTTTCGGATCACGTTACCCGGCGGCAGCAAGTAAAGAGAGAATAGTAATGTAGCCAGGGCATTATCATTAACACATTGGTGGTGGTCAACCAGATAAGACCTAAGCCAGTTGAGGGCTGATCCTTTAATGCCTACGTGATTTTCTAGCCTATCAAGCAGTGATCTATGGTGTCAAACGTGGCACTAAGGTCCAGCAGCAATTGAATGGCAGTGCAATTGCCATCAAGTGAGAGAAGCAGGTCATTTGTGACTTTTAATAAAGCTGTTATGTAACTGCACTGATATCATTACATTTCTAGTGTTCAATATATTGTATTAGTTATTAGCCTTGAGCTATTCCTGTAGCTTTTTTTTTTTCAACATTTTAGACCAGTGCTTCTCACAGTTTAAGTACCACCCATCATCATATGAAGATGTGGCCTCCACATCTACAGCCACATCATACATGTCATGGCCTGCCACTGGTTTTTCACAGATTGTGTGAAACTTGCCCACTTTTGTGATCTGCAAGCTAGCAAAATATGATGTTTGATTACTGTTTCTGGGCAATACAGTAGGCTTACTGAAACATCTCGGAAGGCTTGAGGCATAAGAAAACAACAGTACCTTGTAGTATACTATGGTGTCTGCATGTCTACAGGCCATTTCCATGACATAATTAGGTTAGTTATTAATAACTAGGTTAGCTCATAAATTTGAATGCAGACTATTGTGAATTACTTGTTTAGTTTAGTACATGTTGTGGAGTTGATTAAACTGGACGGTGGACTTTCATACAGGCTCTAATAAGTAAGACACTGAATACAAACAAATCTAATAATAGGAAAATTACAGGTGAAAATGTTATCAAATTTAATCCTTATTATCTGGTTCATGCAGCAAATTGTCTAATGTCATCTGACATCCCACCTTGGGATGCTTTCTGTACCACCACTGGTACATGTACCACAGTTTTAAAACCACTGTTTTAGAATATTAGGTCATCTTATGACAATGGTATATCAGTGTAATTGAGTTTTTGTGTGTGTCTGGTTTCTCTAGGAACTACGTGAGTTGAATGGTTTAGTGAATGAATTCTCGTCTCTTGTTCATGTGAGTATCACCCCCATTAAATTGTGTGTTCATATGTTTTACCAGGTGTCTGTGGATGTGTGTTTTATAGAACATGTTCAGTCCGAGAATATGTGTGTGTGTGTGTGTGTGTGTGTGAGAGAGAGAGAGAGATAGAAAGAGAGAAGTGGTTGATAAAGTGCTGTGACAGAAACGCTAAGGGTTTGTGAGGGCTGTCAGACAGAGAGCCTGTTGTCCATTCTTAGAGCCAACAAGGAGGTATTGATCCCATCAGTATGTGTGCGTGTGCGTGAATGAGTGTGTGTGCGCGTCTGTGTGATTGAGCACATCAGTGACAGTCCGTCAGCCCTGCGCTAACCAACGAGGATTAATGAGAATCTAGACGATCTACCCGCCATCATTACACACACCCGCGCACACAGACACACACACACACACACACACACACACACACACACACACACACACACACACACTTGTATTTATGCAGTATCTGGACTGGTCATACATATGCCATACACAGTGTAGTGTACCTATATTATGCAGCGGCATGTTGTTAATCAAGAGATCACATCACAGCACGATGACTGTCTGAAAAGGACTTGTTTTACTGTTTTCAGTCAACCATAACATTATGACCACCTCCTTGTTTTTACGCTCATTGTTCATTTTAATCAGCATCAGCTTCACTTGCCACACAGGTGCAGGTTGTAGTTCTATAATTAGACTGCAGTCCATTTATTTCTCTGCATACCTTATTAGTCTTCTTTCAACCTGTTCTTCAATGTTCAGGACCCCACAGGTCCACCACAGAGTAGGTATTACGTGGGTGAGCTGTCACGCCCAGCAGTGCAGTGACATGTAAAAACTTGCGTTTGTAGCTCTGCAGTTGTTGTTGGGAGTGGCACAAAGCTGAAATGCGACAGCTTCTGCTTGGACACAGCTGGCTCGCAAGACCAAAACACAGAATGTGCTCCAGCAAACAGAGGTTTACATCACACATTTAAAGGGTTACGAGAGCATATGAGAGTCCAAAGAATGTTTTTTTAGGCATGTTTCACGGGTTTGAAGCACAGAAGTGTTGGATCTGAAGCCCACTCACTAAGCTAACCTTTGCTTGGCCAGCTCAGCTACAGATCCAACCCCACTGGAATAACAACCTTTAAAATCAGCATTGTGTCCCCCACAAGTTATTTTTATTATTGACTCAACGTTTATAAGTTGGCTTTCAGTGTGCCAGACTATAGTTGATTCTGTGATGAGCAGGTGTACTGCTAGCTAAACGAATGTTATTCAGCTTCTCTCTCCTGATTCAGGGGAAGTTTTACATTTGTAATTGTTGTCAGGTTGACTGTTGAACCTTTATTTAGTGACTGACTCATGCTACTCTCTATCCCTCATACCGCAGTAATACACACGGTATTTGAGAAAGTGTGAGGGGATAAAAAAGTGGCTACCCTACATGGTAGTAATATAGTCTTCCTAAACTAAGTCACTCAGCTAAAGCATTTTAATTTGCCAGCTGTTATCTAGCTTTTCTAAAACACATTACACAATTATGGTCCCACGGCATTTTGTCCTGAAAGTGTATGAAAACAAACACATGCTAACACAGAAGTGCTTCACGTAGTCTTTACTCACATTCTAGATGTTCTGCCTGAATTGAGGCATTATGTTGGTTATGTCTGATGTACGGGAGGGGAAGGCTGGTGTGCTTTTCGCGAGTTGAGGCAAACACTCTGGGAAGAGGACAGTTCAATCATGGGATTAAAAGTCTGTCAGCTTCTGTTTATCCTGTCGTGACAGAGTGGAAACTCCCTTTGAAGCTGACGTACAGCACCACAGTCACTGACGACAATCTAGTAGATGTTTGCAGCAATAGTTTTAGCAACTAAGATTAAAAAGTTTGAAATCAATTTTTGGAATCAAATGATGGCAAAATGAAAAAGAAAACTCTTTCTTTTAGTTCTTTTAATACCTGAAAAAATAAATTAGAAATAATTTTTGCTTTTACTATGTTTGCATTTGTATATTTTATTAGTTTAATATGAATACTTATACTTTTATTACATACTTATACTCATATTACATACTTAAAATACTTAACCGCTTAACATTTTGAGTCACCCTGGCACATGGAAGAAGGTGTTGATCTTAAGTTGGGCTAATAATATGAGGTATGTTATAATAAATCCTCTAGAGTTCTGTGTGACTTTCAGTAGTAAACATGGAGGTCAGCAACAAGTAAATCACTCCGCACACGAGAAAAAATCTGCTAAAAATTCAAGTGTTAGTATGTTATTGCTCTTAATATTTGGTTTGCATTTGTGTTATTTGTTCTGAATTTGCCACAAATTTAATTGAAATGTTTTTTGATCATTGGCCCAAACAAATAAATGATGAAAAAAAAATCAATTATTGTTTCGTTAATTTATGTTATAGTGCATTTTTTTGGTAAATAAGGATACAATCAGCAGATCTACAACACTGAACAACTGCATGTATCATGAAAGTAAATACTTAGAGCAGTTATAGGGAGCCTGTAAACAGCAACCCATAGCAGTACTGGTTAATGTTTGGTAACACATAGCTGATTGGATGTTAGCTCTTTATGCTTGTTTGCATGTTATTGTCATTATATTAATTTAATTAATGATTTTCTTCACTTGTTTCCTCTTGTTTTGTCTTAAATTGTCCTTGAGTTTTTATAAAAGATGTTTTAAACGGTTCTACTCTTTCTCTGGTGTATTTTGTTTGTTCTGTAGTTTTTGTTTGTTTGTTTGTTTTTATAATTATTTATTTTTTATTAAAATGTGTTTGGTGCCATGTCACCTTAGTTCTTTTTATTTTTGGGGGCTATTGTCTTTCACCCTAAAATAAAAATATCTCCATACAAATAAATGTGATCAGTAAAGCAAAGCTGTGTCAGTTGACACAATTGACACAGCTTTTTCCAAAGTCAAGTCAAGTCAAGTCTTATTGCCTCATCAGATTACACAGGTGTAAGGGTGAGTGGAGTAACTTAGGTGCAAGTATCTCTGAGTAGTAAAACAGATGCATAACAAACAGGAGAACCAAATAAAAATAAGAATAAAGATAAGAATATACCTATGTTTACTATAAATAGAGTATTTGCACATTAACTTACACTATGCAGACATTATTGCACTGAAACACATTATTGAACTATAGACGTTCTGTGTTTATTGAAACTATAAAAATAATGTTTGCATTATATGTATCGAATTAGATGTAACTGTAGTGTGAGAAGGCAGTGGGAGACAGTCTTTAGTGGGTGCAGTGGGAGGGTCTTTGGTAGATGTAGTGTGACTGAGCAGCTAGTTGCTGCTCTGGTAGTGAGTAAAGTGCTGGTGCAAAATGAATTTATGAGGTGTGAAGGTGTGATGGTGTGGTGAGGCAGGAGAGATGAACTGTAATTGTGGACTGGAACACTGGGCTACTGACTGTTTAGCAGCTTGGTAGCCTAGGGGAAGAAGCTGTCTCGGAACC
Organism: Acestrorhynchus altus; assembly: GCA_034509495.1. Classification (NCBI taxonomy): domain Eukaryota; kingdom Metazoa; phylum Chordata; class Actinopteri; order Characiformes; family Acestrorhynchidae; genus Acestrorhynchus; species Acestrorhynchus altus. Next base: position 16,905,209 of record CM067503.1, on the reverse strand, counting down.
GGCTGGTTCTGGTCCTCATGCTTCCTGGTCTTCCTCAGACAGTAGCTGGTGTATAAATCCAGAATGTTTGGGAGCTGAACCCCAGTGATGGGCTGGGCGGTGCACACCACCCTGCAGATTTTTTCTCTCTCAAGCGGCCCAGTTCCGTCCCAGGTGGTGGTACAGCCCGTCAGGATGCTCTCCACTGTGCAGGTGCAGAACATCCTTAGGATGTGCGTGTGGCGTGTTCTGACCATGTGAGGTGTAAAGACCAAGGAACTTGTTGTCTGATGATTATAAATTAGAACAACAGATATTGTTGTGTGGTGGATGTGTTTTATGTCTGTCTGGTTCTAATCCTTTGTTTTTTACCACTGTGTTCTAGTAGAGAACCCTGGTGTCACCTGGGTACCATTAGCAGACATTATGCTCAGCCTGATGCAGTGAAGAGCATCAGAACCTCTGAGACATGTTTTCTGAGTCTGTTTTCTGCAGTTTTTTCAGCTGTTGTCAAAGCCATGTGAGGAGTATTTTAAAGCATTTCTAAGATATTAAGCCCACTATAAAACATTAATATTCATCCAACATCCTGATGTCACTCATGTTCCTGTTACTGAATGCATGCAAATGTTCAGCAGTTCTCCAAAATCTTGCAGAAAGTCTTCCCTAGACAGTAGATAAAGTCTAGGGAGTTAAAGTTATTGCTTCTTATTATAGTCATTGAAGCATCAGCATTATTTTGAAGCTGTTATTTTAAGGTTAAATGTCTACGTACTGTATCTGTGCTTTAACTGATTGTTTCTGATCAACCAAAACGAAGCATGATTCTAGAAGTGTCTGCCTCTGCTGACCCACAGAACCTGAGCTGTGGGTGTGCGCGCCATGATTAGAGCTGAAAACTACAATCAGTCAGAACAATTAATTACCTTCTATATTTAAAATAAAGTTTGAAATGTTTCCTGATATTACCTTAAACACATCTGTTACATTTAGCAGTTGCACATCACTAATATCTGAAACTCATATTCACATGAACACACACACACACACACACACACACACACACACAAATGCAAGTTAAATAGTGCTGAGCATCAGTCATAAAATGAAAGATTCCACGGTGGAGAGTGAACGCAGATTTCTCCAGCCGCCTGTGTGTGTTTGTGGTTTTTGTGTGCAGTGATTACTCTAAGCTCACACTGATTTAGACAGGGAGACAGCTGCCACTCTTTGAATATTTCATAAGCTTCCGACCGACCACCCAGTTGCCCCCGACGACCGGCCCCCTGCCCCCTCAAACAAGAGGCTCTACCCCCTCCTATCTCTCCTTCTGCCCCAGTGCACAGCCTTACCCCACTCAAAACCACCATCCAACACCACCAAGGGTGAGACGGAGAGGGAGAAAAGAGTAAAGTAGTGTTACTTTAATGGAACAGTGATTTCTGTAGAAGTGAAAGTAGCCACCTTTTGACCAGGCAGAACAAATGAAGTACTCTAGATCTCCATAGAACGGCTCTGTAACGTCCTAGGACATCCACCAATAATCAGCATAGAAAGCTTTTGAGCTGTGGTTTCTTTTGTTGCGCAACAAAATGCTAAAGCCTAAAACATCCTCGAAATAAAGCCTAACCCCAGAATTAAGGATAATCCAATATATTTGTTAACTATAGTAAAAGTAAGTACAACTGTGTGTTCCTTTCCTCACAAATAAAGAGGGTGCATATGCATTAGCAAAAACGTCCACCAGTTGTTCAAGCTTTCAGCATGATTTATTTGTTGACATCTAAATAAGATAAGATAATCCTTTATATCCTCCTGCATTGGGTAAATTCACATTGTTACAGCATCAAAGGGATAGCAAGGCACTCAGTACTAGAAATAGTGAACGTATACTATATACAATATTAATATTATAAATATAAAAAAAAATCTAAATAAAGAATGTATACAGATCATTTACAGATATTTGCAAACAGGGAGAAGGAAGAAATATTACACATGATTATGCTACATTGAAAAACTCTAATAGTGTGTGGCGTTTGTGTGTGTGTCCATGGTCTGCTGGGAGCAGTGCTGGTTGTAGAGTCTGAGAGCAGACTAAGGGTGAAGCAGCTTGTAACTGAAGGACCTACCCAGTGCTGCCAGTGTCTCATGCATGGGGTGGGAGTCATTCTCCTGCATGCATGCCAGCTTTGACAACATCCTCCTGTCTCCCACTACCTGCAAATGATAGAATGGGGCTTCCCAGGATAGAACTGGCCCTCAGGAGTGCTCTCTGCACTTCAAATGACCTCCGTTTCCTCTGTAGATACAGTCTGCTCTGGCTTCTTTTGAAAAATTCAGTAGTGTTTCCTGACCAGTCCAGTTTGGTTTTTTAAGTGAATACCCAGGTACTTACAAGAGTCCACTCTCTCATTGTCCATTTCCTGTATGCTCATTGAATGAGGGGTGTGTCTGAACATGTGGAAGTACACCTCCAGTTCTTTGGTCTTCCCCATGTTTATCTGAAGGTTCTGAATAAGTTCACTGTATTCGCTGTACAGGGTGAAGAGGAATCGTGCCAGGACCGTTTTTAGGGGCCCCTGTGCTGTTGACCACCTTGTCTGAAAGACAGTTCCATGCCCTCACATACTGAGGTTGGTTGGTGAGGTAGTCCAGTATCCAGTTAGATGTTTTCCTGCTTGTCGTTCTGCAGCTCCAGGCACTGGAGTAGTCAAAGAAGATGATTCTCCAGGTGAGAAAGAGCTCTGTGTAGAAGACAGATAACAGCATCATCCACTCCAATACCAGGCTGGTAGGCAAACTAAAGAGGGTCCATGGATGCACTCACCAGAGGGTGCAGATGGGTTTAGACCAGCCTCTCCAGGAACTTCATCAAATGAGAAATCAGTGCCAGTGCCACTGGTCATTTGGATGCTGCATTTTTGGTACAGGTATCACACAAGATGTTTTCCACAGGTGTGGTACTCTTCCCAACTTCAGGCTCATATTGAACATTTGCTCAACTACACCACAGAGCTAATCTGTACAGGACTTGAGGAGCCTGGCACTTTCCATCTGGCCCTACATTTTTCCTTGTCTTAATTTTCCTTAGCTCATTCCTCACATGGGCTGTTGTGAAGGACATAGTAGAGCAGGGGGTGGTGAGTGCTAGACTATGTGTATGGCAAATTAGAGCTGCCAACTGATGAAGCAGTGAGGGGTGGTATTGGGCTGAGAGCTGTTGAGAAGGGGGGAGGGCAGCATGTAGGTAGTGTCCCAGAGTGAAGGTTCAGCAGTGATATCTGTGTAGGGTGAGGGGCAGGTGAGTGATCAAATCTTTTGAAAAACAGATTGAGCTTCTTGTGGCTAGAGATGGTTTTAAGGCCTTTCCAAACTCCACTGACATTTTTATGCTGTTCCTACAGCTTCTACCTGTAGCTGTTTTTCCCCTCCCTTCTTTCTCAATTCCCACTGTACAGCTTTCAGCTCATCCTTGTCACCTGACCTGAAGGCCCTCTTCTTCTATTTTAGGAGAGGCTTTATGTCAGGATTTATTCATGACATATCCATTTATTTTTGGAGAAACCCCAAATGGTCTTAGTGGGGACATTGTTCTCCACACAGAAGTTAAAAATTTCTGTAATGCAGAGAGTGAGACTGTCGGTATCCTCAATGTTCTTTCCACACTGTTGTTTCAAAACAGTCCTGCAGACCCTCTTCAGTCTCCTTCGACCATTTCTTCACTGTAAAGAAATTTCATGGTGGTTTGCATTATAGGTTTTGGAAACAATACTATTGACAGATGAAATGAGAAAATAACTCTTTGGCCACAAAGGTACATTTAGAAAAAATAAATAAAAGCATTTTATGCCACATTGCCAACTATTAAGCATTGGTGTGGATCTCTCATGATTTGAGGTTGTATTGCCTCACAATGTACATGCAAATTCTGGTTGCAAATGGTTCAAAGACAGAAAAGAAGATGTCAGGAGCCAAAGCATACCTTAAAAGCATACCTTAAAAGCATACCTTAAAAGCATACCTTAAAACCACTGTGTGCTAATTGAAGATGCACAAACTGAAGCTGTGGTTAGCTGTGGTTGCAAACAGTTTGACCAGAGGTTGTATATATACTGATGTACAGATGGTGGTAACACACATTTTACATCCCAAAAAGAGGAATGTAAACATAAAACATGTTTGCATAAAGTAGCTAACAAATTAGTGCTGAAGACATCACTGCCTCTGGTCAATCGAAAGTCAGAATCAGTGACATTCTCTACAATTAATGAGATTTACACCACATGATGACATGATGTCACAATTTTGGAGAAAAAAATGGCTTCTTGAAATTCATTACTGTGTGCTGTGCACTATTTGCTTAATTACATGTTTGGAGATAATATGATTAAGAATGTTGATTACAGCATGAATGACCTTACATTTCATATCAACATTATCTATTCTTTGAATTTCTTTAAATTACAGTTTCCAAACACTGCGTCAGTAACATTTTCATTTTTGTACTGTTTGTAGTGAAAGCATTTAGGTGTTCAGGGTAAATATGTGAAAGTAGCGCAACCATTGGAATTTTGGCTGGACGTTATTACTCCTTTCTCATCACTGTACTGACACTTTATCTACAGTTGTACATAACTGACAGACTCACTGAATACTCATCACGGCACATGTCTGTAGTTAAGTAGTTTTAACTTTAGCCTTAGTTTTAGTTATTGTATTTAATATATCTCCTATTTATTATGTTTCTTAGTAAGGCTTAGTAATCCATCCATCCATCCATCCATCCGTTTTTGGAAGGGCCCAAAAAAATATTTGTGTGGACAATTCAGTAATCGCTGGATATCGGTGGGGACATGTCACTTCCGTCCATGCTGATTGTACACATTCTTTTCTGCTTTAGTTTAGAACATCCAATAGAATGTCTTTGCATGTTTCGTCGACCTGCACATTAGAAATAATAAATATAAAATGAACACTAGGACCACATCCATCCAGTCAGTGCCGTGAGGCTTCTAAGTGTTGATGTTTGCTTGTGTGTGTGTGTGAGAGAAACATGCCCGTGTGCATGTGTGCGACTGTGTGTGTCGTCTGTGAAAGTCCATAACTTTCGCTTTCCTTGTCTTAGGCTCAGCAGGAGAAGATTGACAGCATCGAGGCCAATGTAAGCGCAGCGTCGGCAAACGTGGAGGAGGGGACGCAGAGCCTGGGGAAGGTAAGGGGAATGAGGGGATTCCTGCTGGGGGATCGATTCCACTCTAGCACCCTGCTTCAGCCTGGGCCTAGCTGCGCCATTGGCCTATTGATTCACATCAGCGCGAAGGAAACAGCAATTAAGAACATAAGGAGAGCGAGAGAGGGAGGGACAAGTGGAGAGAGAGAGAGGGAGAGAGAGAGTTAGCAGGGGAGGTAAAAGGCATGCAGCTGAGGGAATCGATGTGTGTTGTGTTGGCCCTTCGTGGAGAGTCGATGAGCGTGCGGCTGTGTGAGTGAACAGAGGGCTTAAGGGTGTAAAAGAGAGTCTATAGCCAGCTTTTGAGCTCCAGCTGGGGGTTCAATACACACACACACATATACACACAGGCACACACTTACTGTGGAGTTCTAAGCCAAGGAACAGTAGAAGGGTGTAGCACAGGGACTGTGCGTGTGTGTCTGTGTGTGTGTGTGTGTGTGTGTGATATTGATCGAGTCAGAATTGAAGTGTTTCTGGGTGTAGTTGATGCAGTTCCATTGAGCACTCCTGTTTTATTGCAGAAAGCAGCCTCACCTACGTCTTTACTGAAAGAAACAGAAGGAGGTCAACACACACACACACACACACACACACACACAAACACACACACACACACACACACACACACACACACATACAGTAAAGTCACATTATTATGACCACCTTTCTACACTGCATACACTTTTTAGTGAACTCCAAAGGAGCACTTTGTATTTCTAAAAATACAGACCATAGTCCATCGGTTTCTCTGCATACTTTGTTAACCTCCTTTCACCCTCTGCTTCAATGACATGCTGATGGCATGTGAGTGTGTGTTGCACTGATACTAGTCAGTGGCTCAGGACTTTCAGAGCAATATTTCATATCTATTTCTGCACTTCCTATGCTGCCCCCCCCCCTCTCTGCTGGTGGTTTGGATAATTAAGCTCTTCTGAAGATGGTGAGATGAGAGGGTGAGAAAAATAAAAAGAGGAAGATGAGAGGAGTAAAAAGGTGTCGTTTGATGGTCACCGTTGCCTTTAGAGTCAAATATCTTAATAAAATGTAAGTGTGTGTGTGCGTGTGCGTGTATGTGTGTGTGTGTGTGTGTGTGTGTGTGTGTGTGCGTGTGCGTGTGCGTGTGTGTGTGTGTGTGCATGCTTAGACATTGTGTGTTGTGTTCCCTTGCTAATTAAAGAGTGTTTTGGCTAACACAGCTTCATATTTCCCCTGATATGCCCAGGTTTGATCTATGGACATGAACGTTTGCATTCGCTCCCCATAAAAGCTTGTAGGAAATTGTCCTGTTATCAGAAAAAAACAGCACATGAGGTTCAAATACAGCTTCTGACTGACTTCCACTGAGGAGTCTTCTGCCACTATACACACGGCTCTGCACACCATAAAATGTATTCAGTCTTTTCACTAAATCACAATTTATAGTGTTTCAGTAATATAAAACCAATTTTGCTCCAGATGAAAATGTCGAAGGGTGTGACCATGAAAACTGTATGTCATTACAGCAAATGTACGTCAACATCAAGACTGTAAAGAGGGTTTTTTTTTAATAAAGTTATTGATATATTATTTGGAATAATAGAAGGACGCTGGTTTGGTTGATTTTGGTAAACTCGAGCTGCTGTCTGGATTTGTTCAGTTCCATCAGAAGCTCAGCTGATTTACTTTAATGAAGGACTGTTTTGAAAACGTAGATATTAGATGTCAGCTGTAAATTTTGGGCCCTGATATGAACATCAGCATTTATAGCTGATAAATCTACAAAAATCTCATTTTTTGCTCTGATTTTCACACTGATTCTCACATTATACTCCATCAGTTGTAGTTTACACAGTGCTGTATTGACTGATCTGCTGTCAGTTCTCAGTTGTATCATTTCTTAAAATGAACCAAACAGCAGGACAGGATGTGTGCAACTGTGAGTGGACACAGTGTTTAAACACTCCAGCAACCCTGCTGTGTCCGATCCACGCGCACCACCACCATGTCAGTGTCACTGCAGTGCTGAGGGTGACCCACCATCTGTATAATACTTGCTCTGTGGTGGTCTTGAAGATCAGGGTACAATGAAATTAATAAATTATATAAATTAAGGGCTGTTTTTGATTTTTTTCAAGTGGAAATGTGTAAACAGCCCCTCAGGAAACCTTCAGTGCACAGTGCATATTTATTATTTGTTATTATTAATTTCACGTATTAGAACAATTAAACAGAACACCTGTACCTTCCCTTTGAAAATGAACAGAAAATGTCATTTGACTGCAAATTGATGATCACGGTATATTATTTATTAAAGATCTCAGAAAAGTCCATGTTTATGTTTTTAAAATCTGCAATGCATCGTTTATTAATAAATAAAAATGCACGCCACACATTAACACTTCTTACTCTGCGTTTCTGTAGGCAGCGCGTGCAAAACTGGCAGTGATACCCGTGGCAGGAGCAGTGGTGGGGACTGTGTTGGGCGGTCCACTGGGGCTGCTGGCCGGCTTTAAAGTGGCTGGTGTGGCAGCAGCTTTGGGAGGCGGCCTGCTGGGGTTTGCTGGGGGCAACCTAATCCAGCGCAAGAAGAGAGAAAGAGTGGAGCTCCAGCTTCAACGTCTTGACAGCAGTAAAAATGAACATGAACATGTGCAATAAAAACACACACACACACACAGACGCACGGACAGGGACAGTGATATCATATATGTACACACAACAAACTGCAGTAGATTTTATTCCACTATAAAACCAAAACAACACATGCTCACACAGACATTCAACGTAAAGTGGATTTACTTTGATTTTTACTGCTGATCTCTATAATTATGCTATTATGCCTTAAATAGTCCACTGTTTTTACATCCAAGCAAAAACAAATGCAACTTGTTTCCCTCTCTGGATCCTAACGGGTGTGTTTTAGTACCTCTGTACTGACGTGACTGTTAGTCAAACTGTTTGCGAGTTTACTGTGGCCATGGGTGACACTATATATCAGAGCACATTTTAAATGATGGTAAACAAAGTCTGGGCCTCTTTTATTGATCCAGCGAGCTGTGGCAGTTTGCACAGACAGCAAGCGTTCACTGGGGTGTCGGGCAGGTCTTATGCAGGGTTATGAGTGATACGGATAGGATTGATCAAAAGACCAGGAGTATACAGCGTAATATGTGTGCGTATAGATGGTAGGGTAGGTTGCCATGAAAATGAATGTCAGTCTGTTTTCTAGTGAGAGGTTTTCCACAACACACAAAGCTACTGTTGCTGTAACTATTTCAATAAATTGCTTTTGAATTGCTACATGAATTAAACGGCCTTTGAGTACCACTGCACTGCTTGTTCTCCTTTTGGAACACTACCACTTTGTCTCAGAAAGGACTTGTCTGTTAGTTCATTAGTAGGTTCATGTGTGCCGGAATTAAGATAAACTTAATGCACAGCAGTTCTACTCCAGAACCAGGATTGAGAATCACTGGCATGACTAAATTTAAACTGGGCACAAATTTAATACAATGCAATAGAAACAACAACAACAACAACAACAACAATAATAATAATGAAACTTTACAGGGAGATATATATATATATATATATATATATATATATATATATATATATATATATATATATATATATATATATATGAGATTTTTATGGTATGATAACCATGTCAGGACATTTAACCTTGTCATTGTGTCTGTGCTGACAAACGTAGTCTTTGTGCTTGTGCCTACAACTGACTCTTCAGATGTGCCTATTTTGCCAGATTTTTCAAAAGTTTTATTTATACTCACAAAGCTTTTACCAACAGCGTCACAGAACTGTGGGACCACAATCCCGAACGCACCACACTTGTTTAAGCTTACATGTAGCTTCCATAAGGCTTTGACAGCAGAGGCCACTGAGAAGGCAAATCTAATACGGAAATCAATTCACTGTGGGGCCTCCTTGAGCACAAACAAGATTTAAATGTTATTTGATCAAAGTCCTGAAGGACTGGTGGAAAAGCTGAACAATAGCCTTTTGTGCTTTATCGATTTGCTTTTTTAGCCTCAATTACTGAGAATATATTATTGCTTATTGCACAACACTGGATGAACACTGGATGGCTTGTCCTTATTTTTTATTTTGTAAGCTGAGTTGCTGACTGGCTGCGTGACATATAAGGAATATACTAATGACAGTGAATTAATTTGTAAGAAGGAATTCCACTGAATTTCTATATAATTCATTGATTGAGATGATGTCTCTTCAGACCTACATTATGTTCCAGTAATGGAAAAAATATAAAAATGCTGTTTTCTGTGTGGAATACACTCACAAACAAGACAGAGTAAACAATTCAAACATTATTTCTATTTATTTATGATTTGGATGTAAATGGGCCTTAAAACTTTCTAAACAACAGCTTAATCAGTGTCCATAAACCATAAATTTCTTTTAATATGAATAAATTATCATAGGGGGTTGATATAATTGCAAAGGATTGTACAAAAACACATTGCAAACATATTACAGAAATGAATTTGTTGTGAACGTAAAACTATTTATGTCGTATTTGCAATTGACAAAGGGTCCGAAAGGCTTAAGTGTGGAGACCTTTAGATTTCTTTACATTGGTGGTGATAAGAACCAGGGGTCACAGTGTCCTGAAATGCTGTTCAGTTTCTCTGTACTTACTAATGAAAATCAGCCCAACTTCGTGTTGCTACCACCACCATGCTTAACATAAAATTACAATAAAGGTCCGTCCAGTTACAGGTTCTACGAGTACTTTGTGGAAATGTTTGAGCAGCTGAACATTGGATGCACTGTACCTCTCACTACCTCATGCTGAAGTTATAAGGAGAGTTTCAGCCTGGGCTGTTTGTCTAATTAGACTCAATACAAGGCAGCCAGAGGTGATTGAAGTCTTATTCTATATTACTGTCCTGAAGGCTCTGAAGAAAAATGGTGGAAAATAGTGGTTAAAATCAGTTATGATGGCTTTTGGTACATTAACTTGCAGAAAAATCCATGATGTAGGCCCTGTTGACAGAGTAAATTTGATCTTTATGAGCTTTTGTATGATATTAACATATGTATTTATTGATTTATTTTTGACATGTGTAAAACAGCAGATGACCCTAGCCTGGGGGCATGTTTTTTTTTTGTGGGAGAGCCCCAAGGACACACAAGGCCCGTGACTGAGCTACAAAAGCCAGCCCCCACACCTTCCTCCTAACAAATGTAGGACTTCCCCTGCTCCATTGTGTGTGTGAGCGCGTGTGAGAGAGTATTAGAGTACAGATGAGCGAAGGTGAGGTGATAACACGTGTGTCTAACTGCCTGGAAGGGGGAAAGTCCCAGCCGAAACACTGGACCAGGTTGCGTCTACGTCCCAGACACCACACACTTTCCATGTTAACGCACACACGTTCAGTGGAAAAGGTGGCAGACCATCTCAGTCAGTGGCATGCATATGATATCATCACATGTGATGTCATGGGTTTCTGTGGTGGGCGGGATGATGTCAAGAAACATCTGAAAGGCTATTCATTTAAACACCCACTTCTTGTGATTTCCACTTTCCTCAAAGTGGTCGTCGGATATGAATCTAACAAGAAAAAAGTCCAAACTTCAAAAACGTTCCTCACTGTACATGCAAGTGCTGGGTAAAGCATGAGTCACTGTTTCCAACTCCACTTCCTGCTTCAGGTGCTCCATGTCCTTTAATGTTAATTAAGCTGTTTTGGGTGAGAAAAAAACCAATTCAGCTATGTTAAACGACGTGGAATGCATTTGTAGTGCTGCTCAAAATTTGGAATCAATATTTTTTAATACATACAGCCAATTTAGTTCTAGATTGTTTCTATATTTAGGTGAACAGACTATGAAGGCTATTGTAAAAACATTTTTTATCGTCCCCACCTACCCACCGAAGATATTCCTGTAGCCACTTTGCTGTTTCCTGTTTGGCGCTTGAGAGAGCTCACCTACTGGTTATTCACAATGTCCATCAGTTTTCATGAATCAAGACTGAAAACCTGTGCTAATACTCACCAACTTGCACCAAATGATCAAGATGACAGGAGCACGGTGCAACTCACACTATTGGTGCAAGATTCACATGATTTTATTCTGAAATGTGTTTATGAAACTGAAATTGCTTGAAAACCAATGTAAGGATAATTGTTTGTACAAGCAGTGCTGCACAGTGAAATAGTGCACCCCCTTATAGACTCTTGATTCTTAGCACTTGAATAATGGTTGTGATCTGCCCATCTTACCAGTATATGAACACTCCCAAGAGTTTTTAGATCTTGCGGATTTAATTAGGACTTCCACTCTTCCCCCGAGCTGCCATTTCTGAACAATCCACTGTTGAAACCACAAGCTGAAAGTTCTTGTCTAGTTTCTAAAAGCCATTACCTGCTTTGTAGGCATTACTTCAGTTTTCAAATCTTTAAGCAGTTGCTTAGAGGACCATATCTTTTATAAGCGTTGGTACAAGGAATCGAGGAATCAACTGAATGTTTTTTTTTTTTTTAGAAATTTGATTCAGGTGACTATTCCTAACTACCACTGGTGACATGCCTCAGGCTGGATTTGCTAATTCTGCTGTAAATAAAAAAGCATGTCAGATTGCTTATATCAAATTCTTAAAAGGGTGATTGGCGCAAAGGATAAAACCACCTGTGAGCCAACACACCATGTTGGAGACTGGGGTTTGACTCCCACTCTGTACAACTACGCTAAGTGTCCTTGGGCAAGACTCCTCTGCAATATGAATAACCTTGAAGGTCGCTCTGGATAAGTGTGTCTGTTAAATGCCATACCGTGAACATAAAGGGTGATTCCACCAGTATTTCACATAATAAGCATAGCTTGGTTGTTTCAGACCAATTAATATTTTGACCGTTTTCATTGTAATAACGCTGATAGAAAGCAGGAGCCATGCAAATGTTTAGTACAGTAATTTTGTAATGTAGCTTTTAGAGAGATTAAACTCTTTGGACATCTGGTTCCTAACCCTCAATTGTGTTCAGTTCAATAGAAAAGTTACAAAGAAGGGATTAGGGTTTCCAAAAGCATACATTCTATATTCCAGTAAAGATGATGAACACTGTAAGGACACAGTAAATAATTATTAATAATAAAATATTACATTGTTAAACCAAACACTTTTATTCAGTGGGATAGAGTAGAGGTGTAAAGATTAATGATGACTATCTGGTACACCATCCCATTAAACATCACAAGTGTACCTCAGGGAAATGCATAGAAATAAAATAGAAAGGTAGTCGATCTGGGCCTACTACCGGACAAAACGGTCCAATGTAAAATTGTCCGATTTTGAAGGGGATTTTTAAGCATATCGCTAAACATAAATGTATTAATGCAATCTCAGATGATACTCTGTCATCCTGCTATACTACTATTGCATCTCAAAAGATCAAACGTGAAAATGAATTAATAATTGAATTAAAAATCTATTAATATTTCATTCTAATCCAGAATCTCAAACGATTACAATATTTAAGTTTGAGTTTAAATAAATTGCTAATCAGACATTATTAACATTAAAACAAAATATATTTCTCACATGTAAAGAATATGTGAATGTTTACCTCTTTGAATTCAAAAACAAACAAAACAATATTCCATTTTATCCTATGATGAACAGACTTGCTAAAAGAAAACTGTACCGTTTCAAGAATATAATATTAATCATTTTCAAGTTACAGTATAACCAGAGTTCAGTGGAGATCAAGTCTTGAGGCAGATATTGAATCAAATATCTAAGAGCAGCATTTAGTGACCAAGTTATAATATTTAAGTGTATATTGTACACTTTGTACATCGTCAACACCAGACAAAAACCTTGTCTCATTTTTTCCAACGTTTCCTTTTTGTCAGAATTTCTCTACATTGGAACAATGTAAAGGTGATAACAGATCTGCTTCAACATTTCTTTAGAAATGGTATAATTAAAGGGTTTTTTTATATTGACTTCCATTGAAAGTAAGCCATTTTTTGCAATAGAGACAATATATAAGAATTTAATATAAGCCTAAATAAACTCCAAAGTTTTGAATGGAAGTGTAGCTGTAAACAATGCATTAGAAGAAAACATTCATTATGAAAAAGTATAAAACACATGAAGACAGTAAAATCTTGTAAAATGTTTTCTTCTTTAATTTATCTTTTTTTTGGTTTCCATTCCCCTTCTGAGACGACCAATTTACAAATAACCCGTCCCTCTAAACCCCATCCCTGGCAAAAAACACCCCACCCCTAACCCCTCGTCCTTGTGGAATGGGCTGATATGAGACTACCAAGTCTGGATCGTAACGAGCGAAGAGTCTGGACCCCCACAGTACATAAGAACACAGACTAATAAACACATGTATTAAGGTTCTCTTTCATTCTCTACGCTCACACTCACACACCCACGCATACCCACATTCTTTCATTTGCACACTTTCACACACTTTTACTGAGGACTGAAAGACTGAAGTTAAGGATCACAGGTTGGCTGCAGAGTCATCTGGAACCTAAATTTCCCATGATTCCACAGGCTCGCAAATGAGATCCAAACTGGTGCGTGGACCCCAACAGGGAGGACCATCAATGTTTATCTGTCTATTTCTCTTCCTACAAAAAAAGTGGATAGACAAAAACCTAGGGGTCGACAAAAAAAAAAAAAAAAAAAGAAATAAAGAAAAAGAAATCCATATTTAATTTAGACGAGACTGACCCACTGAGCACATACATATTTACAAGCTCCAAAAATAAAAGTAAAATCAATCTTCCTCTCTTTCTTTCTCCATCTCACCAAAAAGAAAAAAAAAACTTCTCTTTTTTATCCAAAATAAAAGTTATGAAAATAGAGGTGATGCAGCAGCAGCAGCAGCTGGCTGCGTGGGTTCTGGGCTGGGTGATGATATGGTAGCATTGATGTTGTTGGAGGTCACAGTTCGTCCCGGTCCCTGCTGAGGATGGTGTAACGTGTCTCGCTGGGGGCCAGCTTCTGGAAGGAGCTCTCTGGGGGACTACTGGCCACCTCTTTGTTTTCCTCCTGTTGGAAGATAAAAACACATTACTGTTGAACAAATAAAATAGTTGATTACAGAGCACATTGAATTGTGTAGTGATTTGTAATTAACAGAATTATTTGGTTACGTTAATCACAATCACGTTTTGCAGTCGACTGGGACTGAACAGGTTAGATGAATTGATTGAGATTAATCACAAACTGTGATAAGTGATACGTGATAATAGCTGAGTGCACTTAATTTATAACTGTGTGCTTGATTGCAGTCATTCTATTTTGTGTAGCTGATTAGTTAATAATTTTGTCATTTATCACAATCACATTGTGTAGATGACAGCGATTAAATGTGATCGTTTCGTCACAATCACATTTGAACCAAGATATATTAAACTCTAAACAAGAGTAACATTATTCTCTGTAGTAAATCACGATTAATCACAGGCTGCGACTGTGTTTTATACAATTTATACAAAAACTGTGTTACTGATCACAATTATGGCATGAGCCAAGCCAATTATGACATTATTTTGTGTCGTGTGTGTGACTGTGTGGTTGAAACTGTATTTATTTATTTATTGAGCAAATGTTACTAATCACACAATGTGAACACAGCCAGACACTTGGAGTCTACAGAGTCATCCAATAAATCGGTCATTTACATATTATACCCAATGAAATAACACCTGCATCCCTTCAGGGAGGTCTGGATGCTTTTCCAGGGTTTTTGAGAGGAATGTGTGCGGAGCTCCAGTTTTGATGCCTTGGCTAATGCTTTGATCACACCAAAGCAGACGCAACGACTGCAAAATATCATCTAACAGGGAGCAGGTACTACAGATAGCTGCCTCATTTGAACTGTCATTAAAGGATTAGATTGGCTATCTAATAGTCACAAACCAAAGACTGAAATCAAACCAATGCTTTAATGCCTGAAAGGTCAGGTGATTTTGTAATTACTAACCCTCAGAAGTTGGGAGTTACTGCTGGTGTTAAAAGCATTCTAATTTTAGGCCACCGTTTGTAGCTCCCTGAGACAAATGAAGAAATGCCACTGAATAGAGTCAGTGGGTACACGTCCGCAGAGCAGACCGATCCTCTGTCACTATATTCCAGCCCTATATAATCTCTGACCTGTCCTGGGGTGCTGTCTGTGGGGTCAGGACCGTGGTGGAACTCTCTATGCAACTTTCCAGAGTGAAGGTCCAGCACAAACTGCCTCAGTTTTCCAGGAACCCTGAAAACACATGGACATAAACACGCACAATCACATCTTTGTCCCGAAAGTCAGTTGTTTAGATGAGCAAACAAGACGAAAATAAAAATAAACTTGATGAGTGGCTTTATTGATTAGATAAGTGATCGAGTAAGAGCTGGGGAAAGCCGGGCAGTCTCCAAAACCACGCGTCTTTAACGAGATAATGACATTGTCTGTCTTGCCGCAGACGCCATGGTAACTAACTCCTGGCCAATCAGCAACATCACCCACTGCTAAGAGGTGGGCTGATAAGGCCGTGATTGGATAATGGGATACAGAACACAGCGATTGGTTAATGAAATGCGGCGCGTGCTGAATTACGATGCTTTCTGGAGCAGAGCTGCCTTTAGAATATAAATACATTCCGTAAAATCCCACAAATAAGAACTTCAAATATCTTGTATATTTTTAGATACGTTAATATCTTGTGACATCTTTTACATAGCGTTGGGTAAGACCTCGTATCTCCATTTTTGCCATTAATTAAAATGCTCCAAAATGACTTGGAATGAAAAAAGTTACTTTGACTTTGAATGAAATAAGGTTTATCCTTCTCCAGCAAATTATGTAAACAAGTAAATAACAACACAAAAGGCTGTATAGAACTAGTTCAGGGTTTCAAAAAGGAACATTACACCAGAGATTTGTAATCAAAGTATCCAAGTAACAGTAACTTCTGCATGTGATTTTAATGAGCTTAAGCAACAGTAAAACAAAAAGGGTTATGTTGCTTTACATGTAATGAACATAAGACAGCTTTTCAAATAAAACTTAACTTTGAGTATTCTCTTTTTTAGACACACTAGTACAAATTAAAGCATGACGATTGAAAACCTCATCAAAGGCCAAAGCAGAACAAAAAAGTGATGCTCTTCAACTGCTTTGAATGCAGTTTCAGGAATGTTCATTTCATTGCATTAATTACAGTTAAGAATGTTCTTTGCATGTCTGATAAATTTTCCATTTCCATGACAAGGTTTGATTGTAGAAGCTCAGCGATGTAGTGACATAGTTGCTGCTGAACTAAAGCCTTTTTGTCCTGTCATTTCCAAAACTTTCAAGGGAATTCCAGGTAAAAAGATTTGATTCCATGTCATTCTGGATTTATCCTACATAGTGTGTAATAAAATTCAGAGCACACATGTTTAAAGTAAAAAAGCTAACAATAAACAGCAACAACGAGTGTGATGAGTCTGTTAAAGACCTCAAGGTTATATTCTTTCCTCAAGCAACTTTGGATTCATCTGTCCAAAGCACATTGTTCCAGAAATCCTGGTTTTTGTTTAGGTGTTCTCTGGAAAACTGCAGTCTTGCCCTGGTGTCTCTTGACGGCACGTTTCCTCTTATGCTGTCTCTATCTGGCGGTAAATTCACACACTTTGACATTTAACTGTGGCGACAGCTACCTGCGGGTGATGACATTTTAGGATTGTTGTAGACTTCTTTATGCATCTTGTGGTCTGCTCTTCAACTGAACTAGGACAGCCTGACCTGGCTGCCTTGGCTGTTGTTTTTCCATTTGTAAATTATTTTCCAGACGGTAGAATGGCGGATTTGTTTTAAATCCCTTCTCACATGCATATGCACTAATGTTTGAGCTGTAAATAAGACGGCTGCCTCCCATGTCAGTTACTAATCGTTTCTTAGTAGTTTCTAATCATTTCTTTTAAAAGACAATTCTGTAGATTAATGTGTTTAATTCTATCACCTCCATCCCTCGACACTGTTAAAATGACCATATGTTTAAATATGTTAACAAAGCATGACTTAGTTTCATTACATTTTGCTGAACCTGACTAAGAACAGCGTGTCTGACAGAGCTAAAAAGTTAAGACCCACAGAAATTTGGTGTGTGTGTGTGTGTGTGTGTAAATTTAAAGATGGTTTGAAGGCACAATTGGTGTTTGGTGGTGAAGGCACAATTATTGTTTAATTGGTAGGTGTCTGGTACAGCAGATAACCTGCAAGGAGAGTGGGGCTATAATTAATGTCCTATATGACCCCACATTAATTAAACAATGTGAGCAGGAGAGACAGACACTTACGCAAGGTCGCCGAAATCTGGGAAGACATACATGTGGCGGAAACTATCGATGGCTATGACGGGGCAGTCAGCTGGAGTCTTCTGGATGTGCAACAGAGGATGCCGGAACTTGTCACAATCAGCATGCAAGAAATTTATAGAACCTATGAGCGAGACAGGTAGAAAATATAGTTAGAACAATACAGGAATGGTAATGCTAACTCTCCTTAAAGCATTTTGTGGTTTGTGTTGAAATTCCAGGAGGAATGAATCAACAGAAACCCTGCAAAATCAAATTTGATCAAATTTTATAAAAAATTCCTTTCTTTCGTTCCACATGCATCTTTGTGTTTAATTAATAAGTAGGAATATTGATTGTCAGAAATACTTGGAAGACCCATTTCTAACACATGCCAGTGGTAGCACACCAACAGCTTGTCTAGTCCCTATATTTCCAATACAATAGGACACTCTGGAGCAGATAAACATGAAAATATTGGCACCATTTCTAATGCCAAGCCTGGGCTAGAGGGGGATAAAATAAGCCCCCATGCACTGAGCTGTGGAACAGTGGAACTGTGCTCTCTGGAATGATGATGCTCCTAACAGAACTTTTTGGGGTGAGCTGGGAGCGGGCGGTGATTATCCGACATCCTGACCTTACTAATGCTCTTGTTGATAAATGCAACCAATTCCTTACAGCAATTCTCCTGAATCTACTAGTGGACACTCTTTATCTTCAGCCTACAGATCCCACGCACTGCTGTGGGTCATCCGTTACCCACAGATTGAGTGTTCTTTTGCTTGCAGTGTTTGTTTAATTGTTCCCACTGCTTCTTTTTAGATATTAGCAGCTTCCGCAGCTCTGGCCTGCGACAATGCTTTCATGTCATTTGCATCTTCGAGTGTATTATTATGCTTATACCAGAGCTACATTATTTCTGTTCAAATTTAAGATAGAAATGAGACAAAAATATATTTTTAACTTTATATAAAGATATAAAGTGAAATAGCTTCATTCTATCAAGTGTCTAACAAAAATGCCATCATTTCCCAAATCATCTGGGAATATCAGACAAAGCATAAGGCAAATGTTATAGATTAAATTAATCCCACGTCTACACGTCTACACACACACTGCCAAATTAAGTTCTTACTTTTATGTAAAGATGAACTTATTCTCTCTTTCTATATTCTTATTATCCATTCTACCTGAAACAGCCCAACTAGGGCTGGGTGATACAGCTATATTTATATCTATATCGAGATACAAACAGAATGAGATATGCGGGCATAAGCCTTAGTGTGTTTAAAGAAGAAATGAAGATCAAATTTCACTTTTTAAATATAGGAAAAAAGAAGTATTTCATGGGCAGTCCTATTTTTCATATCACATTGTGATATTTATATATTGGCATTCAGATCAAATATATGGGGATATGATATTTTGTCCATATTGCCCAGCTGCCTGTGTTTAGAGTGCAAATAGATTTTTTTCAACTCATTATAATACATGTTATCCTTTTAAGGAGAACTCCTTTACCTTTACTTACTTACTCCTTTACTTGTATAATTAAACCACTGGTGCTTTGTTACATGAAAGTGTGTGATTTTGGTCACAAATCACATTGCAGGGCCAGAACTAGCTGTGGTATAAAACATAATAGCCAGTCATTTTTATGTGTTTTTAAAAGTAGCACTGGTTCTCTGTGTTAATACCGCTCATCCTTATCTAGCAACCGTTTAGCAAAGCTAACTGAACTGCACTCAACATGACCAGTGCAACTGATCAATCCTGCTGGGTGTGGATGAGGTGAAGTTGTTGAATGAGAAAGATCTGTTGATTTGAAGTGAGCAGAACATATTGTGGTGAAAACTAAGATGGTGCAGTCAAAGGGCAAAATCACTGCATGTCCAAACGACCGCCCTATGACCTATAGCTCCTATGAAAATACAACAAACAGTTATAGAAATTCTACCAACTGCTAGTGTAATGCCAAAACGATTCTAAATTTGTCTTCTTTTAAAACATGGGCTGCTGCTTTACTGTATGAACATGACCTCAGCTCTGTTTGAGCCTTATGCATCCATGGATACCCATGGTCTGACCTGTGGACCTCTTGACCCTTGAGTGTGTGTGTGTATCATCCTCTACATGCCTTCTGTTTGACCACTGTGTGTACACACCCTTCTCGCTGATCAGCTGGCGAGCCACCTCATGTTGGAACTTCTCCAAACTTTCCGTGTCATCCTTCTGATGGAACAGAATTAGGAATGGAATGCCCTCTTCTGTTAGCTCCTACAAAACACACACAGCTGGGTTTATTAAGGTTTAATATACAACCAGTGTACAGAAGGCATTTATTCGAGGACATAAATAAAGCTATTGATCTGGATCTTATGGAATGTTATTATACACTTCAGCTGGTTTCATAATCCTGGGTAAATAATTTTAACCATTTTTTTCCATCAGGATCATTAGTTGCAATATTCTCCTGACAGAACATATGGACAAACATACTGCCACACATGCTTAAAAAACCCCCCAAAAAACAAGTGTATTTAAACTTGATTTAACTTTAGTTAAATTGTCTCTGTTGTCCAGGGAAGGCTTTCTACTAGATTTTAGAGCACTGCTGTGAGGACTTGAATGCATTCAGTGGCAAAAGCATTAGTGAAGTGAGGGTGTTGAATCATCTCTAAGTCAGAGATTTACCACACACATAAGGGTGGGTACACACACACACGACCCAGAGTGTGGGAAAAGTACACTACAGAAAGGAGGCTTTTATTATGTTAATGAGAGAATGACTGTACAGCTGGGCAGCTAACACACGTGAACGTTTTAACATGAGAGCGAATGGATACACAGTACAGTACACATTAAAACCTCAAACAGTACACATTAAAACCTCAAATCTGATAATGAAAAGCATTAAGAGAGAGAAGACAGTAAGATGTATAAGGTGTGTGTGTGTGTGTGTGTGTGTGTGTGTGTACCTCTCCATTCTCAAAGGTGATCTCTCGAACGAGGGGCACACACTTGTCCTGTGCCCAGGCGTAAATGAGGTCAAAGTTTGTGAGTGAACCGAGGTAGACCATGTCAGGAACACTCTCTCCTATTGGCTTATAGATAACGTTATCACCACTGAAGCGCTCAGGCTGGGACACCTCACTGAAAGAGAAAGAAAGAATACATGACTGTGTGTGTAAATCACATCCACGGGTCATGATCACAATGGTTAAAACAGCTGGTTTAAATAAGCTTATTCTATAAACCTGCACTTATTTTTATTAGCATGATACATGTTTTTAATGCACTCTTGTTAGATAATGTTTTTATTAGAGAAGCAATATCAGTATATATGGGGACGAGTACCAGGCCTATATCGTCATAAAATGTATTGGATACTGACACACAAAATGAAAATCACTGACTTTAAAGTGGTTATTTTACAAGGAGTCTTATTTAACTGGAAAACAGTCATTCATCAAGAAATAATCCATCAACATCAGTATCTGAACTCCAAACAGAGGTATTTACACATCGTTTTAAGAAAGTATCATTTTCTTTTTTTCCTTCTCCCAGCATTTGTTTTTGTCTATTCTTACTTGCAATATTGAGAAGTTAATTAAAAAAGGTAAATTGTCATTAATTATACTCATTAATATTAATTATATTCACATGAAATGAAGTGAAATAAAAGGTTTTTTTTGTTTTACTTTTGACCAGTATGACTTAAAGCTTATGAAACTCAGAATCTCAATTTGTTTTAGAATATTTAATTTCAAGTTGGAATAAATTACTTATCAGAAAATATCAACATTAAAACAAATGGACTGAAATATGTCAACTTAAATATAATAAATATGAAATGTTTGACATTTTTTGATAAAGATACTGGTAGGTCAATATACAGTTCTGTGAGGTTTTAGGCACCATTAATCTCACAATTAAGGGCACATGCAACTGAACATCTGGATAAAGTACATAAAAAACAAGATGAGACTATGTGAGATATTAATGTTTTACTAAACATATAAACACTTTCTACCCAGATAAGCTTCTATTTTAATTTTTTAATCGTGTAAATCTAATAAATATTTCATTAAATGTTCAGTGAGCTTTCTGACCAATCCCAAATGTTCTTTGACTCAAAGGATTTATTTACATAATTCAATTTAAATGTTAATCACTTACATGTACAGGTTTATAATGCATACTAATCTTAACCACGTTATACTAAGGGGTCATTAACACGTCTTAGTATCTCGTGAAGCAAAGTCCAGTCACAATGCACAATATTTTAAAATGTAAATTTGGTATTTTGTTCATATTGTGGCACCAACACACTGCTTTGATCAAGATTTTAATTACAGTGCATCGGGAACGTATTCGTTTAACTTTTTACACATATTATGTTACAGCCTTATTTCAAAATGGATTCAATTCATTTTTCTCTCAATTCTACACACAATATCCAACAATGACAAAGTGAGAAAGGTTTGTTTGAAACCTTTGCAAATGTATATATAAAAAACCCCACAAAAATACACGTACAGAAGTGTTCACAGCCTTTGCTCAATACTTTTTTGAAGCACAGTTGGCAGCAGTTACAACCTCAAGTCTTTTTAGTATGATCCGATAAGCTTGGCACACCTGTTTGCAAAGAAGAATGGGATTGGATGGGGAGCATTTTTAGATATCTCCAGAGATGTTCAATCGGGTTCAAGTCTAGGCGCTGGCTGAGCCACTCAAAGACATTCAGAGAGTTGTCCTGAAACTGCTCCTTTGTTATCTTGGGTGTGTGCTTAGGAACATTGTCCTGTTGGAGGATAACCCTTCATCCCAGTCTGAGGTCCAGAGCGCTCTGGAGCAGGTTATCTTCAAGGATGTCTCTGTACATCACTGCAGTCATCTTTCCCTCAACCCTCCCAGTTCCTGCTGCAGAAAAACATCCCCACAGCATGATGCTGCCACCACCACGCTTCACTGTAGGAATGGTATTGGCTAGGTGATGAGCAGTGGTTTCCTCCAGACATGATGCTTGGAATTCAGTCCAAAAAGTTCATTATTTTTGCTTTTCATGATCTAAGATTCCTTTAGGTGCCTTTTGGCAAATTCCAGATGCAGTGTCACATGACTTTTACTGAGCAGTAGCTTCCATCTGGCTGCTTCATACCATACAGGCCTGATTGGTGGAGTGCTGCAGAAATGGTTGTCCTTCTGGAAGGTTCTCCTCTCTCCACAGAGCAACGTTGGAGGGGTTCTTGGTCATCTCCCTGCTCTATAAAGTGTCCTGGTGGTTTCAATCCATTTAAGGATGATGGAGGCCAGTGTGCTCATTGGGAGCTTCACTGCAGCAGACACTTTTCTGAACCCTTCCCCAGATCTGTGTCTCGATACAATCAAGGTCTACAGACAGTTCCTTAGACTTCATGGCTTGGTTTGTGCTCTGACATGCACTGTCTATTATGGGACCTTATATAAACATGTGTGTGCCTTTCCAAATCACGTCCAATCATTTACCACAGGTGTTTTTAACATATTTTGCAAAAATGACAAACATACTTTTCTCACTGTCATCATGTGGAATTAAGTGTTAAATTTTGATGGAAAATGCATTTAATCCATTTTGGAATAAGACTGTAACGTGAAATGTGCGAAAGCTGAGGCGCTGTGAATGTTTTTCCGGATGCACTGTATGGCTGGAGCTCTCTCTTACCCAAATGCTGCCATGAAGACACAGTCATCTCGAAGGATATTGGCCACCTTTTCATAAGTATGGTAGTTGTCTGTGTTCTTCTGCTCAAAGTAGCCTATAATTGTTCTTTTAGACCTCTGAGGGATGGAGAAAAGAAATCAAAGAATGAAGATAATTCTCAGTATGGGAGCTTGGAACTTCAACTGCAGTATTTCAAGGTTGCACCGATGAGTCAAAACAAGGCTCAACAGTGTTAACATTGGTTTGAAGACATTTTGACTCACATCTACTTTGATGACCTCTTCCAGGCTCTGAATCTCAGATATAGGGTCTACTTTCTGCTGGCGGATGAAGTCGGCAATGGC
>CM067503.1:16861630-16876630 GCA_034509495.1 Acestrorhynchus altus | reverse complement strand
CAATATTTCTGGAGTGGAATGGAGGTTCACGCTGACTCACAGCTTATAATGGGTATGTGAGTAGCATCTGCCATTCTGAAGCATCTCTTATAGCTTACAATTGTTTAGCATCTGCTTGTGTTGAATAACTCTAATTCAAGTACCTGTCTGTTCCTGTTTGATTCTAAAACCGCTAAAAGTTTAAACAAGAAAAATAAACACTAAGTGATAAAGTATTGAATGTAACAATAAGGCTTGTGAAGCCAGTTATCCTGTTCCCTGCCAGACCCAGTAGAGGGTTCCAATAATGTAAGGAATACAGATATGCCCAGTGAAAGGAGTAAAATGTGCTGTAAACGTGTACATGCCCATGCAGGTCTTTACATGTTTTACTATATGATTTAACAAATAACATGAAGAAAATGCTGAAATCTTATATTTAGGGCTGGAATTCCAAATGTACTCCAGCGCAGAATCGATCAGGTTTGAGATTTTCCAGCTTCCAAATAGGGCTGGACAATATTTTATTTCAGCATCAATATTGCTGTTTGTGCATATGCAATATCTTGTCCAATGTACACTTTTTGTTGCAAAATTCTACCAGAAGTAGTTTCTGTCTGGCCAAGATAATTTTTGTAGTCCAATATGGGACAGGGCATTTTTAATATCAAATGTTGTGCTCTTTGCCAACCATTTTTTTTAAAGGTTTCACTTTTTAACAATTTTCCACATAAATAATTGGGGCCTAAACCTGATGAACATTTCTGTAATTTTTTATATGGCAATGTATATCACAAAACAACAAAATATGTCAATATACAGTTTTCAAATAGCATAGCCCTACTTCAAAAAGCAGAACCACAGGCTTGTCTCCTTACAACTACAGGGGTTGGAAACTGAAATGCCTGGTTTAAGACCACAATAATGTATTAGTATGGTGTACTAGGGGCTCTTTTTGCGGCCAATACAGTGTCAGTTCGTCTTGGGAATGACATTTTTTGGATACAATCTGGGTTAGCACCCCAAAATCCCTTTCAGACAACTTTCTCTTGCGTCCACAGTTAATCCTGTTGGATGTGGTTTGTCCTTCTTGGTGGTGCTGACATTAACCTGGATGCTGTAGCACTTGATACATTACAAAGACTTGCTGTCTTGGTCACAGATGCACCAGCAAGATGTGCACCAACAGTTTGTCCTCTTTTGAACTCCGGTATATCACCCATAATGTTGTGTACATTGCAACATTTTGAGCAAAACCTGCTAATTGAACCTTCACACTCTGCTCTTACTGGTACAATGTGCAATTAATAAAGATGGGCCACCAGGCTGCTCCAATTTAGCCATGAAAACTCCCACACTAAAATGACAGGTGTTTCAGTTTCATTGTCCAACCCCTGTATCTTAACCAGTGTGTCCCCAAACAGTGGTTTCCTCACAATTAAAGGCTGGCATAGTGTTGGAGTGCTTCCAAGGAATACACAGGAGGGGCGTATCCCATAGAGAGATACCTCCATCATGCTATCACAGAAGCAGGGTTAGGCTCTTAATCTTAATTATCAGTGTTACCTTAATGCAGAAAAGACTATTCAAATATTTAAAGCCCACTTCTACAGCAACCCCTCCCATCATTCATCAGTCAAATGGACAAATGGACAGTGTATTCAATGACCATTAATGAAAGAAAAAAAAATGAAAATGAAAACAGAAAGTTCTTTGTCATTTTGAAGCATTTTTATTGATCCATTCATCATGAAATTTAACACAATGTAATGGAGTGAAGTGACAGGAGTCTTCATAGTTAGGGGTAGGCCTGACCTCATTTCCTGCTCAACCATGCATGTGACGAAAGTAAGGACTGTCCTTACCGCTGCACCTCACTAACAACATAAGGTTATCCTGTTGTGCGTGCTTTCCATTCTGACTCATGCTATTGTGTTGGTAGCATCCTTTGCAAGTGAAGCAGGCCTCAGAGAAAAGTTCTACAGAAATTTGAGCAGTTGGAAGAGCTTGAGAGGGTCACATTGTAGGGGTACTGGAAGAGGGATGGTCTTACCAAAATAGTGTTATAAACCAGTCAAGTGGATATTAACATAGGATGCTCTGGGCGGCAGTGTTGCTTTAGCATGATACTGAGAAACTAGACTACTTCTGTAAGTGTAGCTCTATAAATGTTGCACAGATCAGTCTAAATGAATCATTTATTGTTCCTGGTAAGCTCTATCTTCCTTCTGAACACTGCTGCAATCCAACACTTCCCTCTGGGTGCTACTTGTGTTTATGATCGAGAGAGAGAAAGACAAAGCCTGCTGATATTTTTTTTTTTATATCTGCTGAGTGCTATTCTGAGATCATTGTGCACAGAGGATCAGCACCAGGATCAGTGTTTCGGAAAATCATTGCCATTTCACCACATGCAAAATGTCATTAAGGCCCTGTAAAATCAGTATGGTAATCTTGCAGATGATCTGCCTGACTGCATTTATTACATGGCTTGTCTTCAGTTAAATTCACCAATAGCTTGTATAACAGACCATTCCACACCTACTGCGCGCTCCCCTACTTTAACTACCATTAGTGAAATGTTCTCTGCTGCAAATGTTGGTGTGATAGCAGAGTTAATCAAAAGATCAATAAAGCAGTTAGAGGCTAAACGCACAATTAACAGCCCCCAGTCTGGCAGTCACAGCTCTCACCTATCAGCAGCCACATAAACATTGTTTCACAAGGACTCTGGCATCACTCCTCAGCTGATGCCCTTATAGACATGCTGTGGAAGATAAAAGTCTAATAATACAGGTCCAGAGTCTGTGCCATCAATTACTCATGAAACTAACCAGACTGTAAAAATAGACATTCTGTATTTCACCAAGTCATTCCTCCAGTATACTATACTGAGTAGTTCTCCAACAGCGTACACATCTTTAAATAGTTCTTCCTGTGTTTTGTTTCAAAAATGAAACAAATGAAATGTTCAATCATTAATCTAGACTAGTATTAATGAAAACATACATGTGTTTATAATAGACACACACACAAGTATCTCTTCTTTAATACAAATCAAGATAAACATTTCGAAGAGGGTCATTAAACCCACTGAAATGTTTCCGGGGTGGAGAGTGAACAAACAACCTCCTGATAAGGTCAGAGCATAATTGGCTGTTAAACAACGACAGTAACTGCAGGTCTGATTCAAAGCAGGTCTACCTTTATTATATCCTTACTTTTACTTTCTAATTTTGTGATGATTTCAGAATAACGGGGACATGATCATTCACCTTTATCAAATCGTAGAAGTCAGTCATTAACTTTGGGTGCAACCTAGCTGCGGCAACACCGTGCTGCCCCAGACTGTAGTACAAATGCCAATGTTTGCTTTGGAATCGAATCTATGCTGTAGCCATCACAAGGTTACATATCATACGTCACAAGCAGAATCGCAATGCAGACCACAACTGTAACTGTTCTGCTTGAAAGTGTATTCCCTCCTTCACTGACACTTTCAAAATCAAAAATGGATCTTTGATGGGAGATAAATAGTTGCAGATGACAAATCACCACATTTACCTGCAGGTCCTTTTTTGTGCCTTTTTTGGCATAGAATCCCCATCACCAGGGTTCTGTATTGGAAGTGTTGCAGAGCCAAGACTCATTCAACTATAAAAACTCACAACAGCAGGACACTTGAGTTGACTCGACACAGAAGCATAAAAACGGCCTTAAAACATCAATGTCAATACTCAGCATTAAAACATTTGGGTCTGAAAGAAATCGTTTCTAGTTATTATCCTAGTTTCCTCCAAATTACTGTGTGAAACTCTTGATTCTTCTATGGGACACTCCTTTTGATTTCCAAAAAATGATTTAAAAGGCAAATTTGTCCACCCAGAAAAGGCAGCACTAATTGACAGTGTAGGATTGCCAGGTTCTTATGGAAACCTAGGATCCTGGTGAGTGAAGTGAACTCACTCCCCCTGAACAGAGTCCATTGTAGAGAGATTTGTGGCAGGCAACCAGAATTCCTTCAAGTGGAGTCTCTCAGGTCTCTAAACTAGGTTTGGTTTCATTCTCTTTACAGTACTGCTTTATCACTCTTATACTTGTGACTTCTCCAACCTTGGTACCTCAACTGACACTCCACTTTCAATCACTAATTAAATGGGCTTTCTATTTTAAAAGGCTGCAAACTAGGAGCTCAGTAGAAAGTTTAGAAAAAACAGTACATTCGTTACTCCTGTTGATCATTTTGTTCAACAGAACTGGTTTCTACAGGATACATTTGGTTCTTAGTATCACAATTGTTTGCTTTTTTTTTTTTTAAATACAGTGAACTTGATCTGACTCGACAGTTTGTTTAAGGAGAGGCCAAAATTTGCTTAAGGATGGGTCGTATACTCGTCATATAATCGACAAAGCTTAACACTGCAACACCTATTTTTGATTCCAAACTAGAGCATTAGCAAGTTCCATCACATTCATTGACAAAGTAGTCCATCCCGGTTCAACACCAACTACCAAATTATTTGAAAACCCTTTATTTTAATTAGCGGATTAAGACTACTTCAGCCACATCGCCATGCCAACAGGTGCATATCTGTACAAATAAAGTAATTGGATTGGAATCTGCCAATACTCAGCATTAAGGTAAAAAAAATGACTAAGCCAGCAGAATAAAGGCCCTTTCTCACAGTTAAAAAACGTCATGATTTGAGAATGAACACATGCATAATAATAGTGTATATAGTGGTCAAAATATGTCATTTTTCTACAATTGACATTGTCCTGCTAGATCTGCCCCAGTCAACAGTAAGTTTTATTGGGGAATAAGAAGCAACACTGGCCAAACAAAATAACAGATCACAAAGCGAAGCTTCATGTGTCTGGGTTTACTAAACTGCAATTGGGAAGTTTGGTGAAGGAGGAATAACGGGCCATTTTTCAGATGACAGATCTGCTGTAGGATAACTTTAATGTTACAGCATACAAAGATACTGTGTACAAGTGTGCGTTTGCATTGGTGAAGAAATTTGCTGTATCAGTATGACAACACCATTCATGTCCATTCAGTTCTGCTAAATTTGGTGTAGAATAATGAGCCTGCAATCCCACAACGGAACATGTTTGGGGTGGATTAGAGAAGGCAAAGTCATTAACAGCAGCAAAGAGGGGAACCATCAGCTCACACGTGGTGCTTGGTTGTCCATCTACATAAAACAAGACCAAGTGTCTCAATGTACTGAGAGTGAGTCTGCTGACCCTGTAAGAAAAGATCCACTAAAAGGATCTAAATCAGCAGAAAAAACTCTTTTCTAGATTCTGCGAGCCATATGGCAGGCCCAGCCATAGTGTTGGCAGCCAATGAACAGCACTGCTTAAATTCATCAACTAATCTCACAGTGTGCTCAACCCTCCTACTGCCACCAAAACATAACACAGCTACATATGAGCTGATCCCTTGCCTAATCCACACAACACAGCACGCTGCCACAGCCAGGCAACCCAAGATATTCACACAGCGAAAGAAGCAACAAACGCCCATCGCAAACCGCCACTTTACTGTCACACTGCACTGTATGATTTATGCTTGTTTGTACTCACCCCCCAGATTTTAACCTGTTTTGTTACATTACAAACTGTATTTAAAAGTTTTTATCTGAAATGTATGTGATGCAGCTGCGCAAAAAAAAGTTTGTGACGTGAAATGAGAAAAATATATATACCAAAATATATATATATATATATATATATATATATATATATATATATATATAAAAAAAATGACAATTGGTATGTGAATATGCATTAACCCCCTTTGCTACAAAGCCCCTAAATAGTTCCCGCACAACCAATTACCTTCAGAAGTCACATGCTTAGTAAAATAAAGTCCACTTCATTGCAAACGGTCACATGATTCAGTATATACACACCTATTCTGAAAACCCCCAGAGGCTGCAACACTATTTAGCAAGAGGCACCACTAACCAAACACCATGAAGACCAAGGAGATCTACAAACAAGGTACAAAGTTGTTGAGAGTCAGGGTTGGGTTATAAAAAAATATCCAACTCTCTGATGATCCCCCAGAGTGCCATCAAATCCATTATCATCAAACGGAAAGAACATGGTACCACAACAAACCTGCTCAGAGAGAGGCCCACCAAACTCTCAGACCTGACAAGGTAATCATGAAGGAGCTGCAGAGATCCAAAGCAGAGACTGGCGTATCTGTCCACACAACCACAAAAAGCCGTACACTAGTGCAGGACTTTATGGAAGAGTGGCCAGAAAAAAGCCTCTCCTTACAGACAAAAACATGAAGGCTCATTTTGAGTTTGCCAAAATGTATGTGGGAGACTGCCCATATGTATGAAGGAAGGTGTTCTGGTCAGATGAGACCATGTTTCGGTATGCCAGTGGTTTGAGTCTGGGATGGAGGTTCACCTTCCAGCAGAGCAGGACAATGGCCCAAAGCATACTGCTAAAGCAACACTCTGTGGGGTTTAAGGGAAAACATGTAAATGTAAATCTTAGCTTGAGGAATCTCTGGATTCTAGCCTCTTCTACTAGCTAAGGATATCTGAGGGGGGACAGCAAAGCCCTTTTGTAAGTTGCTCTGGATAAGGACGTCTGCTAAATGTCATAAATGTAAATCTACTGGAATGGCCAGTCTTCGTTGAAGCTTTAATTCAATTGAGAATCTGTGGTCAGACTTGAAGACTGCTGAAACTCTCATTTGAGTGTGCAAAAATCCCAGTGACGAGATGCAGCAAACTCACAGAGACTCATCCAAAGCGACTTGCAGCTGTACAGCAAAGAACTGACTTTAATTATTTGTTGTTTGCTTTACAATACAAAAAAAATCAAATGTTCACAGTTGTAGGCAAGTTCTGTAAGTGCAAACCATCAAATAATCCATTTCGATTCCAGGTTGTGAGATAGCAAAACACAAAAAATGTATACTTTATGTAAACTTATAATGACAGCTAATGAGGTTCGATTGAAACATATGTATGAAACGTAGCCTCACTTAAGAAAAACACAGGCATGTTCACAGACTCACAGTACAACAATCCTAACTTCATGCTTAAGAGTTGCTCATTGACAATTTGAAGGTCTGGTAGGTAACAACCATGGTTAGTTCCTAATACTTAATTACACCTTCTGGCTACTAAAAACGCAGATGCTGTGGCCCGAGTGGTCACCTCCCTTTCAAATATTCTGCATATTTTCAGCAGAATCCTGCAGAATTTTCACACATTCACAAATATCCACTGTTGTTAAGAAAACAACCACATTTTCCACCCTCCTACACCCAGACACTGAGCATTGGTCAGGCGCGTTAATGTTAGTGCCATAATATGACTTCATACTTTAGGGCTGGGGCAGTTTTTGCAGAATACAGTGAGGGCTGAATTAGTAAAATATAAATTTACTGTCAGTGCTTATAAAACAATTATAGCTTTATTATAATAAACTACCTATTCATTATAGAGCCCAGTGATGGTCAGATACAGATAAGCCTGCATATTTTCAGTCATATAGAAACTGTGTTGCTCCAAAAATCTAATTTCTATTCACATCACCAGATTTACATATACATAGTGAATAACAGCTAAATTAAAGACTCTCAGCAGCAAAATCAAGGAGGGTCTGTATAATTTATAAATATATAAATAGAAATAACTATTAAAAAAATAGTGAAGAAAGGGGGTGGGCCATGGAAGAACACTCAAGCTACCACCTGACCAGTTTCATGCTCAAAAATGCGTGTTCATTGTAAACAGCGTGTATACTATATATCATTTCAATAATACTGGTTATATCCTCTTCTTCTTTCAGCTGCTCCCTTTAGGGGTGGCCACAGCAGATCATCTGCCTCCATCTTGCTCTATCCCCTGCCTCCTCCACTGTTACACCAACCATCTCCATGTCCACCTTCACTGCATCCATAAACCTTCTGTGACGTCTTCCTCTTCTCCTGCCCGGAAGCTCCATCTCCAACATTCTTTGTCCAATATATCCACTATTCCTCCTCTACACATGTCCAAACCATCCAAACCTGGCCTCCCTAGTTTTACCTCTAAACTGCTCCACCTTCACTGTCCCTCTGATGTGCTCAATAATACTGTTACTCAATAATTATTAATTAGAATTATTAATTCTAAAGAATTCTAACACTGCGCTATCCAAGTCATATTTGTGTAAAGTCCTGTAAAATTAGTCTACTGTGAGACAAGATTCTTTAATTTTAGAGAGGGATTTCTATCTCTCCAAATACTGTTTAATGCTGGTCATTCAGTGGTGGCTCAAAAGTGCAACTTCTATGTCCTGATTGTAGGGGACAAGAAATACCAGTTCTCTTATAATGTTGCTATACGTGGCTAAATTCAAAACTGGAAGTCAGTAAATTTGTTTGGTTAGAACGTTACCCTATTTGTTTGCATTTCCATACTCGTTGCTGCAATATCAAGGATATCAAGTATCAGAGAAACTTAGCAAACCCTTTACTAAACTCCACTGGTCCAACTGGTTTGTCTAAACCAGTCACTGACTGGTGCATTGACTGCATTTCACTGCTTGGTGGCAATTTGCCGACCACAAGGGTCTTCATGTGCCCCCACAGTAAAGGGAAATTCCAGTATAATCGGGCCCAATGTGAAGCACTGTGTCTGGAGTCAGGGTATAAACAGAGGCCACTGTGCTGTCCATAGTTTGGTAATGCTCAAACTCCGATAACTGACCTTGCCACGAGCATGCTAGCCAGTGTTCGTCTTTACAGATTACACTGCTGGAGACACTCCCAATCCATCCCCAAGATCACACCACTTCTGAATCAATCTACAGAATGCCATGCCATGACTTTATGTATTTAAGTGTAAAGAAATTGACAAAGTTAAAAGAAATGAATGCCCACCACCATAGACAGCAGCAGGAATAAATCTAAATGGACAAGTTTCATCTGTTAGTAGGTGTGTCGTCCTTCCATTTCATTGAAGGTCTAAAACCACCCTGTTCAGTTTGTGACCTTTTCCCCTAAGGGTGAAATCTGCCTCCAACAGCTGATCTCGGATAACACGCACTGCTGGATTATGCCGTGTGATCACTAGCACAATGCTTTAACACTTTCCCTTGTTACTTTAAGCAGTGGAAAACTACAACAAAGCAATGGGGAAAAATACACTATCACACATATCTGAGGTAAGTGTACAGTACAGACAGATGGAGCAGGGAGAGCTGTTCCACAGGTGTCAGCGATTACACAAGCAAGGAAGCGCTAAAGCACACATACACATCCAACAGGTCAGCATTTCTAGAATTCTAACCTGCCATGTCAAGGTTAGTGGAAGTGAAACTGCTTAAATGTGAGATATATCAGTCATGTAGGGGCCAGTATGAGTAGGTATGTACAGTCATGGCCAAATGTTTTGAGAATGGCACAGATTTTGGTTTTCACAAAGTTTGCTGCCTCTGTTTATTTTAGATGTTCATTCATTTTTGTACTTGACATACACATCCAGTGTAATCAAAGACTTCATATTTACAGTGTTGACCCTTCTTTAAGACTTCTGAAATTTCCCTCGGCATGCTGGATATCAGCTTCTGGGCAAAATCTTGAGCGCTGGCAACCAATTCTTGCCTAACCTGGGGAGATTTCTAGCCGTGGACTCAAAATTTATTTTATTTTAAATGATCACAGAGCCACTTGGTTACTATTTTTGCCTTGTGAAATGGTTCTCTGTCTCCAAATTGCTCCTGGATTGTTGGACGAGGTTTTGATACCATCCCTTATTTGTGGCAGTTTTCTTAAGCAAACCCACTCCCCAGTGTAAGACGCAAACCCACACATAAATTGTCTCAGGAAGCATCCCTGTTGGCATGACACAGGATAGTCTGGAGGAGGCTTCATCAGAGAAAATAACTTTACCCCAGCCCTCTTGATGTTTTTCTTGGAGAGAAGTGGCTTCTATGCTCCCCTTATTGACACCAAGCCATCCTCCAAAATCCTTCGTCTTACTGTGCTTTCAGATTCACACATGCCTCTGCCATTCCTGAGCAAGCTCTGCACTGGCAGTGACCCGATCTTTTAGCTGCATACTCTATAGGAGACAGCCTGACGCTTGCTTGAGTTCCTTGGATGCCCTGAAGCCTTCTTCACTGCAACTGAACAACTCTCCTTTGAAGTTCTTAATGGTTGGCTGAATGGTTGATTGGGGTGCTTTCTTACAAGCAGCAATGTCCTTGCCTGTGAAACCCTTTTGATGCAAAGATGACTGAATGTGTTTCCATGGAGGTAACCATAGTTAACAGAAGAAAACTTAAAAGCACCACTAATCCTTCAAAGCAACCAGTCTGCTCTTCTAATCAGCATGTCAGACTGAAATCAGCTGTCTTGTCCTCAATAACCTTTTCTCCTGAGCTAATGAGATCATCACTGAAACTATGTCAGTGGGCCATTTTGTTGGGCTGAAATGCAGGGGCTGGAGTGCCCAAACATGTTTGTGATGAGGTCATTTTTAAGGCAGGGAATGACTTTGCAATTAACTGCAATTCATCTGATCACTCCACTATCTAGAGGTAAAGCAAATTGCCACCATAAAAACTGAGGCAGCAAACTTTGTGAAAACCACAATCAAAGCTTTTGGCAACAACTGTACACAGTAGGCATCACTAGCATCAACTCAAGTGATCCACAACATCTAAATCCACCAAACGGAAGCCTCAGAAAGGTTATAATGGCCTAGAGATTGCTGGATCATTCCTGTGGTGCTTTCTTTTCTAGATGCACAGCATTGCACTGTTTCAAGGCAGTCCTGAAGGGTCCCAAAACAAATGAGCAAGCTGCAGGCTGAGGACTGGTTTGAGAACCACTGACTTATGTTACAAGGTGATGCAACAATGTATTTAATCAGCATTTTAAGGTGTAAAAACAGTAAGTATGTGACGTGCAAAAAAAGCTCAGACGCGGTTTTACAAGCCCATTCAAAAGAAACAAGACAATTGTCCTTTTATGGTGTGCTCATAAATAATTTGATGAGCTCTGCTCTGATCAGTTGGTTAGCATTGTAGCACTGTAATGGCTCATACAGAACCTGCATAGGCAGCATAGTTTTGATATTAGCACTGTAACGAAAGCATTGTAATTATTTTTGTAGTGTTCTTGACTCTTAAAGGGTATCACTGGTATCCTGTTCAGCAGTGTGCAGTTAACTAGCAGAACAGAGCTCTATGAGCTAAAGCCATCGCTACAAGTATCAGCAAACGTTCTCCTGAAGTGGCTGTTGTGTTTTACCATATTGCTAGCTTTAAATATGACTACCATGAGTGTATGTAAACTTGGAGGTAAAAAACAATACAACAGAAGTAAATACAGTTTTCTATTCTG
Source organism: Acestrorhynchus altus (assembly GCA_034509495.1). NCBI lineage: Eukaryota > Metazoa > Chordata > Actinopteri > Characiformes > Acestrorhynchidae > Acestrorhynchus > Acestrorhynchus altus. Next base: position 16,865,271 of record CM067503.1, on the reverse strand, counting down.
GAGCCTGTTTTATTAATTTGCAGAGTACAGCAGTCCAGCAGTATTTACTAGGGCTGGACGATATATCAATAGGCTGCAATATGGGCTGAGGCAAAGCTGCTTATATTGAGTTCAAAATTTTTGAAAAAATCGATTGTAATGTTTCTGCTCCCTGGCTCTCTCCCTGGGCTGATGAAATACTAACCTTGAGCACCTCTGCCCGATCTGAGAAAGACCACGAGCTCCCCTGACACCACTTAACATTGCCCACCTTCCGGTTACGGGACCTGGACTTGTTTCCCACCTGCTCTCACCAACTATGTAGACCCTAATCAACTGCTACTGTTACTATTCTGTCCACCATCAAACTATCAGTACACCTGAGTATTAGAACAGAGCAGTGTCCCCTAACTATATGTATAAGTAGTTGACTGTGGGGGGAGGGGGTCCTGATTCTGATTCCTGATGATTCTTCATCCAGCTCTGAGTGACTTTCTTTTTCCACCACCACCCTTCACATTGCTCATTAAGGGGTTTATGTCCCTACTCATTGTTCATTTGTTTTTCACCTTTTTATTGACTTCTTTTTTTTCCTGTTAAGCTGCTCTGCGACAACAGCTGTAAAAAGCCCTCTACGCATAAACATTGACACGATCAACGTTATATACTAGATTTGCAGTCAATAATCGCTGATGTTTCTCCACAGTAACAGCTGAGACTGCACCATCCTGCCAGCAAAGGCCCATGCTGACTTTACTTCAGAGGGAAACCAGTTCCGGGTTCACAGCCAATAAGATTCGGCCACAACAGAGAACTCCACCAATCAGCGTGCTCGTCGTCGAGGGCACGGAATGCATCCCTAAATAACTCCATATAAACTTGTGTTCTGTCCCATTACTGTACTTGAGTGTGAAATATTGGAGCTCTTCTCTCTCTCTCTCACTCACTCACTCACTCACTCACTCTCTCTCTCTCACACACACACACTACAGTTAAAGTAGTTCTTCTGCCTCATTAAAGTTCCTCTCTCTTCCAGTTAATGATACTGGGCTGTAAACAAACACTGGTTTTCGCTGAACTCCAATATCTGACACCCCAAACAACTGGTGCATCAGTCCGGTTCGACTTGTTTACACTTCCTCTGCCTTCTTCAGCAGGCTGCTCAGTTCAACCCCAGCACTGGTCACACTTTACAGACCAGACCCTTTCCTCTCGGCCTCTCTACACCAGCTCTCCTGTGGCCCCTGCCCTGCACATTTCAGTGCGTTCCCTGCTCCATCAGCCGGTGACCGAGCACCGCTGAGCTGACCTGACCTGACCGTGGAGTGCTGCAACAACACACCAGCGCAGGGTGCTGCTCCGGGTCCCCTGATCTAGAACCTGCAGGCTGGGGACGCGTAAGGAACCCGACTCCAGCCGCTCCAGCAGTGTGGCTGGTTCGCTGGACCCGCCCGGGTTATACCACGCGGGGCGAGCGCGGTCATGTGGAGTGAGAAGCGAGCCAAACGGACAGTTCCGAGCACGTCCAGCGAGCGGACAGCGGGCTCGCGCTCAGCGCTAACCGGCCGCGCGGGCTGGGGTGTCCGTTACACCGCCGCTACTCACCAGCAGTAAGGTCAGGTAGTGGAGTTCGTGGGCAGGCATAAATGAAGTGAATTTCATCGTCCAGTGGCGCGGATCGAGGTTAGGATGTTGCTGAACGTCTTCCCGGTCTCTCGACACCTCCTCCTCCTCTCCTGCGCTGGAAGGAAACGGACCTCACTTCGGCCCCGGCCGCGAACGGGATCATGGGAAATGTAGTCCCTTCAGCCCGGCCTCTCTTTTCCGAGGGCGGGGCACAGACTACATCTCCCACAAGCCCCGGCTGATCAGGGTTGAATGGTACTTGTAGTTTTTGTCTTCGACACGCGAGTCTCCAGATGTGTTCTGGAGGAGAAGGGAAGTTGGAGAAGTCCGTGTTGGACCGCAGCGCGTTTTCGGAGCGGGCAGAGGAGACGTTTAACGGCACAGGCGCGGGGATTGCTCCGCGGGGGAGTGGGGTGGCGTGGACGCGTGTCACAGGTTGCATCGGGAATGAGGTTAGTTGCATCACCGTTGAGGGGAACGGGATCTGAGAGACGAGCGGTGATGTTGGGGAGGTGGGTATGAGTGAGGTAACTTCCAGTCGGCTGTGTAACAGGCAGTGTTCAGGACAGCCGTGCACTGATTCACAGCTGTGACGGGCTGTGGATTCTCACCAGTTACTCTGTACCGATCAGAGCCTTATAAAGTCAGTGCAAAGCTGAGGTTTAACCCGATGTTTCTCTTTGATTAGCAGGACACCACTGGCACACATTGGACAGTGTGTTGGGACTCAGGCCCTTGAAGCTGGAGCTGTTTGTTTATTTACTTATTTGCCCACTAGACCTCAAACCTAAGAGAAAGGCAACACTGATAAACAAACAATTGTAAACAACTATTCTTTTAACTCTATCGATTGGTGCATTATATATTCATTACGAAGCTGTAGATTAGTAGGACACCATTGGACAGTGTGTATGGTCAGACTTAAGTGTTTCAGATAACCCAATACGTTCTAAACACAAGGAAACATGCAATGTAAACAACCGTTCCTTTAACTCTAGATGAAGACTGATTTTTTCTTTGCAGAATTTGTTTAATTCTGCTCTATTAGCAGGTTTCTGAGCATCAACCGCCCATTTAAGTTCTTCAATCAGATTCAAAGACTTCAGCTATTCCAAAATCGTAAGTTTCTTTTGAGCCATTTAGAGCTGGGCCTGCTTTGGATGACTGTCCTGCTGCAGAACCCAAGGCTTAGGTAACAAACTGATGGGCAGATATTGTTCTTCAGGTTTTTGTGGTAGAAAGCAGAATTCGTAGTATTATCAGTTTTTTGTCTCCAGATGTCCCACTCATGCAGCAGCAAAGCAGCAACATACACTCCCACTACTATTTTTGAGTGCTGGAACTATGGGCTGATGGTGGAATGTGGTGTTAGCTTTCTATCAGGTGTAAAGAGGCTCATTAGTCCACAGAATATTAGCCCTAAAGTCTTGGGTTTTCTCAATCCTGGGTGTTTTACAGCAGGAACACACTAACAGAAGCATGGTAGTGGTACTCCAGGACCAGGATTGATAATCATTGCTCTAGATGTTTTGCTGGCAAACACAAGACAAGCCTTTGTGTTTGGTCAGCAGTGTTTTGTGCCTGGAAGTCTCCCATGGATGCCATTTTGCCCAGTGTTTTCTTATTGTGGAATTATGTACATTGACCTTAACTAAGGCAAATGAGGCCTGTAGTTCTTTAGATGTTCGCTCAGGTTCATTTTTTTTTTGATGTCCTGGATAAGCCTTTGACGCAGTTTTATGAAATTATGGTAGGCCAGACATCCTGGGAAAGTTTAGCTCTGTTCCACATCTGGGACGGTTCACCACTAAAACATGTAAATGCATGAAATAAGCAAAAATTTAACTTTAGGAATGGGACAAAGAATGTTTCACAGAATTGTGTGTGATGGGACTGCTCTCTTGGGGTTTGAAATTAATTTTGTGAAGCACAGCAATAATAAACATATATATATATATATATATATATATATATATATATATATATATATATATATATATATATATATATATATATATGTGTGTGTGTGTGTGTAA
>CM067503.1:16552265-16860798 GCA_034509495.1 Acestrorhynchus altus | reverse complement strand
TGGGACCTCAAGGAACGGTATCAGCAGCCCCAGCTTTTTCTGGTAGCCAAGAGACAGGTGGAGCTATAGGTGCCCACTTGAAGACCAATGAGCCAGTCCACATGGGGATTGTGGTGCTGGAGCCAGTGGCACCCAAGCAAGTCGGAGTGCTTATGATAAAAAACATGATCAGCTCTGTATGAGACCCAACTGGCAGGGTTACAGGGAGGGTTTGAAGGGATACCACTCCTGGTTCCCTCAGTAAGGCCATGGTAAAAAACCTGCAACCCGTGCACAGGCATTCCATCCACTTTCTGCCATGAGCATGTGGAACTCGATGGCCACAGATCTTTTGTCCTGATGAATGCGCCAAAGGCACAACATAGCCTTCTCTTCACAAACTGGGAGGCCAAAAATTTGAAATGCAGATGCAAACCAGACTGCAGAGGCACATACATGGGGATGGTTCTCCCATACTGGGGTGGCCCAGGCTAATGGAGGGAGGGAGGAAGGGAAGGAGGGAGTGAGGGAGATGATATATGCCAGTGAGGGCTGTTGATCAAGTTCCAGTGAACACTGGAAGAGAAACCCTCTACACCCTACTACCCCCCACAGGCTCCTCCTGGGGAGGTTTGGGAGTGGGCTGACTGGGTGCTTGGGACAATAATTCTGCCAGACCTGAGGATTTGCTGCAGAGCCTGCCAATAGTAGTTCCCTGGTTGGCCAGAGCAACCTTTACCTACTCTATGTAAGTCTGTTCTGCAAGGTCCATGACTGGCTGGATCTTTTTGTAAGGTGGATTCAGGCTCACTCAGGCAGGATTTTAACTCAGGCCACCCTGATGGACTTACCATATTAATGTTTCCATTTTCAGTCTGTTACAGAATTCAAAATCATAAAAGTATGATAACCTGAAAAGTTGTTCTTTATAGAGTCCCAAATAAACACTACAATACTACCAGGCCATTATTGCATAAACAAGCTCATATGTTAGGCCCAAGCTAACACACTGTTCACAAGCTTACACCATATATGTCCAAATATTTGTGAACAGCCCTTAAAATGAATGCAATCAGCTACTTTAAGTTAACTGACACAGATGTGCAAATGCACTGCATTGTCTAGTCCCTGACAAGAAGGAATAGGACTCTCTGAAGCAGATAAACATGAACCTATAGGCACTGTGTCTAATGCCAAGCATGGGCTAGAGTGGTATAAAGCCCCCCAGCATCGAGTAGTGGAACTGTGTCTCTGGAATGATGGTTCGCCATCCAGTAATTTGTTGGGGAGGGATGAGTTGGGGATAAATGATGTGTGGTGGTGATCATTCAACATCCTCACCTCACTAATGCACTTGTCAATGAAGGCTATTAAATTCTCACAGCAATTTTCCAAAATCTAACAGAAAGCCTTATCTGGACAGTTGACACTGCAACACTGTATATCATTGCTGTCATACAAAAACCTTGTATCTCCAAAATTTAACAGAACAAAGAAAATTCATTTCAATGGATGTCAATTATTACAAGTCATTTTGAAGCATTGGTATTGGTCATTTTATCATGGAATGGACAATGGACACAATGTAAAGAAGAACTTCCAGATACAACTTCCAACTGTAGCAAACAGTGAACATGCAAGCAATATGGCCAACAGCACTGATATACAAGCAATATGTCGAGCTGTTGTATCTCTAATACTGCAACTCTGATTAAATGTCAGTAAGTACTAGTACTATGAAATCAATATGTAAGCTATGTAAGTAAGTAATTAAAATCATTTGACCCACTGTGTTATGCACACATGGGAATTAGACCTCCACATTTTACCCATCCACACAGTGATACGGACCCTTACAGACCCTTAGTCTGTCAGGAATTAATCAAATTAGGGATGCAATCACATAGAATTTGAGGAATGGTGCAGGTATCTAATATGTATTCAGCCTAAATCTGCAGATTCTGATACAACCTTTTGTACAATATATCTGCATGGGTTTCAATAACAGAGAACAGAAATGTGCATTAGTAAAATGAAAAGAAACAGTGTATAAACATTCTTCATTTATGGACTTCAATATACACAATCAAAAATTGTTATGAAATATCATCTAAATATGTATAATGACATATACATATATATATATATATATATATATATATATATATATATATATATATATATGTATATGTCATTATACATATTTAGATGATATTTCATAACAATTTTTGATTGTGTATATTGAAGTCCATAAATGAAGAATGTTTATACACTGTTTCTTTTCATTTTACTAATGCACATTTCTGTTCTCTGTTATTGAAACCCATGCAGATATATTGTACAAAAGGTTGTATCAGAATCTGCAGATTTAGGCTGAATACATATTAGATACCTGCACCATTCCTCAAATTCTATGTGATTGCATCCCTAATTTGATTAATTCCTGACAGACTAAGGGTCTGTAAGGGTCCGTATCACTGTGTGGATGGGTAAAATGTGGAGGTCTAATTCCCATGTGTGCATAACACAGTGGGTCAAATGATTTTAATTACTTACTTACATAGCTTACATATTGATTTCATAGTACTAGTACTTACTGACATTTAATCAGAGTTGCAGTATTAGAGATACAACAGCTCGACATATTGCTTGTATATCAGTGCTGTTGGCCATATTGCTTGCATGTTCACTGTTTGCTACAGTTGGAAGTTGTATCTGGAAGTTCTTCTTTACATTGTGTCCATTGTCCATTCCATGATAAAATGACCAATACCAATGCTTCAAAATGACTTGTAATAATTGACATCCATTGAAATGAATTTTCTTTGTTCTGTTAAATTTTGGAGATACAAGGTTTTTGTATGACAGCAATGATATACAGTGTTGCAGTGTCAACTGTCCAGATAAGGCTTTCTGTTAGATTTTGGAAAATTGCTGTGAGAATTTAATAGCCTTCATTGACAAGTGCATTAGTGAGGTGAGGATGTTGAATGATCACCACCACACATCATTTATCCCCAACTCATCCCTCCCCAACAAATTACTGGATGGCGAACCATCATTCCAGAGACACAGTTCCACTACTCGATGCTGGGGGGCTTTATACCACTCTAGCCCATGCTTGGCATTAGACACAGTGCCTATAGGTTCATGTTTATCTGCTTCAGAGAGTCCTATTCCTTCTTGTCAGGGACTAGACAATGCAGTGCATTTGCACATCTGTGTCAGTTAACTTAAAGTAGCTGATTGCATTCATTTTAAGGGCTGTTCACAAATATTTGGACATATATGGTGTAAGCTTGTGAACAGTGTGTTAGCTTGGGCCTAACATATGAGCTTGTTTATGCAATAATGGCCTGGTAGTATTGTAGTGTTTATTTGGGACTCTATAAAGAACAACTTTTCAGGTTATCATACTTTTATGATTTTGAATTCTGTAACAGACTGAAAATGGAAACATTAATATGGTAAGTCCATCAGGGTGGCCTGAGTTAAAATCCTGCCTGAGTGAGCCTGAATCCACCTTACAAAAAGATCCAGCCAGTCATGGACCTTGCAGAACAGACTTACATAGAGTAGGTAAAGGTTGCTCTGGCCAACCAGGGAACTACTATTGGCAGGCTCTGCAGCAAATCCTCAGGTCTGGCAGAATTATTGTCCCAAGCACCCAGTCAGCCCACTCCCAAACCTCCCCAGGAGGAGCCTGTGGGGGGTAGTAGGGTGTAGAGGGTTTCTCTTCCAGTGTTCACTGGAACTTGATCAACAGCCCTCACTGGCATATATCATCTCCCTCACTCCCTCCTTCCCTTCCTCCCTCCCTCCATTAGCCTGGGCCACCCCAGTATGGGAGAACCATCCCCATGTATGTGCCTCTGCAGTCTGGTTTGCATCTGCATTTCAAATTTTTGGCCTCCCAGTTTGTGAAGAGAAGGCTATGTTGTGCCTTTGGCGCATTCATCAGGACAAAAGATCTGTGGCCATCGAGTTCCACATGCTCATGGCAGAAAGTGGATGGAATGCCTGTGCACGGGTTGCAGGTTTTTTACCATGGCCTTACTGAGGGAACCAGGAGTGGTATCCCTTCAAACCCTCCCTGTAACCCTGCCAGTTGGGTCTCATACAGAGCTGATCATGTTTTTTATCATAAGCACTCCGACTTGCTTGGGTGCCACTGGCTCCAGCACCACAATCCCCATGTGGACTGGCTCATTGGTCTTCAAGTGGGCACCTATAGCTCCACCTGTCTCTTGGCTACCAGAAAAAGCTGGGGCTGCTGATACCGTTCCTTGAGGTCCCAACCTAGTCCAGGTCCACAAGGACTATTAGGATCTTCTGGAGGTTTTTAGCAAGAAGAAAGCTCACCCCCTCCCTGGGACCATTTTGACCATATCTGGATGATATCTGATGTAGAGCAGGGCAGTGGACAAACATCATCAAGGTCTGGCAGGTTGTTCGTGAAGCTGGAGAAATCACAGTTCCATGTGCCACGGTCATGGCCACAGAGAGTTGGCTGCATCCCACCTCTGTGCACCTAGTTCAGTGCTTCTTGGGCTTTGCCAACATTTTCCAGCTGTTTGTCCAGAGCTTCAGCTCTGTGGCCTCCCCATTGACATCCCTGATGAGGAAAACATGAGGGAGGTTCATTTGGTCCACGGAGGCCCAGGAATTGTTCAACAAGTTGAGGTTCCTACTTTCTACGGACCCCTTTCTCCAACTGCCTGATGTAGAGCTCCCTTTCATAGTTGAGGTGGATGCTGACATGAGGTTGACATGGGGCATTTCTGTCCCAGTGCTCTGGTCCCAGAGAGGGATTACATCCTACTACCTACTACTCCCATCGGCTCAGAATTGCTAAATTGAACTATGATGTTGGTGACCACAAGCTGTTGGTGGTCAAGCTGCCACTAGAAAAGTGTAAACACTGGCTAGAAGTGGCCAAACATCCCTTCCTGCTCTGGACTGGTCATAAGAACTTGGCCTATATCACCAGGCCAAGCATCTTAACCCCTGTAAGACCTGATAGGGGCTGTTCTTTGCCAAGTTTGACTTTGTCCTAGTATATAGACGGGCTCTTGGAACACCAAACCAGTGGGAGCTCACACCCTTGATTGAGATGCATGGCCATAGTTCTGGATAACCACATCATAGTCCCACCTGTCCCTCGACTTTGTTACTGGTCCTGGGGCATCACTGTGATCCTAGTCTTAGTAGACAGGTCCTCCAAAGCAGGACCTACTGTTGCAAAGTGTCCCCCGCAAGCTGGCATCCTCTCCAAAACCTGATTTGTGCCCATTGGTACCTGCTGTCCTGCCGGGTCAGTGTACAGTTCATGGGGTGCTGGCCTAAACAGTCTGGTGCCTCCTGAGTGTTATGGTCTGGAGAAATGATCCTGGGTACCCTCTCGCTACATACTGGAACGCAGGCTTCTGGTGGGACAGTGCAGCTGGGATGGGTATGTTGGGCACTGCCCCTTAAGGGGGTCCTGTAAGAGTTGGCAGCAGGGCAAGACCTCCAACAACTGCTAGGGGGAGGTGTAGCACTGTGTAAGGCTGGTAATTAGCACTGACCAGCTTCATGCACCAGCTGGCATTCCGTGCTGGATCTTCACTCATACTGAGCAAAAGACTCTAAGCCAGTAGATCTCTGGTAGAAGGTTGAAAGTGTTGGCGCTTCCATTCAAGCTTTTTCTTTTCTGCCAGCTGAGAGGTTTTGCCCTCCCTGGCGTCTTTCTCAAATTTTCCCTCGAGTTTTACCCTCTTTCTGTCTCCACCTCTTCCTCATTTAGGTTGTTAGGAAGTTGTGTTTATATTTTCAGAAGTCACAAGCACATTGAGTTTCACTTTTTTTCATTAATTTTCCCCATTTGCCTTGGGGCAGCATGTTCTTTCCCCAGACAAGATTTTGTTTGTCTATACATGCTGCCATTGTTGTTTCAGTAGTGGTGTTTTTTGTTTGTTTGTTTGTTTGTTTGTTTGTTTGTTTTTCCACCCATTTTCAGGATCTGCCTGATTTTAGGTGATATTAGCAGCTTGCCAGGTTGTGCTTTCCACCTTACAACTGCTTCCCAGGCTTCTTGGACAGGGCTGCCCACCAGTCTGGGCATGTGTGCTCACTGTGTCTTTCATTGCGTGGATGGGATAAATGCAAGCACAGTGGATCAATATGCACATTTATGTTTATGGACTTTGGGGGTATAGCTATTTATGTCTTCATGTAAAAATTCAAAATACACTATCCAAATCATTTTTTTTAATTGTTAGCTTTACAAGTTTATGTAGGATGCATTAACAGCTTTGTGGTTACTGGTGTTTACAGACTTCCTTCTTCACTTCTGCAAGTCAATTGGACTTTTGTCTCCACACGCTGATCCTAAGTGATTTTTATCTAAACTGGTTAACCATTGCCCCTGATTCTCTGAAAGAAGTGTGTGGTAGTCTCATGAGCAATTCATTATTGAACCAAACTTGCATGATCCCACCAAGTCAACCTTAATTGTTGTAACTTTATCCAATAGATCTGACAGTGTTGTCACCACAGTTGATTTGACCCTGGTATAAGTTTGTCCTATCAGATGCATTAGGAACACCAGCATAAAGAAGTAAGGTTTTCGTATGGTGGTTAGAAGAAATGTTTAACTGTTTAAAGATAAAGCTTTTTTATATGATCTGGTTTTCATCGACTTTCACTATACCCCTGAAATCCCAGACATTGACTTGGCACTAGACCATTTTACCCTAATATTTTTAGTGGTAAACAAGCATATCCCCTATAAAAATGTAAAGATACACGATCAGTCTAACCACTGAATGACTTGTGAAACATCTTCACTACTAAATGCTATGAACAAGGCACAGGCCTCTGCTAGTAAAAGTGGGAAGAGAGACCAATGGCTTACTTTTAGGCAGTTAAGGGCTAAATGTACCTCCCACATTAGAAAACTCACTACCTGGATACATTTTCAAGCTCTTCTTCAAACCCAGTCGAATTCTGGAAAAGAGTAAACTTACTTAAATCAGATCTCATTCCCACCCAAGTACAAGTAAATAATCATCTAACTTCTGACCACAGAGAGCTCTGCCAAACGTTTAATATGCACTTTGCAGCTGGACTTTTATTTGATAATGTAAATTCAGTAGTCCTAAATAAAGCAATATATACACCACCTGCGATTAAGCCATGGTCTCTTTACTATCACTATCAATGTTAACAAGTACAGGAGTACAGGAGAAGACTGGCTGGACTCCTTATTTCTGAATCTTGAATCTCCAGTCATTTTAGAATACATTACCACCATTTTTAAACTCTCTACTTTGTCAAGCAGAATTCCCAGTATCTGGAAAACAGCATATTCCACTCCACAAAGGAGGTGATGCTTTAGATTTTAGACCAAATTTAGACATTTTTGCATGTACACTTGAGAGTTGCACCACATAATCACTGTTAATACTCACATTCTTGATTATCTCAACTTCCAATAATCAAAAGAAACACTACCCAGCCATCTTCATTGATTTTTCCAAAGCTTTTGATACACATTCCCTACTTTTAAAAAGTCTAAAAAACATCAGTTTCACCCACAATGCTTTAAAATGGTTTAGAAATGACCCATCTCATAGACAGCAATGTGTGGTCCTGCTACAAAAATTCCATTACTCCAGAAAATCCCATTACATTGTGGTACACCCATTACTCATAGTCCCTATCCACCTCTGTGCGGCCTGCCCCAGTTTTAGCAGATTTTAGTTTAGTTTTTTTTTTGGTACCTTTTACATGTCCTTTAATGCCATTCTTTTATTGTTCCTTTATTATTATTATTATTATTATTATTATTATTATTATTATTATTATTATTATTATTATTATTATTATTATTGCTTTTAGTTATTTCTTAATTATTAAATTTATTTGGTTGATTGATTGATTGTGCATCTACCTACAGCTAGCATATTAGCTTGTGTCCAGCTTTTGACTAGTTTGATAGCTTCAGGGTATTCTTCTAGCATTGGGCTAACAATAACTTGTGGCTTCTGTGATAGTTTGTCACTAGTGTGACAGATTAGCTGGTGACTAACGTGAACCAGAAGGTTGTAATTTTATTAGGGCTGCACGTTGTGGGGGATTTTGAGTTGTGAGTATTTGTTCTGTGATATATATATTGTGATAATACAATTTTCACCACAATTCTACAGTCACTGAAGTCACTGTTCCAACATGTAATGATATTAATAATGCCCTCTGTGTGAGTAAAATAAGTTACTTTCAGCAGATATAATCTGCCTTTGGAAAATTGAAAATGACAACAGTGAATTTTCCAATTGTATCAAGCCATTTGTAGCAAGGTGTGTATGATTTAATTTGCCTCATGTGACATTGCACATCCTCTTGTAACGTTGAACAGTAATTGAATGAAATGTTGTAATAACCTCATTTAAGTTTTCAACCACTCCTTGTTTACTGTATGGAAAGAAACAGTATTGAACCAACTAGAATTTTTGTATTTTGTGAATCGTTTCAGACCTTAATAATTCTTAGCAAATCAGTATCAATAATTGAACCAATAGTTTAATCATTTAATAATAAGCCATTGAATCACATAGTTGGCTGGTTAACAGTACACAGACAAATAGCTTCAACATAATTTTGACCCATATAATGGTTAAGCAGAGCATCTCTGTAGTGTGTGACAATTCATTTGTGAGAGCATAGTGAATTAAGTTGGGTGTGGCATGCAGCTTTGGCAAGCTAGTGCAGAGCAGGTGGTTGGTGCTCGGTGTGTGAGTGATCCGATCTCTCTCCCGCAGGACAGCGACACAGAGCTGCCAGGGAAACCTGCAGTGATTCTTGGCCCAGCGAGGCACTGAGCTGGGCAACATCTGCTGAGGCCTTCCCTTCAGCATGGACATGAACATGGTAAGAGCCAAACACTGTCAAACACAGTCAGCTGGGGCTTTTTTGAAGAAATGACGTGCAAATGTTGGTCTTGTTTCAGTTTCCATTCCTCAAACAAAATTCCAAATGCATTAAAAGTAAAATATGTTTTCATTTATTGTGAATAGGGAGTGATTTTTAAGACACCAAGGGAATCCCCTGATGACGTCCTAACTTATAGTGCAGTTTAAAGGTGTGGCCTAGTGAGTCAGGCTTGAATCTGTGCCAGGCTCACTGTTTACAGAATTATTTGGTACTAGCCATTGTACAAGTTTACATAACTAGTTCAGGCTATGATAGCCTATAATAAGTGACCTTATATCATAATTAATAATCCTGTAAGAACACTTTATCACCGTTGCACAGGTTTACAATGAAATTCCACACACATGCACACACGCATACTAGTGACTAGGGGTGGTAACACAATGCAGCCCAGCTCAGCACTCAGGGAGTATTTGGGACTTATGCCCCTTACTAAAGGACATGTCAGCTAGGATCCCAGTTGTGTGGATCAGTCGCAAATAAAGAGGTAAATTTCACACCTGTGAATGTAAATAAATATATTTTATTAGTGCTCTGGATGGAGAAGCTGTTCATGTCCTTTAGAGTGTACTATATTAATAACTCCAGTGATTAGACTGTGCCTCATTTGTGATGAAATTAGCTCAATTGCATTAATGCTAGTTTCTCTTTTGCCCAAAACAAAAATGGGAATGTAGAGGTGTGTTTGCTTGGCATCTTTTTAATGTGAATACATCATTACATCATCTACTTTCTAAAATTAAAGGAAGATTCTAGACAAATGTACATTGAGTGAGGACTTGCTCGCGGGCTCCCTCTGCAGTTTTTCAGTTATTTTTTTTATACAACATTGGCTAGGCTATCCATAAACCGACCACTACATCACAAACAGTCAGTGTCAAAATAAAAGTCACTAATGCAATCATAGCAGTAAGACAAAAGCCTGATAGATAGATAGATAGATAGATAGATAGATAGATAGATAGATAGATAGATAGATAGATAGATCGATTGATTGATCAAGCAATCCTGAGGGAAATGGAGGCATCCAGTAGCTCAGTAAAATACAATAAATAATAATGGAAATACAACCTAGATTGGGAGGATAAACTATACAAATTATACTAAACTATACAAAAAAAACCACACACACAAAGAACCTGGAGTACAAAAATGTGTAAGTTGAGTCCTGTGGTGAAGTCTGCAACTGGATTGCAAACAAGGATGTGCAAAGATGCAAAAATAAACTCATAGTGAGACGTGATAAAGTGAAGACATTATGTGCAAAGTAGCTGAGCTTAAAAAATTTAAAATATTAACCAGTAACTGTATAACCAAGAAACATAAATATGCATATATATGTATACATTGAGACCAGTACACATATTTAATAATGGACAGAGTTAAAAAGCCTGATGGCTGTTGGATCAAATGAGCTCCAGAGTCGGTCAGTTGCGAAGTTCAGAGACCGCAGCTTTCCACTGAATGAACTCCTAAATAATAGTTTATTAAACTATTAAAAGCCAAAATGTTTTGCTTTACAAAAAAATTAAGTGAAACTGATTTACTTTTGTTTAATTTAATTGTTTTTCTTTGCAGATCATTGCTTTTAAATGTTGTCAGGAAAAATATATTTGAGTTGATGAAGTTTTTTTCCTCTTGTATATTATATGGAAGGTTCATTAAAACCATATATTTTAAATGCATAAAACTTCCAAAGTATTTGGTTGTTGCAGCCATAGCTATGCTATGCAATCAATGCTGTAATGCAGCAAATCACAGCAGAGCTCAACAAACTTTAGCGAATATGTACAAATTGTACTAATATTGCCCAGTAACTTTACTTACCCAACACGAGCAGAGGAGGGCAATGTCCCTTTATTAAATTATGTATATAGCGCCACCTATGATTTGTCTCGCAAAATACTTGCACATACACATTTTAACAGTGGTAATCAGTCAGAGACAGAAAGCGACACAGACTCTTCTAGAATTGTGTCAGGGTAAAATAATATTTCAATAATATTTTCATTCCAGTCTGTAATACCAGCACATTTAGTGTTTAGTGTTGACTGTGACTCTGACGTTAATATTGGATGAAGTGTGGGCTAAGTGAGTGTTTCTGTGGGAAGCTTAGTTGTCTCTGGGGTTAAACAGGCTGTTAATAATTGATGAGCTGATGATTCCTCTATGCTTGTGTGAGCAGGTTAATAGATTAATGCAATAACACATTTGCTGACTGTGTTGATATAATAATGTGTGAGCATGTGCTTGGAAAATACTAGAATTAATATGTGTGTTAAGGGCCATAAATAATGCGCACATAGACACCACATAATTCTGTCACTATCTTCAGGTCTATAGCTGTTGCATATCCATCTAGATTAGCCCTCTGACCATCTCTCTCCTCTCCGTTATTGATTTTCTGTTTGTTTTTCAATCACATTATTTCCCGCATGCAGCACTGCAGCCGGCGGCTAAATGGCCCCTCTCTTTCTAATTGGACGTTTAATTAGATCACAGATTTGGCCCAATTATGTGCTGTTGGGGGATGAGGGCTTCGCCTGGGGGTGGTGTGGATTAGCTCATGTGTCCACATGTGCGTTTCAGTGTGTGTGCGCGGACAGAAGGGTGGACACAAAAAGAGAAAGGCATCTTTCTAGACGAGCTCATTATAGATGTTTGATGAGGGTTTGCCATATTGTCCCCCTTTCTCCCGCTGACTGGAAGCCCCTAGTGGCCTATCCAAGCATCCGTCCCATCACTCGGCTGTGGGGGATGGTCTCAGCCACAAGTGCAGCCACAGTTCAAATCAATGCAGCTCTACCTGACTCCTATCACATCCCCCGTGTTATAGATCAGCCATTGATCCTACTCCACCATTGAAAATTGAGGCCCTGTCAGTCACTGTGGTTAAACAAATGTAATAACACATGGAACTGTCATGTGAGTGGATTGGTCTGGTAATTTTAGAACATGTGGTCAATGTGGTCTTAAAATGAAATTACAGGGGTTTCAAAGATTGTGCCCCTAATGACATCTACCAGATAAGTAATGAGCCAAGAATTCCAAATATTTTTCTTATTTGAGTTAAAAAAGAAAATAAAACGAAACAACATAGTTTGAAATTATGGCTGCACAATGTGATAGAGTCCTAACATTATAGTTTATTGGTGCATATTGTGATTTGGTCTGTCCTGACTATTGCATAATGGGATGACTGCAGTTATTTGATTTAATTGAGATTATTTAACCTGAACATGATTATTTCAAGGTCATCATTTTATGTGACACCAAGCAGTCATGTGAACTGGGCTTGTCAAGTTGATAACTTTATTAACTTTATAACTTTATTTATTAAAAAAGTGTTGTAGATTTGACAAAAATAAGTTCTAACTGGGTCATATATAATCAGTTGATTCTAATTTTATCTTAAGGTTCTGTGACTTCAGCTTGAGAAGTGCACATGTACAGCTGTCCATGCGGGGGGACTGAAAGCATGATCTATTCTTAACAGTGGTCTAAATGTGAAGTACACTCCCTAAATATAGGATGAACCCAGGACCAAAATATTATCACACAGTGCTGCTATAAGATAATCACAGTTATAATTTATATATATTATCTCACAATCAGATTTCATTGGAACAAGCAGGATGTTAAGTGGATTGAGACAAATGTATGTGAAGGAAGGCTCAAAATAGGGTTGGGCGATATGATTCTTGTATCATTTGTGATTTTGTTATCATGATACCCAGTTTATTTTTTTTAGCATATTGTGGATGTGCTGATCAACTACCTACCCCTAGTTAGAAACAAGGTCATTGTGTTATGTGAAGAATCTTACAACGGGCATCAAAAGTTCTAAAAGGACCAAAAAAAATGTATGTTTTAACTTTCAGGAACAAAAGGTAGAAGGAAAAGATTTTTTTAACAGAAGTCAGCGTAGAAAGATTGTATTTACATCAAAAAGATTTTATACATAAATAGTTTCAATTTTTTTATAAAAGTGAAAACAGACAAAAATATATAATGCATGACAGCAACAATGCATATTATGAAGCCCTTCGCAATGTACCAAAAGTCTCCTTTCTTGTGTGTTTTTAGATTTTTGAAAATGAAGTCATCTTTGACATTTATCACTAACAAATTACAGACGTATCAGAACTGTGACACATTGCCTCGTATGAAAGTAACCAGTTCTGTATATCCAAGTCTGTATTGTCTATGATCTTATTTGAGATACGTTAGTCATTACCCACAGCCATTTTCACTTCTTTATCCGTGCTGATTCGGCTCTGGTTTGAGTCTCATTTTCAACCTATATGCTCTGTTAAACCATAAATCCGGTATCGTCTGCCGGACGATAGCCCCTGGACCAGACAGCATACCTGGCAGTGTGCTCAGAGGATGTGCTGAACAGCTCGCAGATGTTCTCACGGACATCTTCAACATTTCTCTGAGCACTGCTGTTGTGCCAACGTGCTTCAAGACGTCCACCATCGTTCCTGTGCCAAAGAAGTCTCAAGTGTCCTGCCTCAATGACTACCGTCCCGTTGCACTTACTCCCATCATCATGAAGTGCTTCGAGAGGCTGGTCATGAGGCACATCAAGAACCAGCTCCCCTCCTCACTGGACCCACTGCAGTTTGCGTATCGTCCAAATCGATCAACAGACGATGCCATCTCAACTGCACTCCACCTGGCTCTCACCCACCTGGACAAGAAAGACTGCTACGTCCGAATGCTGTTCATCGACTTCAGTTCAGCATTCAACACCATTATCCCTCAGCACCTGATCGGGAAACTGAGCTTGCTGGGCCTGAACTCCTCCCTCTGCAATTGGGTCCTGGATTTCTTGACTGAGAGACCTCAGTCAGTCAGGATTGGTAACAACACCTCCAGGACCACCATACTGAGCACTGGTGCCCCCCAGGGCTGTGTGCTCAGTCCACTGCTCTTCACTCTGCTGACTCATGACTGTACTGCAAAGCACAGCTCAAATCACTTCATCAAGTTCGCTGATGACACAACTGTCGTTGGCCTCATCAGCAAGAACGACGAGTCAGCATACAGAGAGGAGGTGCAGTGGCTAACAGACTGGTGCAGAAACAACAACCTATCCCTAAACGTTGACAAAACCAAAGAGATGGTTGTTGACTTCAGAAGAGCACCAGGAAATCATCACCTACCACTGAACATTAACGGCTCTGCAGTGGAGATTGTGAGGAACACAAAGTTCCTCGGTGTTCACATAGCAGAGAACCTCACCTGGTCCCTCAATACCCGCGCCATAACAAAGAAAGCCCAGCAGCGCCTCTACTTTCTGCGGAGACTGAAGAGAGCTCACCTTCCACCACCCATCCTCACCATGTTCTACAGAGGGACGATAGAGAGCATCTTGAGCACCTGCATTACCGTCTGGTTTGGGAACTGCACCATCACGGATCGCAAGACCCTACAGCGGATAGTGAGGACAGCAGAAAAGATCATCGGAGTCCCTCTCCCCTCCATCAGTGACACCTACACCTCTCGCTGCCTCCGCAAAGCCACCAGCATTGTGGATGACCCAACCCATCCCTCACACAGTCTCTTCACTCTGATGCCGTCCGGCAGACGATACCGGAGCATCCGAGCCTCCACCACCAGACTCTGCAATAGCTTTGTTCACCAGGCAGTCAGACTCCTCAACTCACTGAGACAGAGCTGAAACTGAACCTCACACCATTCTTCACACCACATAAACCACATCAACACAAAACACTGGACTGAAAACCACCCAGCACTCTACACACATACACACACACACACACACACACACACACACACACACACACACGGCACATAGAGACTGGATCATCCCCATCCTATCAGCAATATTTGCTGCGCACCAGGAACTACACTACACTTTCTACCTCAGTAACTGCTGTTATCACGCACATCTAGATGTACAGTATGTTACATATCTCTTGCACCTTATTCCCACCATTCATCTCACTTCTTTGTACCAATCGGTATTGTACTGTCCTGTCCTGTCTGTTGAACTGTCTCTTGTTCACTGTATTTATTGTATTTATTGTACTGTTTTGCACTTTATGTCGTCCAATTGTATTGCTGCTCCATGTTGCACCTTGGTTCCGGAGGAACGCAATTTCATTGCACTGTGTACCTGTACTCGGTTGTAATGACAATAAAAAGCCTTGACCTTGACCTTGACCTTGATAAAATGAAAACTGACTTCACAACGTACATTTCATTTCCTTTAATGCTCTCCCTACTTTCCTTGCACAGGGATTGTATGGCATAACGGTAAATATCAGAGATGTACCGATCAAGTCATTTTCCCCTTCAATCTGACCCAATCCTCTTAATGCTGAGTACCAGCCAATACCAGGCTCGTTTAGTTTAGTAGCAACTTTTCTTATTATTTTATAATCTAGTCTGAATGACTCCCTGACCGTTCAGCTCCTCAGTCCCAGTTTTGTATAAAGTGGTGAATGCATTATGATGGCGTTTTCAACAGCACATGTGCATTAATATTAGCCTCCCCTTGGTTCTTAACTCTGTTCAGTGTTGGTTTAAAAAAGAATGGTGCTCAGTTCTTCCACCAGTAAAGCTGTTTTCACCATGTACAGTTTCAGATACTGTTATGTATATTCCAGGATGTCCTGCACAGTTTGAGAAAATGTCCTTTTAATGGCATCTTGAAGACACCAGGTGGTGCTTTGAAAACCATGGTTAAAACTAAGACTCAGAACTGGATCAGGATTTAAAGAGCTGATACCTGATCCTTTAAAACATGCCTGGATTGGACCTCACTAGTGAATATTTATTTTTTATTTTCTTTGAATATACTGAGAATATGCAGCTGTCTTAGCATCCTGACTTATGGGTGGCATTTGGAAATTATTGAATTGAAACATATTGAGCTGTACATAAACTTTCACACAAAAAGTTTCCCCTTATTATAAATACATTTTCTCATAGTAATTTAACAAATGGTGTTTTGTTGCTTTCATTGCTATGAGGATAATGTTGCTAACACTGGAAGTTGATAGCCATACAAATCCTTCCATAAATACATGCACCGGCACTATCCTCTTTACCCATTTTTTTTTTTTTTACCCATTACCTAAACCATTTCCAGTGCTTCATTAAGGTTGCACTAACTTGTCCATGTGGTTTCGGGCACAGTATGACTATACTTTTATAAAATGTATAACTGTTTTTAGAAGCTCCTGTTATTAAAATCCAATATATTAAAGCAGTTTTTATTATCTGAGATGTTGGTCAAGTTGGCCCTGAACAAATAATTTCAAGTTTTGTTCTGCTATGGCAAGCAGTTGTAGAGATTGGCATGGATCCAAGAGGCAAAATTAGCCAAAAAATTAATTTTTTGAATACATTTTGTCACAGTAATAAGCTATATTATACAATGTCATATATTTTTTTGATGATCAACTTATAGACACCAATCTGCAGAAATCTAGTCTAAATCTTGAATGCGAAGTGTCCACATTCAAGAATAAGTAAAAAAAAGGCAATTTTTGATAACAACTTCATCACTTTCATCAAACTTCTGATAGTATGTACACATCAAGTAATTACATATTTAAGAAGCCAAAGGCCATCCATAAAGATATCATCATATGCCATGTGATATCTCATGTAATTACTGTGTTATTACAAAAACACACAAAAACAACTTGGGTAGCTAGGGCTCAAAGGGTTAACAACTAAAGAAACAAAATTTGCAAATTGTACACTTGGATGCTCAATTAGATCTGGGTAAATGAAAAAGTGTGTAAAATTAACCAGTTCCTTTGATTGTAAATACTTAAGATGTGGTTATATAAAACATCTTAACACAGACACTCACACACTTTCTTTAAATGAGAAATTCTTGTTTTTTTTTGTTTGCTTGTTTTTTTGTTATTTTCTTTTACTGTATTATGGTTTACTTGCATCTGTTCTACTCAGAAGGTTTACACACATCATAATTTAAATTCTATGTGTACAACTGTATGGCCCTGTCCTGTTCTACAGCACTGTGGGCAGTGAGAGTAAGACTTTTTGTCTCTGTGGTAATATGCACTGAGGAGCAAGGCGTCAGCACCATTGGAGAGCCCCAGAAGTGCCCCAGAACACACACAAGGGATGCACAATCACATGCACAAACATATGTCTCACAGAGACACAACATAAGAGTATTTCACACCCTTGGCTTCATCTGGCCTCCTCACAGCAGTGCATAAGTCTCACCTGAGATCCCACTGAATTGACAGAGATAATGTAATAAAACAGATGTTTCATGATTCTTACTCTCAGATCATTCAAACAAGCAGAGAAAATCTGTTGAATTCTTCAACTCCTCATACAGCATGCAAGTCAAATCGATTCCAATGTAATTATATGTGCAAGTAAATTTTAGATTGTAGTGAAAAAGCAATACAAACATTAGGCACCTATAGCTTAACCATGTTTAGCTGGCCAGGTTGCTGTGATTGACAGCTTTGGAGTGGTCTAATTACATTACTCTGCCCAGCTGAGGCCACACCTTTTCGTACCTGAGGGGCTTATTTGTCGCAGCGCATTATGGGAAGCATTGACTAATGAGGCACACAGTGATCATGTGAGTTAGAATTGGTGTCCCAATGGATGAGTTCCTTGAGGGAGAGAGTGTTAACGATTGGTCCTTTGAGATTGAGGTGGAAGCCCATTGGTCAGGTTATAGTTCTCATGAGATTAGATGCTAGTGTGGGTACGGTTGTTCTCCCTTGACTAGTCAGTCAACTGCCAAAGGTGCATCCCAGCTAAGACAAATACACAGAAACTATGTGTACACACACACACACACACACACACACACACACACACACACACACGCATGTTTAAGGTGGTAGTAACTTCAGGCTCCATCACAAGGCTATAATTCCTTGCAGGGAAAAGATGTGGTACAGTGCAGAGAAGATCTCCTTCGACGTGTCGGCCACAAAGTAGTTGTTAATAATTGTCAAAAAGGAACGATTGCATCTGGGTGTGTCAAAGGGCACAGTGTGATGGAAGTTGCTGAGTTTGCAGGTGTTTCAAAGAGGGTCTACCATCAGTGACAAACCCCAGTCTACTGGAAATTCTCATCAAGATTGTGGCCAAAAGATGATAATGACAGACAGGGACCACTGGTGTCTTTCTTAGCTTGTGAATCACTTTCAAGCAAGAATTGCTTCTAGAACTCAATACAGGGCCTTGATACCCAGTTTCTGCATGAATATATGGAGCGGAGTGGCACGCAAGAGGCCTTTGATCTGTTTCTCTCTTGGTCTAAAAGGTAAGGTCACAATTTTTGTATTTACCGATCAGCCATAAGATCTGCCTAATATTGTGGACAGCTATGACACCAACAACAGCGCTGTAAGTACTTCAAATATGTAAGTTCATAAATCCCAAAAATGAGCCTTGTGTGTTCATGACCTCTTTTCCCATTTTAACTGCTTCACACATCTAATATTTAAATGTAGTACATCCCATTATGTATTAAATATAAATATTTATGCATTTAAAAAATCAATGAACAAACATCTTGTGGTCATGAGAAAATAGTCGAAAGGGGCAAATTTTGACAGGGAAAACCCTTTAAAGGGAAGTCAGTGTAACAGTATTTTGGGCCATTTCTATTGATCTGAGGTTTGAAGAGTCTGAGAATTTGTAAAGCCTGGAAATTTGATTCATCTAACATATTCTGAGCTGGGGACGTGCCCCAGGCCTCAGGATGTGAAAACACAGGCCACGGTAATGATTTAGACTTTTGATTTGTTTATGTATGGAAGACAGATTAACTGGATATTAGTGAACACAGTTGTTGTGAAGTTGTGTTTCTGATTCCTATTTGACTGTCTCTTAGTTAAGCTCAACTCTAATCCTGTAAACCCTTAAACCCTAACCTTCAAAAACTTTGAGCTTTTATGTACAAAAATATTTTATAATGTCAAGATCATTTGTGATTCTTCAGCATTTTTTATGTTTTCTAAATGAACACACACACTCATGTATCTCTCTCTGACACACGCTATCTCTCTTTCTCATACACACACACACACACACACACGCACACACTGTCTCTCTTTCACACACACACACACACACACACACACACACACACACACACACACACACACACACACACCTCTCTGTCTCTGTCTCTCCTCTCACTCACTCTCTCTCTCACTCTCTTGCTCCACACACATGCTCCTTTTCTCTCTCTCTCTCCTCTCACTCACACACACACACACACACATCTACATGCTGTCTCTCTCTCACACACACACACATGCATGCTGTCTCTGTCTCTTTCTGACACACACACACACACACACACAAAATACCTCATGTTGTCTCTGTCTCTCTCTCTTTTTCTCTCTCTCTCTCTCTCTCTCTCTCTCTCCCCTCACCCCGCAAACTGTGTCTCTCTCTCTTTTTTTCTCTTACACACACGCTGTCCTTTCTCTCTCCTAACACACACTGTCTCTGTCTCTTTTAGACGCACTCAGTCTCTTTTATCCTCTTTCACTCACTCACTCATGCTCTCTCTCTCTCGCCCTCTCTCTCACTCACACACACACACACACACACACACACACACACACACACACACACACACACACACACACACACACACACACACACACACAATCCTCCCTCCAACTTCCAGCCCTATGGTGCTTCTTTCATTATTCTCTCTTGCTCTGTGTTGGGGTCTGAGCTCAGCTGGTTGATCCTTAAGATCTTTGGTGAGGGGTCACTTGGCGAGACCAGACAGTCTGGAAAGGTTGCCACACACACACACACACACACACACACACACACACACACACACACACACACACACACACACACACGTAAACACGCGCACACTGAGCCTCCTTTTGTATGGGGATCATGTGTGAATGCATAATGCAATCCATAGTGTCTGCAGAAATGTGTATGTGCATAGCTTTTGATGAGAATTAATTCTAATTCTAAATTCTAAAAATTAAAAAAAAATTCCCAGTGTATTTTTAAACTGGCATTAAAGTCATTCACACATGTTTACATGTTATTTCCTGAAGGTTTCATGAGAGTAGACAACCATGTTGTTATCTAATTGTGGAGCTAAATGGTGAAAATTGCCTGATTATTCACAAAGAAGTCGTAACGTTTATGTTCATGGCAGATTGAAGTGTGTACTGCCAAGCTTTTCTGTGTGTGTGTGTGTGTGTGTGTGTGTGTGTGTGGTGTGTGTGTGTGTGTGTGTGCGCATGCAGCCTGGAGTAAATTGGGAAAAGCTTGTGGTCGATATGAACGAAGCCTCCATAAAAAGCTTCTGTCACGGAAAATCATTTCCCACGCGATCACAGGCATACACACTAACATACACATGCACAAACACTCACCTCTCTCTCAGAGGCATCCCCCTGCTGTCTTTTTTCCACGGCATGATTCCAAAAGCCCAGAGAGAGAGAGAGAGAGTGAGAGAGAGAGAGAGAGTGTGTGTACGTGTGCGTGTATGCCTGTGATGTCTTATTTCCTCTGTGAAAGAATCCAGAGTCACATAAAGCTGAATTATAGTGTATCAGACATCATTTAAAAGCTTTAATCACAAAACACACACTCACACACACATGCTACTGAAGTAGCTGTAACTCTGTAGCCTTTTACGAGTCGACATCAACTACAGTAACTAACCCCAATTACCCCCTCATGGGAATCGTGAGAACGGTGTGGCTAATTACTTTAGTGTGTGTCGCAGAAAGTGAGGGAAAGAGAGAGCGAGGAAATGCAAAAGGGAGAGCAAGTAAATGAACTCATCCAAATTTTGAGCTAATCTTCATAACAAGCAAAGGCTGAGTTTGTTGGAGTCACTGGCCTGGAGGAAGACAAGTGTGTTCATATGAGTTTCATATGAGTTTTTATGTGCATGCTAAATTTAGTACATTGACATTCAAATTGGGTTCAAGAATTTCCTCTTTAATCTCAATCTAAGTCACTTAAAATGGCTTATATTCCATGAATCAAGCTCAAGATACTTGGAGTTCAGCACTTTTCACAATCTTTGAAGTTATTTTTCTAGTTAATCTTATTCAATAACATTTAAATGGGGCTTCATTAACTTTAAATTGGGTTCAGTACACTTTGCAGAATGCAGAATCATACGGTTGGGTTCAGTACGCTTCTGATAATTTTAATTCAAGATTATTTTATTTGGGTTCAAAACTTTTCCTGATGAATCTAATCCAATCTAAATTAGGTTCAGTACTATCCTGATTAATTTAATTCAAAGTCATTTAATGTAGCTTCATTAGTTTCCTGATTAATCAAATTAATTGTTTGGTTCAGTACTCTCATAATGAACCCAAGTCAAGATTATTTAAATTGGGTTCAGTGCTTTCCTGACTAATCTAACCAAAGATCATTTAAGTGGGGTTCAGTTCTGTCAAAATGTACCCAATACAAGATCATTTATTTTGGGTTCAAAACTGTCCTAATTAATCTAATTAAAGGTCATTTAAGGTGTTTGTGTTCAGTACTCCAAATTAATCCAATTTAAGATTATTCCATAGGTTGAATTCCAGTGAATCCAATTTAGGATCAAGTTCTAAAGGTTCCCATTTTATATTGGACTCAATAGTTTTGGAATTAGTTCAGCGCTTTAATTCAGTTTCAGTTTCAATTTCCTATTTAATTGCAAAGATAATTGAATATTCATATGGATTCAGTACATTCCTCGTCAAACCAATTCAAGTTTCTTTAAGCAATACTACGTGGTATAGTCTCTGTTTGCTCACAGCAGGATAATTGACCAGTGACCTTTTTTATGATTGAGGTTTAGAGCATGACCCCCGATGTAAGCCATGTTTAAGACCCTCAATGGTCAGAATAGAAGGATAGTAGTACCTGTAGTCGAGTGCTGCTGGCTCATTTAATATGCCTTCATGCCCACACTGGGATTCAACCACAAGCAGCAGCAGATTTCCTCTCACTGCAGAGTTACTAGCTCTGTGCCAATCTGTGTACACACTCTCAGTACTTCCCTGAATACTTCATATACATATACTTACATACATACATATATATGTGTGTGTGTGTCTGTGTGAGAGAGAGGTAATGCAAGAGTAATTGATTTTTTTGATGTTCTTTTATTATTAATAAGTATGAATAAAAAATGAAGCCGGTGGGCCCTGTATGTGGATCTACCCCCTACCTGCCACTTCCTGCCTAAGGATGGATATTGGGCTCTCGTGTGTGTGTGTGTGTGTGTGTGTGTGTGTGTGTGTGTGTGTGTGTGTGTGTGTGTGTGTGGGTGTGTGTGTGTGTGTGTGTGGGTGTGTGTGTGGGTGTGTGTGTGGGTGTGTGTGGGTGTGTGTGGGTGTGTGTGGGTGTGTGTGTGTTGGGGGGGGGGGGGGGGGGTTCGCTATATAAACAGCGTTATCACAGATATATCAGAGCCAACTCATAAAGCTGTAGATTTTAGCCCTTTTTTTTGAGTGGAAAGTGTGAAATCTGATGTGTCTGTGGGTGTGTATGTATGGGAGACAAAAATACCCTAGCTCAGATAAAAATAGTGCTGACATATAATTAATTGAATGACCTTGACATTGTAAAGTGCTTCTTACAGTAGCTCCTTTATTTATTTATTTATATTTTTTTTAAACTAAACAAGCAAAAGAGATTTTGAAAGATGATTATAGTTTTTACACATAAAACTGAACTTTTTTAAAAATAATTGTTTAAATGGAACAAAATAAAAATTCAAGGGAGGTTTTTAGAGTGGCCTTATTTGACAGTAGTCATATTTGAATCTCAGACTTTAGTTGAGTTTGTTCTTGATCGATAAAGTGAGTGGTGTCACCATGTTCAGAGCTAAAGAACTGTCTGAGGCCTTCAGAAAAACTGGGTTAGATACATGTGAGTCAGAGAAGATATTTAAAGATTTTAGAACTATTTTAAATCAGCCATTTTTACTGTCAGGAAAACAATGTATAAGTGGAGAACATTTGAAACAACTGTCAACATAGCCAGGTCAGGTTGTCCTAGCAACAATCCTAATCCTAATCCAGAGTGTGCAACAATCCTTAAATGTGATCAAGGGACCTACAAGTAGTTCAGCATCCAAATCATCAGAAAGAGACCCTTGCAGGCAATCAAAAAGCATCAATGCAGGACTACGTCTCTCATAGGTCTCGCAATGGACATTTGTTAATTAAGGATATTAAAACATTACAATTTGAATATAAAAAGCTCCACCTGTTTTGGAGAATCTACCAGACATATGTGCCTCGGCAGTGTCGTTTTCTTTAGCCCTATCCCGGGAATATGACCGTCCAGTCATTTTACCGTCCAGTTCATGGAGGGGAGACCAGCCCCTGTCTCGTTCACATACACCAGAGCAAAAGATCAGTGGCTGATGATGCCATCAGGTTCCTCAACATAACACTATCATGGGGGTCCTCCGAGGAACACTCAGAACATTTGTGGATTGGGGCAGTGGGGAGTTTATTGATGCTGCATTACCCAGGAACCTATAGCTTCCCCTGGTCTCTGGACAAACCCTTGCCCATATCAGTCATTGATATGAGACCCCTTGAGCCTGGGTTGTTTAAATTCCTGTCCCCTTATGCTGCAGATTGGCCAGCACATCAAGCAGATCACCTTGTATTTGATCAGTGTTCTTCATCTGCAGCTGGTGTTGCAATTTCCCTGGCTCCAGCATTATAACCCACACCTGGATTAGTCCACACATTCAGTCTTGTCTTTGGGGGCTCATGTGTCAAATATCTTGCCTCCAAACCCTCACCCCCAAGAAACAGAGGGCAAATGTCTTGGGCAGGATGAACAGTAAGTAGAAAGCCCAAATTCTGCAACTTTACTGACCCTTTGACATTGCCATCCTAGAGGTAGGTTATTCTCAGTTTCTGGTCCAGAGAACAAGGCTATGGAGGACCACATCAGAGAGGCCTTGGCACTTGGGTTCATTTGACCCTTTACATCCCCAGCAGGAGCCAGCTTCTTTTTTGTTGGGAAGATGGACGGGGGCCTCGTGACCCTGCATCAACTACAGGGAATTAAATAAAACCATGGTCTATGATTTATAATAAAACTTAAGCATGTCAGCTTCTTCAGCTACTCCTGGAGAATTGTCTCTATGTTAAGCTGGAGAAGTTCTTGTTCAGTCCATATCCTTCCTAGGATTTGTGGTCTCCCACAGTTGGCTGAGCATGGATCTGGTCAAGATTCTGGCTTTGGGTGAAGGGCCCCAGGCCCCCTCCCCTTTGTGTTTGAGATTGAAACATCTGAGGTGGGCATGGCTGTGGTTTTGTCTGCAGAATGTGCAGTATGGAAGGCCGTACTGGATGAGCCAGACCTGGGTGGGGGGCCAACTAAAAACGCTGACTTTTTCCCTTTTTGTTAGAGTTTGACTGGACTTGCTCTTTGTTCCTGCTTATCATCAGCACAATCACGTTGTTAAGAATCTGTACTGTCACCAACTTGACCAGGGTTCAATTCCCCCACTAGGTGAGCCGTTACAGCTTTAAAACAAAGTCAACATACCAGTGTTTTCACATTAATGGGCTCTCCTCAGATGACAAACTGGATCTTTTTTTTTTTTGGATCAACAAAAAAGAACACAAACATTACTCTCTACTAACACACCAGAATGATGGGGGCATTTGGGGGCAACTGTGGTCTCATGGTTAAGGAACCAACTTTGTGATTGTAAGGTTGCTGGTTCAAATCCCTAAACTGACAGGACATGACTAAAGTGCCCTTGAACTATATACTTATCTCCCCAGCTACTCCCTGGGCACTGTGGATAGAGCTGCCCACCGCTCTAGTCATGTGTGCTCACTGGGTCCTAGTGTGTGAATTCACTAGTGTGTGTGTGTCGTCCACTGTGTGGATGGGTTAGATGTGTAGGACAAACAGTGGATTTATATGCACATTTATGTTTACATTTACTTTCAACCCTGCCTTTACATTGTCCTATAAAGATAAACCAACTGCCTTTGTGGTGTTTGCTAGTTCTGCTGTGTTGTATACTGGGTGATGTGCTCTGATTGAGTAACAGGTTAGTGAGTTAAAAGTCTTTGACCAGTTTCTAGTGCAAGGAGTGTTATTTTTACAGATTTTGCTATAGCTTTGTAAAAGATATAGTTTTGTATTAGATAATGGTTTAAATACAATGCAGCACAGAATGTACAGCATGTTTTGTGAGATGAAAGCTGTTTTTTTTTTTTGCATTGCATTGGAATAACAGCTATATTGCTCACTCATATTAAAATGAATCTGTCGCAGTCCTCTCTTTGTCTTTGGACGTGCCATTATTGATAATTTGTCCTTTGCATGCAGTGCACTCTTTTCTTATATGATGGATGTCGCTGTCGGCTCAGACTCAAGCCCAGTCTCTGACAGACACCAGAAGAGAGAACAGAAAAATACAACTGGCTAAAATCAACATTTCTGTGCAAAACATGCAAGTAAAATTCAAGGTCAGCACAAATGAGCTGGGTCATGTTCATATATATTGAACGAGAAGTCAGACCAAAGAACCAGAGAACACTTCTAGACAAAGACAATGAGACTACATGACTATAAATACTACCCCATGTCATGACACCGCTTTGAAAACATGTTTGTGTGTGTGTTCAAGGCAACGCAGCTGTCCCTGAAGTCATCTGGAACCACCACTTTAAGCTCTCAGGTGCATGCGGCCGCTGTGAACGGAGATAGGAGCTCTTTGCAGAAACTGATCACAGGTACTCACATATACACGCAAACACCAAGGAGAAACAAGCTCAGTGCTTATCTCATACAGGGTCATACACAGGGCAACTGGTTGTGAAATGTGTTGATAGCTAGACTTTGAAACAGATCATTGGTGTATTCCAAGTGTGTAAAAATGCACCTGTAGTTTATGAAAATCAGACAGTAGCCTCAATAAATAAACAATATTTTATCTTTGCTGTCACAAAAAAAAACCTTTGTATCTCTTAAATGACAATTTTACCTGAAAATGTTAAAAGGGGAAGTCGGTGTAAAATCATTTTCATACAATTTATGAAACATCTGTCAGTTTCAAAATAGGTCATAAGGTGTAAAACAGCAAAATGGTGATATCAGGTAATATCAGTGATATATTAATATCACTAATAAGTGTGAAGAGTTCACTCTTTCATTCAGTTCAGGAGCCTCAGTTTCAGTCTCTCTTTAAGGAGATTTTTCCACACCTTCAAAGTTCAGTCTTAGAAGGTGAAGCAATTTCTGCTGTCAAGATTCCAAGTAATTCCACATACATTCAGTGATTTAGGTCTGGATTGATTAAGTCCAATTGGGGTGATCAGTCCGTTCTATACTCAGTTACATACTCAGGTCATTTTTGTTACTGTGTATTAGTGTCGCAAAATTCCGGGAATTATCAAAGTTGAAACTTTCCATGGGAATTAATGGGAATTTATGGGAATTAACAGGAATTTATGGGAATAAAACAGAAATGTAGGTTGGCCCTCAACAGGGAACTTAAATATAGTTGGGGAAAACATATTGTAGCATAATCTTGGCTAAAACAACCAGATTTAAGGCATTTACTGTGACCAGTTGCGCTCAGAGGTAGCTGATGATGGTGGGACTTGGAGGATGATGGAAGCTACAGGTCCAAGGGTCTCCTTCTGGTTCTGGGCAGTTTGGCGAAGTTCCAAACCAAGCAAGGCCTTTGGGAAGGGGATGGAATCTGGCAGTCATGCCAGCACATATCTGCATCCACCTGGTGGAAGGGACTTTGTGGCTCTGAGGCCCTTGCACCTGTAGCCTCCATCATCCTCCAAATCCCACCATCATCAGCTGCCTCTGAGCTCAACTGGTCACTGTTCACGCACACAAAGGTTGGCAACAGATTCACAAACGAGAGAGTGGAAAAACTGGTGGCCATTTTGGCAAACCTAAGGCTCTTTGAGCCTGACACAGCTCCGTCTTCAACAAGGCTGGACAGTGACACTGAGAAGGAGGAGGATGTTGAGGAGGTGAACATGGAGTTTGTTGACGAGGCCCAGGAAGGGGCCATTTCGTGAAAGGTTTTGGCATAAATGCAGAATATGCAGAAATTACTTTCAAGGTTTTTGTTTTACATGTTGAATGGCACTTATTTGGAGGTGGGGCTCCTTTCATTTCCTTTTCTTTCAATATTTCCAAAATTCCCCAGCTTCATTTCCTGTGGAAAGTTTCTGGAAAGTTTCCAGAAATTTACTGGAAATTTTCCACCCTTTTGCAACCCTACTGTGTACTAAGTGAATGTTTAGTTCACAAGTATTATTCTGCTGTAGATTGATTACCTGATAAGTGTAACACACACCTGGTAATATGAGCTTTGGGGATTTTCTCACTTTGCAAAATGAGAATCTAACCTCTCAAAGATGAAGAGTATGATTGGTGTATATTGGGGACACCGTGGTCTCCCAAATCTTGCATGGTTGTTAGGAGTCTCAATTTCTATGCATATTTGAATGAAATTGGTTACTTTTACTTACTAGTGGATTATCTTACACATAATATCCTTGGAAATAGTTGATTTGACTTGAAATTAAAGAGCATATTCACCCTGACAATTAAGATAGTTACAAGCATGCCGAAGGCAGGGCTAAGTCTGGACTTTGAAGGGTAATCAGAGTTCCAATTGGTTAAGCATAATTTACGTGTGCTTCAAATGTAAACAAAGTATGTTTCATGAGTAGCACTTATGTTCTTATTTTTGACAAAAATTCGCAGTCTGTTTCCCCACAAATCCCTCAAAAGCCTTTATATTGTTTCCATTAACTACACCATATGGACAAAAGTATTAAGACACTTACTCATTCACCTTTTTCCTTAAATCAGGGGTTTTAAATGGACTTTCCTTGTCTCTAGTGTCCAGGGAAGACTTTAGACTAGATTTTGGAGCAGTGAGGATTTGATTGTGTTTAGCAACAAGAGCGATAGTGAGGTCAGGATGTTGGGAAATCACCAGCCCACCTCATCTCTGTCATACCAACTATATTGGACGGGTCATCATCATGATCCACAGTTTCACTGCTCCATAGCTCATTGCTGGGAAGCTTTATACCCCACTAGCCCAATGGCATTAGGCATGATGCCAAAAAGTTCATGTGTATCTCCAAGGAGTCTTATTCTTTTGACAGTACTTTTCTACAAGGAACATGATGATGACATCTGTATAGTTGCTGAATGCATTCATTAGAAGCGGTGTCCACAAATATTTGGACATCTAGTGTTTATCGCTAAAATTGTGTAAACAGTTTGTCGTATTGGTCATATTCAGTGTATTTTTACAAATAAATTCAGATCTGAAACATTTCGGGTCAAATCATTTATTCCGTACAGAGATAATCAAATGCAGTTTCCTTATTTCCTCAGAAACTGCTCACAGGTAGACACACACACACACACACACACACACACACACACACACACACACACACACACACACACACACACACACACCCACACTTTGCATTCAAAGGATTCTTCAAACCGATCTATGTACACCCATGAGAATTAGTTGTTAGTCACCTTCTGAACAGAGAACATAAAGCCAACTGTGTGTGTGTGTGTGTGTGTGTGTGTGTGTGTGTGTGTGTGTGTGTGTGTGTGTGTGTGGTGACTGCAGCAGAGCCATGTCTGAGAGACAGCGAGGATCAGTTTGGGAGGACCCCTCTGATGTACTGTGTGCTGGCTGACCGCTTGGACTGTGCTGAGACATTATTGAAGGCGGGGGCTTCTGTCAACAAAGCTGACCACAGCAAGAGAACAGCACTGCACCTTGCTGCACAGAAGGTAACACACCAAAGCAAGGAAACGCACTGTTGCCCACACCTCCGCACTTTATACGTGTACACATACTGCACTCAAACAGCTGGTTGAGTACTTTCCTAATGAATACAATTATGGATAGTTTAAATTGGCTTCTGTACTTGAATATTCAAACCATTTCATGATTATTTAAGTTGGGTTTGTTAGTTTTCTAATGACTCCAATTAGTGAATGAAGTAAAATACAGAAAATACAAAATACTTTTAAATTAGAGTCCAATTCATGATATTTTACACTGGGTTCAGTATTAATTTAATTACCGTATTTTCCGGACTATAAGCCGCTACTTTTTTTCCATGCTTTAAACCATGCGGCAGCCTTTTCTTCTTATATATGTTATTTTCCAGTCCGGAAAATACGGTAGTCAACTTCAAGATTATATAAGTTGCACTCAGTGCTTTAATAATTAAGTCAGGTTAAGGACTTTTCTAATTAGTCCCATTCTGTGTATTTTAAGACGGGTTCAGTACTTTTCTTTTGGCTGTTTTCTAACAAATACAGTTCAGGAAAATTTAACATGTTAATCTAATAAATGCAGTTTATGTTGGGTTTTGAGACGTACAAAGCAAGAAGACACATTTTTGCCCATCTGTAATCTCCAGTTTTCCCTGACTTGCACAGATGCTGGCCTAATGTGCATGTTACAGAGGAAATTACAGGTGGTGCTGTAGGACTCAAACAAACAAAATGCATCATTCAGAGCAATAATACCTATTTCAGTAACACTTTATCACAACATCTACACAAAATTGTTCTTCAAGGGTTTTTCAAGACAAATGTTCTTTATAGACATTTTCAAAAGGGTATTGAAGGGGACAATTCAAAGAACCAGTCCATCACAGGGTACCACATATACACATTTGGACATACACTCACACCTAGGAGCAATTTAGCATAACAATTCACCTACCTTGTGTATTTTTGGGAGTTGGGAGGAAATGCACAAGTACACAGGGAGAAAACACCTCACAGACAGTAAGTGGACAATCTCAGTGAGATGTTCACTACCTGCTGCCCCACTGTGCCACCCTTATTCAATGAAAGTAACACCAATTCACTAATAAGTACACTCTTAAATATGTGTTCTTCAAACAGTTTATTCGTAAAAGCGATGGTTTTATTAGATTAGATTAGATATATTTTATTCATCCCTTACAATCCCGAAGGACAAGGGAAATTCATTACATAGTCATTCATTATATAGTTGTATATACTAGGACAACTAAAGTAAACATTTGGATTGGATTTCAAGGTTAAAATATTCTTTGTTTTGGTGGAAACGTTTTAAAAATGATTCTATATATAGTACCAAATATTTGCTAGAGCAGTAACTATAGATGTATAGTACTGTGCCAAAGTTTTAGACACCTAATCACATTTTTAAACTCCTGTCTCTGATCAATAAGAGGGAGTTTAGAGTAGAAACTTCACACCCTGTTAGAACAGATGCAGGTAAACAGAAATTGAGTGAAGAGCAAGAACAAATTCATTTTGAAGATAATAGTTAATATGTTGAGATAGTTTGAAGAACAAAGCTTGGTTCCAGACTTCTTATGGACATCCCCAGCCAGTTCCTGGATGTGTTCAGTTTCATCACCAGTACATCTGATTTTACATCAGTAAGCACTGATTTACCAAACCAGGTGTTCAATCAGGAGACATGAGCTTTGGAGATGGTTCAATGAACACAGTGATGGAAAACCATGACTTCTGTAGAAATGTTATGTGTTTATTCTAATATCTATTTCTTCTATATCTATGTCTATCTATATATGTTTCTTACTGAAGTAAGAAACACTCACTGCCCAAATTAGGAGATTTTAATTCTCATTTACAAAAAGAAAAAACAAAACAAAACAAGCTCTTATTTTTCATTTATGTAGTTGTGACTCACTGCATGCTGGTCCACTAGAATAAAGACAGACATTATTTGATGTGAGGGGCTGCTGCCCCCTAGAGTTTACATTCTTCTATATCTGTCTCTCTCCTGGGTCTGTGTTGCTATGAGTGTCAGCATCTTGCACTGTTCAGTTTTAACGTACCTAGATGTCAACAGCGTTACAGGTTGGACGATAATGAAGATCATAAATACAACTTATAATGTGGCATCTAGAGAGAGGGAGGGAGAGAGGGATAGAGAGAGGGAGAGAGGTGAGTCAAATAGTGAGAGAGAAGGTAAGAAAGAGAGACATGGTGAAGAGGAGGGGTTGATGGGTACCACTCTGACACCTAGATCAATAAGTGCTGTAGCTCAGGGATTAACACACTAATTGGGCTGAGAATAGAGACTGAAAACCCTGACACACACAAACACACGCACATACACACATTCTTCTCTCCGCTGGATGTTTTACATAGCACTAAGCAGACCAGTGAGGATACCTGTTCAGAAGGGAGGTTTGTTACACACTCTTTGCATACACAAACATACACAAACATTACATTCACTGAAATTCATTTTTTTTTCCAGAATGTGTCGTTGTATTTGCATCATTCAACTATTACAGCAGGAAAATGCCTTACTCACACAGCATAAACCTGTCTAACCTCACAGATTTCTATAAAACCTATGGAGAATACATTAAGCATATATTATGGAATTTAAAAATTAAAGGACATTAATGAGACAAGTTATACAATTATTAGATAAATTATTTAATAATAAAAGCAAACAAAATACATGCTACAAACTTAGAGCTAGATGTACAGACATTTAGTATTTTCCTCATTCATTTTTATTTTTTCAAATATGAGTTACTCTTTGAATTCAGGAAACAAAATACAATATTTTATCAAACTTAAAACTGACATACAAGCAATTTCCTAAATACCAGTTAATGAACCCACTACCAAGTAGGAAATCATGTCAAATTTAGGCATTGCAGTGTAGTCTTTTGTGTGCCATTACTTTTTATTCCCTTTATTTAATGAGGATTTGTTGTAGGAATATGAAATATCTGCAAAGTTCAGCAAAGGAACAAACACTATATGCTGTAAACTGCAGGAGGAAAAGGTATGTTAATGTTTTCTGTAGAGAATTGTTTTCTTTGTGTCTACTTAGAAAAGCAACAAAATATCATTTTAACTGGGGTGTCCATATTTTGTGACAGTCTAGTTATATTTTCAATACTATATATGAGATTATTCAAAATTTTGGAATTGCTTGCCATTAAAAAACTATTATACAAAATATTTGCATATATTTTGTAATATTTTATGTATACAGAAATGGCCTGTACAGTGAAGACCTAAATATTATAAATTATATACCATATGATTGTTTTAGATGTTTTACTCAAATATTTTTGTGGAAACCAATGTCATTTATACATCTCTGCATCTTAAGGGCCCTAAGGACCTCTTTGAAAAGGCTTTTACCATCATGAGCCATCATATATCATGTATCAAGTTTCAGCTTAATGAGCCCAAATAAGAGTCTCACAGATACTTTGAAAAGTGCATATCAGCATACTGTACAAACAAGATGCTTTTTGTACAAAAATGTTTAAAACTTAATAGTGAAAACACTTGCATCGAAAACATTTTTCAAGCTGTCCCATAGTACCCTCAGTGACCCTGAGAGCTGTATCCATCTCATCCCATCTGTCATGAGCTTTTTTTTTTTTTTGTTCAAACATAGAGAAGGTGTTAAAATGTTATAGTATGACACATTTATGAGTTTAAATGAGCTGATTATTACATACAATACTTTTTGTCTTACTGTTATTCAGCATTTCCCATGTTTTCTGCTCAAGTCCTTTTTTTATTTTTTACTTTATTTTTATTTCACTTATATTATTTTATATATCAGTCCAATTTATTTGTATGCCTCACTTATTTCAGTGTCTGACCTTATTCAAATTTTAAAATAGTTTTCATATATCCATACACCAACATCAGTTGCCTAGTATTGATCAGAGACTTTTGAATTTCCAGTCAAAATGACCATTATAAATACTCCACTATAAATACTCCACTATAAATACTTCCTTTGACTCTTATTTAACTCATATATGGAAAATAGGAGAAACAACAAGCATTTCCAAAGCCTGATTATTCAGATATACAGAAAATCTCATGCAAAACTATTATATAATCCCTGCTATACCATGAAGCTTTCTTTTTTCAAAGAGAGAAGCTCCACTCTCTACAAACTGCAGCATGATACAGCATACTTAGTTGTTCAGACTTCTAATTTTTATGTTTATTTTAAATATTTAATCTTCTTCTAAAATGTTCTTTGGGATAAAAAAAATATAACTAAAGAATTCCTCTAAAGAACCTTCTTTGGTACCTTTCTAAGTGTGTAGCTGAGGAAAAATATCCTCTTCACGAACAGTGATTCTTGATTAACATTCATGTTTAATAATAAAGCTTTATTTACAGCAATGCCACTGAAGAACCAGTTACCTGAACACTTGTAAGGGTCTTAAAGAAGTAAGTGTCTTCTCTGCAGCATCATGCCAAAGAAAACTTTTTGGAGAACTTATTTTTAAAAGCAATGACATTGAGGAGTCATGGAAAAACTTCTGAAACATCCCAAAAACTAACTAACATGATCTTTCAGATATGAAGATGAGTCCTCAGCTGTGGCCTTAATGTGATTATCAGCATAAGAATATAAAGCTCATCTAATGAGCCACTATCTGTTATGATGGTCATATGGAGTGACTTGCCAAAATAATTGGACATATGTGCGTATCTTTCAGGGAAACGTTCGCTTCATGAAGCTGCTGCTGTCACGGCATGCTGATTGGTTGTTGAAGGATCTGGAGGAGATGACGCCACTGCACTTGGCCACACGCCACTCCAGCTCCAAGCCTCTCTCGCTTCTCCTGAAGCACATGGCACCTGGAGAGGTGGACACTCAGGACAGAAACAAAGTAATGCAAACATGTTCTACCTGCAATGCTACACAGTTAGAGTCCCCCCCACACAAACATTGTTGGTAGAATCCAGAGGTGAATATGAGGTCAGCTCGCATGTGTGCTTGTGTGTCTGGCTGAATGGGTGTGTATGCAGTAAAACAGCAGGAGTTTGCCATACTCTTTGATGTAGCTCTTGAGGATATGAGGCTTATTTAAATAGCGTAATATAAAATAGATTTTCTCAGAGCTGCTGCCTAACAGAGAGCTCGCCAGGCGCCTGCTAGGCTTAGGGTCTCAGTCTTAACCCTGGGTGTGAGGTCACTCAACAATACAAGTGTTTCCAAGGATGAATACTAAAGATCACTTAGGAACAATGACAGAAATGCTATAATGTTATTATCCTTTTGGTAATAATGATAATAGCTTAAAGTATTAACCATAGATGAGGTTTCATTGTCCACCATAATAGTGCTGTTGAAAGTTTGCAGCCATAGTAATTAACTTTAATAGTGGTAGTGGTATTAGTAACTCAGAGAGCATGTCCCTGTGGGAGAAAACAAACCTGTGTTTAAACAAACCGTTTACAGTAATTCGATCCAGACCGATTCCGCTTAAATGGAAAGATGGAAATGGAAATTTTCAGAAAATTCCAAATTAAATCTGTATTTTTATTACAAACCACAGAAATAATAGTGCCTGAATAATTGAACATTTCTGCATTTACTGATCAATTTTTTTTTTGTCTTCTGATCCACAGCCATAGAAATTAGCTGTAATAGTGGTAGCGGTATCAGTAATTCAGAGAGCATGTCCGGGTGGGAGAAAATGAACCTGTGTTTAAACAAACCATTAACAGAAATGTGATCCAGACTGTTTCCATTCAAAAGCTTGTTTTTGGAAAAAAAACAACAACAAAAAAAAAAAAAACCAGGAAGATGAAAAATAAATCGTTAAAGGTAAAGCATCCCCAAAACATGCACAAAAAAATGTCCCTGGCAGTAGGCACATCAGCAAAATTCTCATGTCTATGTTTGCGCTAAAGGTGGATAGTTGAAGGTTATAACTGTTGAAAGTTCCTCTTTACAGTAATTCTACACTAAAGATCTTCAGATTGTTTTGTTCTGAAATCATGTGAAAAGACTCCTCGTTACAAGAAATGACACCTCCCTGTCTCTACAGTACAATGTAAAAATGTAAAAGTAAATAAATAAGTAAATAAAAAGATCAGAAGTGAATAATATATCTATTCCTAATATAGCTGATACCCAATCTATTAAAATATGTTAACAATAAAGAATTTTAAGTAATTAGCTACTGTTTAACTGGAGTTATCATGTTTAATATGCTACACTAATGAACTGGACTGTTGATAGAATATTAGAAACTAAATTAGTAAATTAATTTCTGTTTTTAACATTTTAACATTGCACAAAAAATTGCATTCAGTCTCTGTTCATGTTCTGACCTTTCAAATGCATATAAAATAATTGTGAATTACAGTATTTTGACAAAAACTGAACTGTAATTCATTCATTAATTCATTAGGTTGAATGGAACCTTTGCCAATGTACTGTCGAGCTTTTGTTGTTTCATAAGGATGCAAGAAGGTGACAATGAAATGATGAATAGGTGAATGAACTGCCACCGTACTTAGTAGTGTTAGTACGCCACATAGCATTAGTAGAAGTGCTGTCATTTTCAGAACTCTCAGGGACTTCTATACCATTTGAAAAAAAAAAAAACCTTTAGAGATGTATGTTTGTAATTGTAGCTCATATGTCTTTATATGTCAGTGTTTTCTATTCTAAAATGCAGTATATTTTGGACCTTACATGTAGTGTATTAATACAGTTACATAATATGGCTGGAAAACAGTTATTGGTTGGAATAGATCTTGAAATGCCCAATGGAAAATGTTTCATCAAGATATTATTTCATTGGTATGTAGGTACTACATACATTTCTGTTTTGAAGTTTATTCTTTCATTCTTCTGACCTATAGAAATTGAACTAAAAGCCTTATGTCATATTGACTAATAATATAACTAGGAGTACATACCAAGTACACACTTGAGCAACAGCACGCTACTGCAAACCCTTGAAATATTTTTTTCAGTCGTTATTTATTTATTTATTTATTTATTTATTTATTTATTTCCAATTATTTCAGTTTTGTCCTTCGTGCTTACTTTAAATCACATCAAGTGACAACAGGTCATTTCATTGAACTGCTGAGTGGACTTGGAGGAAACTGCTCCGATTCTGCCAGTTCGGCTATGTCAGCTAACAGATGCCCACTTTAGCCAGCCTTGTACTGAGGGATGGAGGGTGGCCATCCTGCCAGAGAATAAGGCCAGTTGTCCTGTCTTGGAGGGCATTGCTCCAGATTGAACTTGTGACCTCCTGACAGTAGTCCCAGCGCTTAGATAGTTGTGCCACTCACAATTTTTAGGGTTGTAAACAGTCCCATAGTCACTGTATATAATAATTTGAGTTGGATCATGACTCTAAAAAAGGTTGACATAGAAATTTCTGACTGGTGCATCACTAGTTGTAATAGCTATTAAAACCAGCACTAGCACTCTTTGTACCTTTATTTATGGGCAATTCTAGCTTTACTTGGAAACATGTTTTCCTGGGAAACACTGCTATCAAGCTATCTAGATTAACAGACAGACCACATGCAGCTTTATTCACTTTGGCTCCAATTACTTTAAACATTCGCCCCAGTCTACTTTCCGATGAGCTGCGCACATATAGCAGCTCCTCATACCCACCATCATTTACCATCTCATTCCACAGACAGAACAGCTTAAAGCCAGCACTGTTATTAAGACTTTTAAGTCACCAGTGTGTGTGTGTGTGTGTGTGTGTGTGTGTGTGTGTGTGTGTGTGTGTGTGTGTGTTGCGGTTAGATGAGCATTCCCTTTTGGCCACATGAAGGAGTTCTGTTGTTCCTAAGCTCTCATCTGCCTGGATCTGTTGGTTTTGTAATAATTTGATAAGCAGAATCGTAAGTTCTCGTGATGAAGCTGCTTTGCCGTCCAATTGCAGAAAATAGTTGTACTCTCTCAGACTTTACATAAGGCATTGTGCCTATGCTGGTTGTTTGTCTTTTTCTGATTTGTTTTTGAGTGGCTGCTGGGAGATGTGAGGTCATTTTTCGCTTGTTTGGTCAGTTAACATGGTGGGACTCGGTAGACCTATGTTTCATCAGCAAGAAGGAACCTTTGCTGACATAAAAGACAACAATCAATAATAATAACTTTAATGTGTGGGTAGCCGTGGCCTGGTGATTAGGAAACCAGCCTTGTGACTGGAAGGTTGCCGTTTCAATTCCCTAAACAAGCAGGAAATGACTGAGGTACCCTTGACCAAGGCACTTAACTACTTCAACACCCCACTCCGGCAAGTACACCATCAACAGTCCTTCTCTTCAGATAAACCTACGGATTTTCTAAATTTAGAATAGACTCCATCTGGGTGTGATTGTAAAGCATCCTTGGATATCTAGAAAGGCGCTATATAACTTCATCCATTCATTTGTTCATTCCTTTATTCCTTTATTTATTAATTAATTCATTCATTCCATCTAAAATTTGCCAGAGAACATCTAAACAAAGACCAGGACTTCTGAAACATCGTGCTTTGGGCAGAAGAAACTTGAGTCTTGGACTTATGTGTATTTATTTACTTTTGACATCAAGTTACAACAGTTGTCTCCTATTAAAGTCTACATTCACACAACCAGGCTAAAGTGATTCAGATCAGATTTTTGTGCCTTAATGTGACCCAGATCTGATTTTTCAGGGCTGTTTGGACAAAGCTTTGGTTAAAGCTGATCTTTTCAAATCAAATTAATGCCACTTTTATATGTGGTACTAGACTGGATGCATATCTGATTTCTGGGCATGCAACATGAATGTAAAATGTGTCTTTTTGTCTTCATGCATACACTTAGTTCTGTCAGTCAAGGAGGCTAAAGTCTTCATAGAACAGTCTGTCCACTCAGCGGCCAGTATTATAGCAAGAGCCCAGAATACTTAAAACTGAAGGTCAGATTACTGTTTCAAATATATATATATATATAATTAGTTCACTTAAAAATGTGATGTGCCATGGTTTCTTTCATTTGTCTCAATAGTGCACAGCTTATTCAGGCTACCCTCCTTGTGCAGAAATCCATATCAAGGTGGGGTTTCCCCACTTGCATCTCAACCTGCCTCCACTTGTGTGATATAACCAGTAAAATGATTGGATGTTTATGTTCAAGGGTTGGACTTTATCCATATATGTCATATTGAATGTCTCAATTATTTCAAACAGTTTCCTCATTTATGATGTCTCTACAGAGGCGACATACATTTTTCATGAGCAGATTAATTCACATTAAAATACAGGTCATTTGTATTCATGAATATGAACCGTCAAAATCACCAAATCTGATCTGAGCAAAAAATCAGAATTGAGACGAACTCTTTCTTATAATATAACTGCTGAACTTTGACATCATCTGTGGAGAGAGATACCTTTCAGAACTGTTGGTGACTTCTTTAAGCATGCTGTGTTATGCTTTCGGGCTGAATTTGCTAGGGCGGCCTGACCTGGCTTTGTTGGTAATTGTTTAAATGATCTTGCAGACAGTGTAATGGCTGTTTTCTAATTTTCTGAGACCTTTATAAACCCATTCCCAGACTTGCATGCATCTACAACCTTGTTTCTTAAAGCCCTCACAGAGGTCTTCGGATGTTGCCATGGTAATAGCACTCACTTCAACAATCAAGAGGAAACCAAACTAGTGTCTGACGTTTAAATAAGACCGGATCCTCCAAAATCCTCTCTAATGATGGTCTAATTATTTGCACATGATGTGCTGCACCTGATTCTAATTTTAATATAATAAGCAATAAATGTGGGGGTATTTTTCTTCACATACAATTTGCACATCTATTAATGACATTTTACAAATTATTTTTAAAAGTCATTTCTTTTAAAATCTTTTTTTAATTTCGTTATTTTACCTCAATCTTTCAATGCAGTTAAAATGAAGAACAAATGTCCATATGTTTACATATATTAAAAGTTTTCATGGCGTGTCCAATTTTATTGAATGAGTGTAACCTGAATGTACTGTATGCGTGTCTGTGTCTTTACAGCAGACAGCATTGCACTGGAGTGCATTCTACAACCACCCTGAGCACGTAAAGCTGCTGATCAAACATGACTCAAACATCGGAATCCCAGACATTGAGGGCAAAATCCCTCTGCACTGGGCAGCTCACAACAAACACCCTAATGCCACACACACTGTGCGCTGCATTCTGGTGAGAACACACACACACAAAGATTTTTCAGGTTTACAGATTCATTAGCTATACAGACATGTATCTTCATGGATCAGTAGTGGACAAGTATGGATTTGACATGTTCAGTCTTAAAATTAAAGCCCATTGCCTAATTGCTATGTAAATTGACAGGCGCCTTTATGCACAGATAATCAATGTTATTCACTTCAGCTGTCACTGGAAGTATTGCATTGAGACCACTGTTACAGTCTGTATTCTGGTGACATTATAGACACTTAAAACCAAAAAAGTTCAGTAACATTCCAGATAATCCATGATTTAGAAGTTGATTCCTCGCTTTGACGTCACTCCTGTGGGATTTGCTCAACACTTATTCAACAGGTCAGTCTGTAGCTGGAGAGCAAAATTTTGCAGCGAGTCAGAGGTTACATGACTTTGCCTTGAGGGTAAGGAAATAAATTCCATAATTTCACCCTCTTTTATTAAAGATTTCTCTGTCCCCAAATCATACCATCACATGATCACAGATTCACTGCCAACATTTTTCGCCAGCTACAGAGTGTCTACTTTAAAAATGCTGTGTAAATTCCTCCAAGCTGTTTTGAGTTGTTGCCCAGTGTACTTTCCCATCTTAGAGTGTGTGTGTGTCTATGTGTGTATTGTAGGAAGCTGCTCCCACTGAGTCTCTGTTGAACTGGCAAGACTATGAAGGGCGGACACCACTTCATTTCGCAGTGGCCGATGGCAATGAGGCAGTGGTTGAGGTCCTGACATCATATGATGGCTGCAACGTTACAGCCTATGACAATTTGTTCAGGACACCGTTGCACTGGGCAGCACTGCTGGGTATGTTGATATCACAAGCACTTTCCAGTAAACCATTTCTACTAAATTCAATTTTAAAACACACTGTTCACTCCCAATCCAGGAAGCTAAGTGCCAAAACAGCTTGTTTTAAATTCATAATGGTGGTTCTGGCATAAGCATTGGATACAGCGGCATGCAAGAGTTTGGGCAACTTAAAGTTCCTGTGACTAGTGAAGTGAGTAGAACATGAACGAAACTCCAGAAGGAATGAAGTTAAAGATGAAACATTCTTACATTTTAAGCACAAGTAGTGTTTTTTGATAGAACACAGAAAAGCAGCACAAAAGGGAACCTAAAGAGATTTGAGCACTCAAATAACCTTTACCACGGTCTCACAACTTAATTAGTTCGTTAAGGCTATGGCTTGTTCATAGTCATTATTTGGCAAGAAATTCAAAGCTTATAAGTAGTCTGACTTCTTAAACCATGTCCCGCCCATCATCAGCCATGGGCTTCTCTTATCAGGTTCCACTCTGAAAATAAAAATAACTGACGCCTACATGTAGGAGAAAGCAATAAGAAAATTTGCAGGAGTTGTTTCTCGAGTTCGTAATATAATTACCGTATTTTCCGGACTATAAGCCGCTACTTTTTTCCCATGCTTTAAGCCATGCGACTTATAATGAGGTGAAACTTTTTCTT
This sequence comes from Acestrorhynchus altus, assembly GCA_034509495.1. Taxonomy (NCBI): domain Eukaryota; kingdom Metazoa; phylum Chordata; class Actinopteri; order Characiformes; family Acestrorhynchidae; genus Acestrorhynchus; species Acestrorhynchus altus. The sequence goes on along the minus strand of CM067503.1, from coordinate 16,820,291 downwards.
CTTATATATGTTATTTTCCAGTTGTTTTTTTATAACTTTGCGGGTGCGGCTTATATTCGGGTGCAGCTTATAGTCTGGAAAATACGGTAATAAATGGCCATTAACAGGAATGGTGGTGGCCACGTTGGATTCTGGAAAAGAAGAAGGAAATCATCTGAGAGAACTGCTTGGAGGATTACTAGAAAGACTAATCAAATCTGCCATCTGCCCTGCTCATTTTACACTGTGACTTAATCAAGCATCACATGACTTTGGGGCAAAGGTCACTACATGGCTATTAAAGATTATGGAAAAACAAGAATTCCTTTTTAACATTGAGTCAGTGTTTCCCATCCAGGGTTTCTTCCAGGTACTCTGGCTTCCTCCCACTTCCCAACAATACACATGGTCTGTGAAATGACTGCTAAATTTCTAGTTTCTGCATGGATAGCTATGATCAATTCACATGATCAGGGGCATGAGCTAACCATTAGATGAATTTTAAGACTAAGAAAACATATGTAAACCCCACACACACACACACACACACACACACACACACACACACACACACACACTGTAAGTGTGCAGTAGAAATGTCAAATACAGACCCTTTAAAACAATGGTTGTGTGGTCAGTATTTACAACAGTTAGTGCCCTTATTGTCTCATGTACAGTCTGAGCTCCATCTGTCATGAGTTACACAGTGACATCTGGATCCGGTAGAATTTTGCTTTGGAATTAAAGGCGGTCATCTTAGATTCGTTGCACCCGTCCATGTGTGACGGAAGAAGGTTTGACTCACAGCAGTAAATTCCTTGGCTGAATGGCACATTTTCTTGTATTTAGGAAGAAGTAGTAAACACAGCCTCTGTAGCTAATCAAACATAAAATTTCAGCTTGGTATGGTCAACAGTATGGTATGGTGCACAGTTCCATAAACATTTTTTTTTTAAATTAGGGGACTCTAAGCATTGCAGAGGTCTCAGGCCTTGATTAGTATGCCATCATTTGCAATTAGTAATTAGTAAAGGTCAGCTGATTTGCTTATATGCTGCTAAGATAGGCAAATCATAACCATTTTACTTGCTTAGCTATTCACAGTAACAGAAATGTTCTGCAGAGTGCATAAACTTTTGCATGCTGTGTACTAGTATGTATAGTGAGTGGATTTGCATGATTGTAAATGTTGATCTTTTTAAATGCTTTTGTATTTTTAAGGTCATGCGCAAATTGTTCATCTGTTGCTGGAGAGGAATAAATCAGGCATGATTCCATCAGACAGCCAGGGAGCTACACCATTGCACTACGGAGCTCAGAGCAACTACGCTGTAAGACGCTTCTCTTGTGCATGTGTGTGTTTGACATTTAAACAATTTTTAAGCAATTTATATGAACATGAACACAGATCATTTGATACATAGTTCACGTTTTGACAGTAGAATAGAACTGTCTGGAGTACATAAAGATGAACCTAGTGGTACCAAGCCTAATGCCAGGCAATCAAGGGTATTAAAAAAGAATTTGTCCTGCTTTTGATGGAGTAAACACATTATTAACTTTTAATATAAAGCAATATAAAGTGAATTAATTCCATATAATTTTGCACCATTTTGTTTTTGGAACCAAATATAAAAATATGTAACATTTTTATTTATTTTAACATTTGTTCAAATAAAAAGTACCAGGGGGAAATACAATTGAAAGTGATATAATTGGCTGTCAGTCATTCTGCATGTTCCTATACATTGTAGTCATTTGTAGTATAGTATAACATTGCTCATAGTAACAGAAGATGTGGAGCTTATTTAGAACAAATCCTTGTGTGTTTCAGGACACAGTGTCAGTGTTTTTGAAGCACCCCTCAGTCCGTGATGAGCCCGATCTGGAAGGCAGGACCGCTTTCATGTGGGCTGCGGGGAAGGGTAGTGAAGATGTCATCAAAACCATGTTGGATCTCAAGGAGGACCTGGACATCAACATGGCTGATAAGTATGGAGGAACAGGTAAGAGCTAATAACATCTCTGCATGTACTGGTAGAGCTGAATGTGGGTCTTACATTGCATACACATACGTGTGTGTGTGTGTGTGTGTGTGTGTGTGTGTGTGTGTGTGTGTGTGTGTGTGTGTGTGTGTGTGTGTGTGTTTAGCACTCCATGCCGCAGCACTTTCAGGTCATGTGTCCACTGTGCGGTTGTTGCTGGAAAAGGGAGCCATGGTAGACCCTCTGGACGTCATGAAACACACTCCCCTGTTTCGTGCATGTGAGATGGGCCACAGAGACGTCATTCTCACACTCATCAAAGGTGGGTTTGTGCTACAGGAACAAACTAAGTCAGTTTTGGTGGGCATAGAGGTGGGGCTTAAATACAGACCTCAGGACACCAGTTGAGATGCATGTTTGCTTTTCTCATACTAGTGTTAAAATCCTTGAAATATCACAAATTAGATGGGATTAGATGGGATGAGTTGGAGAGATGAGGATGAGCAGGTGTCCCAATACTTTGGACAGTATAGTGTTTGTTAGACAGTAATTGTACAGTCGATTCTTCTTGTCGGTGTGTTGGAAGTAGGACAAATGGGCAGATGTAAAGACCTGAGCAGTTTGGAAAAGAGCCAGATCATTATGGCAGGATGACAGGTTTGGAGAATCTCTAAAACAAAAAGGCTTGTTAGATACTCTTGATCCTTAGTGATGAGTAACTTCCAACAGTGGTCAGAGGAGGAAAAAAGCTGATTGGGTGTCATCAGGCTGTTCGGACCCCCAAAGCTTATTGATGGGGAATTTCAATGAAGGCTATCTCGTCTAGTCCAAAGTGACAACTGCTACTGTGCTACTGTGGCACAGGGAATGTGTCGCACCATGCTGTGTAATGAGGATATGTATGAAACTTGAAAGACCCTGTATATGCATATGTAGATTTGAAACTGTACACTGTCGTTTTTATTAGACAACAACTGAATGGGTGTTTTGCCAAATGTATGAGCACAGAAATGCAGAACACCCTCTGTGTGTTGTGTGTCTGTGTTCAGGAGGTGCACGTGTGGACTTGGTGGACATCGATGGCCACTCTGCCCTACACTGGGCAGCACTAGGTGGTAACGCAGAGGTGTGTGATGTGCTAATGGAAAATGGAATCAGTCCAAACTTACAGGATCAGGCTGGCAGGACACCCCTGCAGTGTGCTGCCTATGCGGGCTACATCAACTGTATGGCCTTGCTCATCCAAAACCACGCTGACCCCAACATGCAGGATAAAGAGGTAGAGCTCTGCATTGTGTACAAAAGTGCAGCCTTGGCTTAACATGGGCATTTAGACAGGAAATAGGAAAATACAAATAAAAAAAGTTATACATTTTGCAGAAATATCCTTGGGATTGCCTTAGTTATCATTCAAAATCTAAATACTCCCATTATAAAGGGTGAAGCTTTCCATAACAGCCTTGAATGACAGAGCACATTTGAAGAGGAATGGTCATCATATATATATATATATATATGATGCTTTTTTGATGCTCCACTGTAGATAGTTTTTGTTACATTCAACTACATGTACATTAAATTAAATTAACTTCTTTTTTGTAATCCTGAGATTGCTCTTGCCCCACAATCATCATCATCATCATCATCATAATCAGCTGTTTCATTTTATAGTTTAACAATTTGAGTAATTGTACATGGCCATCAAAATAAACGGTTTTCAATTTAGAGGCTATTTTAATGGTTATGGGAACTCCTGGAACATTATATAGTTGTCTGCGCTAATAAGTGCCTGGAAATATTAGTGAGATCATAGAAACTTTGCAGTTTCTGAGTTACATCATAGTGAACAGAGTGTTTGTGTTTGTGTTTGTGTTTGTGTGTGTGTGTGTGTGTGTGTGTGTGTGTGTGTGTGTGTGTGTTGTGGGTAAGGGGAGGACTGCGCTACACTGGTCGTGTAATAATGGTTATCTGGATGCTGTGAAGCTTCTTCTGGGATGTGGCGCTTTTCCCAACCACATGGAGCATACAGAGGAGAGGTACTGCATGTCACAATCATCACACATGCACATGGACTATATAAACTATATGGCCAAATGTTTGTGAACATCCCTTCAAATGTACAAATTACTTTACTTTGCACCTGCTGCTGACACAGATGTCTAGTCTGACTGACACACCTTGTCTAGTCCTTGTCTAGAGAAGCACTGCCAGTAGCAGATAATACATGAACGTAATGGCACCATGCCTAATGCCGGACATGGGCTTGAGGGGTGTAAAGGCCCGAGCATGAAGTTGTGGAGCAGTTGAGCTGTGGATTTGAGAATGTGGATGGGTAGTAATCATCCAACATCCTGACCTCACTAATACTGAATGCATTCAAATTCTCACAACACTGCTCCAGAATCTAGTGGAAAGCCTTCTCTGGACACTAAAGACAATAAGTCCAACCAAAACCGAATACAGATCATTTATTTTTTGTAGTGTAGTTGAAATTAACACATTAACAAGGCTCGTTTGTAGCATTTGTTGTTAAGTGATCTCTTTAACACTTTCAACTAGCAGCACACTAACAACTGCAAAGTGGATTTCCAGTTGTCCTTCAAACTTTACTGTAACTGTGTTAACAAGAGTGAGGAAGAGAGGCCCCGATCATGGATGATGTGATTCACTGATTGTGTGTGGTATTTATACAGTCATTGGTTGGAACATGTAGCCACTGTTGGTCTGATTGTCAAGTTCAGAGTTGTTTGTTTTGCTAAATTATTGATTGATCTAATTTTTCCTATCTGATATTTAAATTAACATGTGCTGCTTTTTAAAATGGGGGACATAATTTGTTTTAGGGTTTCTTTCGGTAAATAATTGCAATTATTTACACTGTGTGTGTGTTTAGGTACACTCCCCTGGACTATGCTTTGCTGGGGGAGCATCATGAGGTTACTCAGTTTCTGCTGGAACATGGTGCCATGTCCATCGCTGCCATCCAGGATATTGCTGCTTCCACCATCCAGGCTCTCTATAAAGGATACAAGGTCCGGCAAGCCTTCAGGGAGCGCAAGAACCTTCTCATGAGACACGAACAACTCCGCAAAGATGCTGCCAAGTGAGACACCCCACCACCACCCCCCCAAACACACACACACACACACACACACACACACACACACACACACACACACACACACAGGCCTGGCTTGCAAATTGTCAAAGTTCAACCCCCTTGCACCAAAAGTAATATATGTAACAAACAAAAGAAGAAAAAACACCAGTGACATGCAGTTCTGTAAATGGAACTGCCTTGTTTATGACAGAGGTCAGCAGACTAGACTGGACTAGTTGGAACTGACAGAAAGAATACAGTAACTCAGAAAAACACTCTGTACAATCTCAGAAGACGCAACCTTAACTCTAACAGCAAAAGACCAAGTAGAGTTCCAATTACACTGATAACTGAAGTTGAGGCTGCATTTGGCACAGGATCACTAATGCTGGACAGATGAAGACTGCAGAAACTAAGGCACAAAGCATGAATCCATGAAACCAACTTTCCTTGTGGCAACAGTCCAGTGTGGTTGAGCAGTGTGAGAGATGTTTTCTTGGCACACTTTGGACCCAATAATATTAATCAGTCACAAAGCAAAAGTCATCTCATACTCAGATTTTATTAATGACTAAAATGCTGTTTATAAAATAGTTTAATACAAATTTATTTTTATTAATATTTTTATTTAGTTTAATTATTTTACATATCAACATTGCAACAGCCATATCAAAATCAGATTTCTGACAGTTTTGTGCAGCCCTAGCAGCCAACCTGGCCGTACTTTGGCAGATTGTTTGCAGGTAATTGGAATTTTATCTAAACCGTCACTTTAAGAGGACATGACAAGGGTTTCACTACATATCAATTTGTAAAAGAAAAATCTGAAATGAAAAATCTGTTAAATGTTGGAGCACATAGTGGACTGCTTAACATGATGAATGGTTTGTACATATGAATATTGGATCATCCTTAATATATGAATATTTGGTAGGTGCAGGCTCATTAATCTGGCTGGCTGATGTGCAGTATGATCAAGCATCACCATCAATTTCTTACTGCCAATATAGAGATGGAAGAAGAGAGAGCTAGGTAGGGGCAGAGGGAGAGGGAGAGGGAGAGGGAGAGGAAGAGGGAGGGAGAGAGAGAGAGAGAGATTTTCTCTCCTATTAATTGGTGCTCAGCTGCTCCATGTGACATTTAGAATCTGTCAGCCGACAGGTTGAATGAATGAACACACACTCTTTCTCTTGCTCTCTCTCTCCAGCATCTCCTTCAAAAGAAATTGCCATTATTTAAAGCATCTTTCTGTTTTCATTTCCCCCTCTTTTCTTGTTTTCATATGTGTGTCTTCCATGACAAGATGTTAAAAGTATTAAGCTGTGTGGTCAATTTCATACCTAATATTGTGGATATCCCTTCTAATGTAAGTACATTCAGCTACTTTAAGCTGCACCCACTGCGGACACAGGCAGGCCAGTGCACACACAGCTTGTCCAGTTCCTGTAGAGAAGTACTACCAATAGAAAAGGACTCTCTGCAGTAGATAAATCTAACTTAAAGGTGCAGTATGTGCTATATATACTGTATATGGCTGGTTATTTAAGTGTTATTCAAGAATTTGTGTTCTCAGCATGCCACTGTCTTTTTGCCTTTATATTTACACTTGATCATAGTAACAGTTAATTAAAACTGATATGCTATTCAGTTTATGATCATAATTGGCTGAACAACCCTGAATATACATTTAATTAAATCTAAAGTTCAAATAAATGACAAGAAATTGTTTTGGTTAAACAAAGCAACTATAAGCAATCAATAAAGAAAATGGTTTGGTAAAAAGAAAACGGTAAAGACATTTCTACTGTTATGTCACCGCCCACCAGTATATCAGAGATGGTGTGGACCAACACAACACAAAGACGAACTTGCTGAAAAAAAAAGACCTCAAAGGGGACTTTTATTTTGAAAGTGTGGCTGCTGCATGGCCATATACAAACTGACAAAAACTTGGACAATAATAAATCTTTTAATAAATCAGCCATCTGGAGCACAATAAGCCTACTACTGCTCTGTCAGTGCAGTTTTTATGCCTGTGGTTGAGCTCTGGGTGAGTGAGTTCAGGTGGCCTGATCAGCAGCTGCCAGCGTCAGTGAATTTGCCAGACCCTAAACAACCAGGATTTAGAACCATGGACAGCGTGGGTGTCTTGGTACAGGTCGTTGTGTTTGTAAGGAAGGATGGACATGGCATCTAGCTTGACAGTGGTGTTGCATGAGTCTGGGAATGGGGTGGTGGGCCACAGTGCCCTGTCTGAGAGGCCTGGCCAGGGCAACCACTGCCTTTATGCTGTACCTAGAATGAGAATTCCTGCAGAGTCAAAAACCAATGTGTCACACAGGTATTGGCATCCATAGTCCTTGCAAGCCACTGGAGGGGAGCATGGTCAGATATTAAGGTGAAATGCCCATCAGACAAGTAAAACCACAGCTCCATTGTTCAGCCAGAATAAGCTTGTGGCTTCCCGTTGTGTTCCTGTACAAGGACCAATCTCAGGCCTGTATCAGAGGCGTCGATGTGCACCACAAATGGTCTGTTGAAGTCAGGGTTTTTGTTCTGAAGTGAGATGGGCCTTGGGGGCTCTAAACCACTCTGTTGGGTTGGTTCTTTTTTGTAAGGTCAGAGAGGGGGGAGGACAAAGTCGAGAAGTTGGGGACAAACCACCTGTAGTTACTAGCCAACCCCAAAAATATGCATACCTCCTTTTTAGACTGTGGCTGGGGCCAGTTCTGGATGGCCTCTATTTTCTTCTACTGGGGTCTTAAGAGCATCCTAACAACCTTCCATCCTGAATCTCTCAACCAAGCCATCTGTCTGGGGGTGATAAACTGATAAGTGTATGTACCTGATCTGCAACACTTTAGCCAAGTCAGTCATGAGTTTGGACACAAAGGGGGTAGTTTGGTCAGTGAGGAGTTCCTTGGGGATGCCCACTCTGCTCATCAAGGGCACTAGCTCTGGTGTCACAGCCCAGTATGTAGTCTTCCGCAGGGGCATGGCATCTGGGAGCCAGGTTGCATAGTCAATGGTGATAAGAATGTAATTGTGCCTGTGAACTGATTGGGGGAGTGGTCCTGCAAGGTTCATGCCTATCCGCTCAAATGAGACCCAGAAAATGGGAAAGAGGACCAGTGGTGCAGTAGGGGGCTTATGTGGGCTGATGCAATGGCACTCAGGGCAACAGAGGCAGTGGTTATTCACCTGGGCATGGATTTAAGGCCAGTAGAACTGGCAGAGGATGCATTGTAGTGTGTGGTCTGCCGCAAGGTGACCGCTGAGAGGATGGCAGTGGGCAAGGTGCATTACTGTCAACACATGACTGGGACACCAAGAGCTGTTCAACCAGTTCACCTTGGAGGGAGGTTGTTCCTCATGATGAAGTAAGCGGCCATGAGGGGGCTATCTTCTCTGGTCATGTTGTTAATCACTTTGGTGTCAGTCCAGTCATGGTGCAGTACTTCATCCTCTCTTTGTTTTCAGCCAAAGATCCCTTCATGTAACACTGGTTGGTGGAGAAAGAGAAGAGAGAGATGCTAACCTTGTCCTTTGTCCTATTCATTATAGTCTCCAGCTTAGGCAGGTGGCAGGGCAGCTGGACCTCGCCAGTGAGGAACGAGGCCAGGACATTGGTCCACTCCTCTCAGTCCCATATCTTGCATGCTGCAATGTTTTAAAACATGTAGAGGAAGGCCTCCATGTTGTCACCTAGGGCAAGCTTTGTAAGCAGCATGTGAACACTTTGGCTGGGGTTGGGGACAGGGGCAGTGTTACTAGTATGACGGCTGGCCATCAGGTTATCAGTAACTGCCTTCGGTCCCCTTGCCAACTCCAGCTTGACCTCCTGCTGTCAGAGGTTGGCTTTCAGTAGGTGCTGAAGTACTTGGTCCTTGGTGTGGAACACTGGGGAGAAGAGGAAACTAAAGGGATTAGCTGGGAGGCTGGCAGAGATAAAGTCGACTACTGCTCTGTTGGTGGGGTTATTATGCCCATGGTTGCCACGTGCAGGGGAGGGCTGTCCAAAACACAGCATGAGACTGGCACTGGGGCAGTGGGACACTAGAGAAATTTCATCATCAGCTAATGTGGAGTTTTGCACACTGAAAACCTGATATTTTAACCAATCATAACGCTGATGTGACAGAAAGCCAGGTTATAATGTACTTATTCCTTAAAAAGACATTAATCAATGTTGTTTACTTACCTGGCTTTCTGTAGCAAGTAAAACTGGCAGATTATATAATAAAACTAAATCAGAGGGAAGCACTTTAATAGGGAGAACTGCATCTCTATCATTGGCTCTGCAGGCTGGAATGCTGCTACTGCACTGTGTAAATTTTGTATTTAAAGTTGTAATATTGGTTTGATGGTTTGTTGTGTCTTTGTAGGAAAAGGGAAGAGGAGCGTCGACGTGAAGCAGAACAGCAGCTCTCACTGGCTGCAGCAGGAGTACAAAAACAGATGTCACGGGTACAACTGGGAGACAACAGACCACGGTTTACAGAGGTGGAGTCCCATATAGATAGAAAAAATCTGGCCACACCTAAAGGTCACAAACCTAGAAAACCATCCAAAGTACATCACAGCCAGAGCAGGACAGACAAAAAGCAAAAACTTGAAGGTATGTAATTTCATCAGTGCACTCCTGTTAAAAACTTTGTGTGGTTTTCAGTTAAATAAAGCCAATTTGATTGTATATACTGTATATAAAGCCAATTTGATTGTAATACATGTACATATAACAAGTATTTATGTGCTTGGTTTACCATAAAATACCACCAGTTTTTTGGTTATATGCTTGAAAGCTATCTTCAGATCCTTTACTTCACAAGTTTACAGAACAGAGCTGTAGCTTCCATCAAGAATTTTCTAATAAAAGTTCTATTCAATTAAAATCTAGTATACAGTTTAAATGTTAGAATTAAAATGTTACAATAGAATTTGCTAAATGTTAATATATAACATTTAAAAAAAATCTAATTTCTTCCTGATTTAATCCTTCTTAGTTACCAACCTTTATTGTTAGTTCTGCTTATATAAAACAAATGTAACATAATGCCACATTTTTTGCTTTTGTAATCTATGTATTAAGACTTTAAACATACACTCTCTTCTTCTCTCTCTGGACTCTTAGAGCACAGGAAGGAGACTGAAACACAAGACACCCCTCACCTCTTAGTGACCTTAACCCCTCCAGTGACCTGTCCGGGGGTCAAGCACAGAACAGATGCAATTACAGATGCATATGCATCTGAGGAGTGTATAACCAGACCAGAGCGGTGTTCTCCAGCTGGTTCCAGCAGGCCAGGCAGTGCCAGACCAGCACACGGAGGGTCCCATTCTGCACCAGGACCCATACAGAGCACCATACTTTCCAGAAATACACCCCATTCTAGGCCGAGGACTTCAAGGAGCCACTCAAGGGCTTCTTCAACAGCTCGCTCAAAAGCAACTCAAGTTGAGTCTACTCAAAGCTCCACAGAGCCACATCCTAAAGCAGCAGCTAGAACATGCACAGCTGCATCTGCCCGGCAACACTGCATCTCTGATTGCACAGAGAAAGTCTCCAGGCCCAAAAGAGAGAAAGAAAGAACTGATAAAGAGAAGGAATGCGCTGGGGCTGAGAGAAAAAGGGAAAGAGATAAAAACAAAGGCAAAGAGATGGAAGTAGAGAAGGACAGACAGAAAGAGAGAGAGAAAGAGAAAGCCTTGGAAAGGGAAAAGGAGCACAGGAGAAAGAGTCTCCATAGAAAGAATCAAGCAGCGAGGATAATACAAACAACATGGAGGAGGTACAGCATTTTTACTTCTATTTTATTTACCAATAAATGTTTTGAAAAATTGCTACCCAGCTATAAATGTTTGCTTAAGTCCATCCGTCCAATTTTCTGGAAGCTTCTAAAACTTTTTCTTTCTTTTTTTTTCTTTCTTTCTTTTTTTTTATTTTATTTTTTTTTTTTTTAACATCTCTTTTTTACATCTGGAGCTCCTCAGGGTTACCTTTGGTCTCAGTGTTGCGTCTCTGCTTAATGGCCTCCTTGCCAGGTCTGAGAGTTTTGGTGGGTGACACTGTCTTGGAAGGTTTGTTGTGTATAGAGTCAAAAAAGTGTCAAAAAGAAATTTGTAGCTGCGTTTGAGCAATTTAATGCATGTAATCAAAATCCTTTCATGTGCTTCGGGTCATTGTCATGCTGGTCCCAGCTCTGTTCAGGTCATTGTTAAGGTCCAGCACAGGTAATGAACTCAGAGTAGGAGGCCATCTTAAAGAAAAACTAATTGGTCTATGAGAGACAGAATTCTTACTGGTTGGTAGGTGAACAAATACGTATTTGTGCAATAAAATGCAAATGATATTCTGGATATTTTTTAGATTGTGTTTCTTACAGTTGAAGTGTACCTACGATAAAATTACAGACCTCTCTTTCTTTGTAGGTAGGAAAACATGTAAAATCAGCAGTGTATCAAATACCCCATATAATATCCCTATCAAATACTTATTGTCCTCACTGTAGGACTTCATTACACTAATCATGTGACTTTTGTAGGTAATTGGTTGCACCAGAACTATTTAGGGACTTGAAAGCACAGTATATGTGTATCAATACATATATATATATATTTAATTTTTATTTTTTAATTTATTTATTTATTTATTTTTCTCATTTCATTTCAACATCTTATTTTGTGTAGCTGCATCATATACAATCCAGATACAGGATTGTAATGTAACAAAATACTTTCAAAAGGCACTGTACACTGTCACTGTAACAAAAATCTTTTATTTTTATTTCCAAAATTGACTTGGAATAAAATCTTTTACATTGATTTCCATTGAAAAGAACACAATATGTTGAAATGTGTCTAATGAACACATTCAGCAACTTTAATGTATACCCATTGCTGCAAATGCACAAACAGCTTGTTTAGTCCCAGTAGAGAAATATTGCCAATAGATTAGGACTCTGGAGCAAATAAACATGAACCTGTTGGTGCCATGCCTAGTGCCAGGCATGAGCTAGAGTGGTATAAAGCTCCTCAGCATTGAGTTGTGGAGCGGTGAATCTGTAACAGGATAATACAACACATCCATGTGTCAAAACAGCCTGAGAAATCCAGGTTTTACACATAGCAAAGATGATCTGTGAGGGAACTGTGGTACATTTTCCCAAATTGTGTGTATTAGAGTTTTACAGAATGGTGTGATCAATGTGATTTTGATGTTTATCTTCTTTTATGGTTTAGATTCAAAGCTCCAGTGCAAAAATAAAGAGACAGCCCTTACCCAAGAAAAGCTTTAATTAAACCAATATAGCCTAGACATTGTGAGTGTGTCTGGTTCTGTGGGTATACTCTTATAATAATAGTGCCCATATGTTGCCCACATGGGCCCTCTCCAACTGTGGTTTGGCATCCTGCCCACCTGCACAACAACACCTCAGAAGGGGATCTGTAGGGGTCTCTTTGTGTGGTGTATGGTTAAGAATGGTTAAAAGTTCATGCTGTTGGGCTGAGCTGTGTTTGCGAACAAACACAAACTGTTGAAAGGTTGTTGTTTTTTATGTCTGATGAATAGCAGGACTGTTGTGGTGTACAGTGTACCTTGGTCTTATTAGATCTTCAGTTCATTGTTTGGCCAAAAACATGGCTGGTCTGTTGCTAAATTCAGTTTGGACAAGTTTCTGACAGATTGTGTCTGGAAGATTGAGCCAAAGCCTTAGACTAAACAGAATCTGTATTTGCGACTCATCTTTGACAATGCACCTTATTGAAGACTAGGCATAATAAATCAGGCCAGTTGGTAAAGTAACTGATTACAAAGCATGTTTTTAAGTTAATTCAGTTTAGTTTAGCCAAAGTTCACATTTAGTTCCTCATCTCAATTTGATTAACAATACAAATGGAGATGAGTCATTAGACAGTTGGGCCACCCTTGAGCTTTAAAACTGTACAATCATTTATATTTATCCCAGAAGAGAAGAAGAGAAAGGTAAATTTACTCTGCGTTTATATGCAGTGTAATTTCACAGCTATAGAATAGCCCAACAGTCTGCCTGCTCATCAACTGTGAAGAGCTCTAAAGTTCAAATTTTAGTAAGAGCTCAGTGCCCCCTTTTTTCAAAAGCCTCCCTGTCTGGGGACATAATGTGATAGAGGGACTTTTAATCAACAGACAGGAGTGAACAAATTGAGGAGAAGGAAAACAGATGAAATATCTTACTACATGGCTGATGGCTCAACTCAGATAGGAAACTAAACATCCATCCATCCATCTTCTTCCGCTTATCCGGGGCCGGGTCGCGGGGGCAGCAGTCTAAGCAGGGAAGCCCAGACTTCCCTCTCCCCCGACACCTCAGCCAGCTCCCCAGGAGGGACCCCGAGGCATTCCCAGGCCAGCCGAGAGACATAGTCCCTCCAGCGTGTCCTGGGTCTACCCCGCGGTCTCCTCCCGGTGGGACGTGCCTGGAACACCCCCCCAGGGAGACGCCCAGGGGGCATCCGAAACAGATGCCCGAGCCACCTCAACTGGTTCCTCTCGATGTAGAGGAGCAGTGGCTCTACTCCGAGCTCCTCCCGGGTAGCCGAGGATCTCACCCTATCTCTAAGGGAGCGCCCGGCCACCCTGCGGAGGAAACTCATTTCGGCCGCTTGTATCCGCGATCTTGTCCTTTCGGTCATTACCCACAGTTCATGGCCATAGGTGAGGGTGGGAACGTAGATTGACCAGTAAATCGAGAGCTTCGCCTTTCGGCTCAGCTCCTTCTTCACCACAACGGACCGGTACACCGACCGCATGACTGCGGCGGCAGCACCGATCCGTCTGTCAATCTCACGCTCCCTCTCACCCCCACTCGTGAACAAGACCCCGAGATACTTGAACTCCTCCACTTGGGGCAGGACAACTCCACCAATCTGGAGAGGGCAAGCCACCCTTTTCCGGTCGAGAACCATGGCCTCAGATTTGGAGGTGCTGATTCGCATCCCAGCCACTTCACACTCAGCTACGAACCGCTCCAGTGCCTGCTGAAGGTCCTGGCCTGAAGAAGCCATTAGGACAACATCATCCACAAAAAGCAGAGATGATATCCTGTGGTTCCCAAACTGGACCCCCTCCGGCCCCTGGCTGCGCCTAGAAATTCTGTCCATAAAGGTTATGAACAGAACCGGTGACAAAGGGCAGCCCTGCCGGAGTCCAACATGCACCGGGAACAGGCCCGATTTACTGCCGGCAATGCGCACCAGGCTCCTGCTCCGGTCATACAAGGACCTGACAGCCCTTAACAGAGGGCCCCGGACCCCATATTCCCGGAGCACCCCCCACAGAATACCCCTAGGGACACGGTCGAATGCCTTCTCCAAATCCACAAAACACATGTGGACTGGTTGGGCAAACTCCCATGAACCCTCGAGCACCCTCCGGAGGTTATAGAGCTGGTCCAGTGTTCCGCGGCCAGGACGAAAACCGCATTGTTCCTCCTGAATCCGAGGTTCGACTAACGGCCGAATTCGTCTCTCCAGTACCCTGGCGTAGACTTTCCCGGGGAGGCTGAGAAGAGTGATCCCCCTATAGTTGGAACACACTCTCCGGTCCCCGTTTTTAAACAGGGGAACCACCACCCCGGTTTGCCACTCCAGGGGCACTGTCCCCGTCCGCCACGCGATGCTGCAGAGGCGCGTCAGCCAGGACAGCCCAACAGCATCTAGAGACTTGAGATACTCTGGGCGGATCTCATCCACCCCCGGAGCCCCACCACTGAGGAGCTTACAGACCACCTCAGTGACTTCAGCCCGGGTGATGGGCGAGTCCTCCTCAGAGTCCTCAGCCTCACCTTCTACATTAGAAGACGTGATGGTGGGGTTAAGGAGATCCTCAAAGTATTCCTTCCACCGCCCAACGATGTCCCCGGTCGAGGTCAGCAGCTCCCCGCCCGCACTGTAAACAGTGTCGGCAGGGTACTGCTTCCCCCTTCTGAGGCGCCGGACGGTTTGCCAGAATCGCTTCGGGGCCGACCGATAGTCCTTCTCCAGGGCCTCCCCAAACTCCTCCCAGCTCCTGGTTTTTGCCTCCTTGACCGCCCTAACAGCAGCACGCTTAGCCTCTCGGTACCTGTCGGCTGCGTCGGAAGACCCAGAGGCCAACATGGCCCGATAGGTCGTCTTCTTCAGCTTGACGGCATCCCTTACTTCCGGTGTCCACCACGGGGTTCGGGGATTGCCGCCACGGCAGGCACCAGTGACCTTACGCCCGCAGCTCCGGACAGCCGCGTCAACAATGGAGGTTGAGAACCTGGTCCACTCAGACTCAATGTCCCCCGCCTCCCCAGGTAGCTGTGAGAAGCTCTCCCGGAGGTGGGAGTTGAAAGTTTCCCTGACAGGGGCCTTAGCCAGACGTTCCCAGCAGACCCGCAGGATACGTTTCGGCCTGCCAGGTCTCTCCCGCCTGCCCCTCCGCCAGCGGATCCAACTCACCACCAGGTAGTGATCGGTTGACAACTCTGCCCCTCTCTTCACCCGAGTGTCCAAGACATAGGGCCGGAGCTCAGATGAGACAATCACAAAGTCTATCATTGATCTCCGGCCTAGGGCGTCCTGGTGCCATGTGCACTTATGGACGCCCCTATGCTCGAACATGGTGTTCGTTATGGACAATCTGTAACTGGTGCAGAAGTCCAACAACAGAACTCCGCTCGGGTTCTGATCGGGGAGGCCGTTCCTCCCAATCACCCCTCTCCAGGTGTCACTGTCATCGCCCACGTGGGCGTTGAAGTCCCCCAGCAGAACAACGGCGTCCCCAGTTGGGGCACTTTCCAGTATCCCCCCCAAGGACCCCAAGAAGGTCTGGTACTCTGCACTGCCATTCGGCCCGTAGGCACAAACTACAGTCAGAGTCCTCACTCCTACCCGAAGGCGCAGAGAGGCGACCCTCTCGTTCACTGGGGTAAACTCCAACACGAGACGGCTGAGATGGGGAGCTATAAGCAAGCCCACACCAGCCCGGCGTCTCTCTCCCTGGGCAACTCCAGAGTAGTGGAGGGTCCAACCCTTCTCAAGGAGTTGGGTTCCAGAGCCCAAGCTGTGCGTGGAAGTGAGCCCGACTGTCTCTAGCCGGTACCTCTCGACCTCCCGCACAAGCTCATTCTCCTTCCCCCCCAGCGAGGTGACGTTCCACGTCCCAACAGCTAGCCGCTGTGTCCAGGGATCGGGCCGCCGAGGACCCCGCCCTCGACCGCCACCCAATCCACAGGGCACCCGACCCCAATGGTTTCCTCTGTGGGTGGTGGGCCCACAGGAGGAATGGCCCACGTTGCCTCTTCGGGCTGGGCCCGGCCGGGCCCCATGGGCAAAGACCCGGCCACCAGGCGCTCGCTCCCGAGCCCCAGCCCCAGGCCTGGCTCCGGGGTGGGGCCCCGGTTGCGCCGTACCGGGCGACGTTGCGGGGCCTTTTTTCTGATGTTTCATTGGGGTTTTCGAACTGCTCTTAGTCGGGCCCGTCACCTTGGACCTGTTTGCCATGGGAGACCCTGACAGGGGGTGAAAATTTAACCCCCGGGCAACATAGCTCCTCGGATCATTCTGGCACTCAAACCCCTCCACCACGGTAAGGTGGCAGTTCAAGGAGGGGGAACTAAACATTTGAGTAAAATATCATATGCTATCTGAGTATAGACAAGTCTAAAACATTTATGCACATTTGTTAACTGAATATTTTTGTAATGCTAAAATTGTTTGCCTATGTTCATTTAAATCATTAGATCATTGGCCTCTTGTGTTTTCATTATTAATGAATGGTATAAACATTATTGGTATAAACATTTATTAATTATTCCATTGTTTTGTTTTTTTTTTTTCGTTTTTTTTTCCTCAGATCCTGTGTTCGGAGACGCTTGCGGGAAGTATTGTACAGTGGCGTTAAAAGGGCAGAGCCTGCAGAGGTCACTGCAATTCTGATTCAGTTCTTATGGGACCAACAATTCCAACTTGATCTAAGTAACCTGAAGACTGTTTTACCAGTGCACTCAACACCTGTCAAGTCTGTGGGGAAGAAAAGCTCTGTGCTTCAAAATATCTATGGTGAGTCTCTTTATAATGGGGATCAGTACAAAGTGTGCATATTGAATCAGTTGGTGAACCTCAATGACAGTTTTGCGATATCTGCAAATGTGCATGTATTTATTTATTTATTTATTTATTTAGATTAATCCAGAATTCATGAGCTGTGCTTCAAAAGCTATTTTTGAAGTTCTTTGATTGAAACAATATTAAAAACACAGCCATGCACTTTAAAGAAGTCAAAAGCTATTTTAATCAGATTCTTCAGGCCATTTTCCATGCAAAATTCATAATTTAATATTCCACAAGTTCCGTATAATGTAGTTTATTCTTTTTGGATATAGATAACACAAGCAAAGAGTGAACAGTCACAAGACTCTGCTGATGTTCATGCTCATGGTATACCCTTGGTTTTCACAAAATACCTTTAGTTGTTTCCCTGTGCAACAGGAATATTGTATCACAATCATTGAGAAATATCTCCAACAGAATCATTTATTAAAATGAATACAGTGAAGTAATGAAGACAAGGATTTTAGTATAGCGCTGTCACAACCCACACACCCTCATAATCGGCCCAACTTATTCTTCTTCCCCCTCTAGGGTTGTTGTTTTTCTAGCATTTTATTATTTGACCCCTTCCTGAGACTACTTGACTTTTCCCCTAGATTGCCGATTATCCAGGTGTGCCTCTTTTTTCTGCTTTCTTATTTTGTCCATGTGTAACTTGAGTTTTAGCTAATATCAGTTTTCTTAGTGATCTGCACCGAAATATTATTTAGGAAATGTGGGAAAGGAAAGTCAGCTGACAACAGTTTTTAGCGTAGAAATATGTCACTAGTCAAGCAATCATGGAAAGCAATTTGCCAACTCAGCCATGACGGTTAAGGTGCTGAAAGTTGAAATCCACTGCAATGACTCAGGTTCTATGCTTTCCGAAGTTCAGCACCACATTTGTCCCATGTTAGGTACCTTTGGAGAGGTAAGTATAAAGGTATGTTGGGCATAGATGTGTGCATTCCTCATAAAGTCAGATATATATGTCACATGCACCCATTCTGATTTTAATATAGTCCAAGATTTCAGCTTTCAATAAGCCAATCACATATTTGCCCCCCTTGCGCTTAGCAACATGCTACACATACAGGGCTTGGACAATGAAACTGAAACACCTGTCATTTTAGTGTGGGAGGTTTCATGGCTAAATTGGAGCAGCCTGGTGGTCAATCTTCATTAATTGCACATTGCACCAGTAAGAGCAGAGTGTGAAGGTTCAATTATCAGGGTAAGAGCACAGTTTTGCACACAACATTACGGGTGATATACCAGAGTTCAAAAGAGGACAAATTGTTGGTGCACGTCTTGCTGGCGTGTCTGTGACCAAGACAGCAAGTCTTTGTGATGTATCAAGAGCTACGGTATCCAGGGTAATGTCAGCATAACACCAAGAAGGACCAACCACATCCAACAGGATTAACTGTGGACGCAAGAGGAAGCTGTCTGAAAGGGATGTTGGGGTTCTAACCCCGATTGTATCCAAAAAGTGTCATTCACAAGATGAATAGACACTGTACTGGCCACAAAAGGAGGCCCTAGTTCACCATACTAATAAATGATTGTGGTCTAAAACCAGGTGTTTCAGTTTCATTGTCCAACCCCTGTAGGTTGGCTTTCCTAACTTTCTTTTTAATTTATCCAGTATCTCCATACCTTTGAACACCAAAATACTTTTCAGGTGTTTTTTTCTTTCCTAAAGAGCAAGTTTGGGTTGATTCCAGAGACTAATTATGAAAGGCTACATAAATACAGCCCAGGTGTTGCATTTTGATGCAGAATTCCTTCATCTTATAATCTCTCTCTCTCTCTCTCTTACACACACACACACACACACACACACACACACACACACACACACACACACACACTCATATCAGTAGATAAGTTGGAGTTTCGACCCAGTTAACGCAACTGACCTTCACAGACATGAACAGGTGATGATGGCTGAGCAAGGTAGAGACACGTACACACACACACACACTCACTCCCCTCTTCCCTGACAGTCGCTCTGCTTTGAAAAGTTCAATGCTGTCAGATGGAATGTCGAGCTGTCTCCTTGCGCACACACACCTCCCCAGTCTTGCACAACTCTAACGCTCAGTCAAATTGGACACACACGGACACACACACACTCACACACACGGACACCCACACACATACATGGACCCCTGCTGCCTGAAACAACACTTCTTCTGTAACACACCACAAGTGTTTAAACCTATGTGTGTTTGTGTAAAAACATTTTTTGTTTGATCACATATCTGGCCTTTGTCCAGGTGGAGCCCAGGCCAAAAGGGGGCGCTCTCTTAGAAGTGTGTCCATGCTTAGCACACACAGCCAGAGTCAACTCCTGCTGGACTTGTCACTCAAGACCAGCAACCAATGTAAGTTCAAGCATAGACAGCAGTTACACAACAAACACTTAATGGTCTGTGTCTAAGAAATTACACATTAATATTAATTACTCGTCAGTTCAGTGCAAAAAAAATTCTCACAGATTCAACGTTTATTTAATTTGAATATAGTGAAAAACATTTTTGATAATTAAAAAATGAAACTGTCATTTAATATTCATTACATTTAAAGTGATTATATATATAAAGCTTTGTTTTAAAGTTGATGATTAGTGATTAAGGATTAGTAATCTATTAAAATATTAATTAATGTTTTGTATTATTTTGAGATTGTGGATTTCTAGTTTGAGCTATAAGCCATACTAATCAACAGTAAAAAAAAAAAAAAATAAATACTAATAATAAAAAAAAAACTTTACATGTAATGAATATAAAATGACAGTTAAGCTTTTTGATTGAAATAGTGATGGATCTTTCTTTAACAATTTTCACATTTTTTGAGATGTACTAGCATATTTACAGTTATCTGAAAAAGTCAAACCCCTTTTGACTTTTTGAACACATTTAAACAAATGGAATTTTACATTTCATAATGGTTTCTATGATGGAAATCTATCCAGACCCTTTTGCAGCAAAGCAGCCCCAAATTAATCATCTGACCATAAAACATTCCTCCAGAAGTCCAGAGTGTCCAGCTGCAAACTTAAGTCAAGTTAAAAGATGTCAGTTTGAAGCAGAGACTTCTTTCTTTAATGGCAGCTGTAGTCAATCATGATCACTAACAGAAATTTAAGAGGCCTTAGCTTTGGCCAGATAAATAGCATTGTGGAACTTTCTGCACAACAGAGTTAATAATTTATGGGTGAATATACATTTCTGTGTACCAAATTCTTGTTTTTTATTCTGCTCGAAATGTTATCATTCATTCTGCTCCAGAAAAATGGAAAAGGTAGAAAATTGAAAGCAAGAAAGTACTGCCATGACATTCCTGTCCATGACTGTGTATGTGAGCGACGGATGCTTTATTTAACAATAATTGAAACAGCGTTAATGCTGTCTGTAATGGTGCTTTTTCTTTCCTCACAGTGAGTGGTGTGGACTGTGTGCACTTACTGGACTCTTTGAACCAAGCCAAGCAGTATTCCTATCACTTACGCCCTCAGAGTGCCAGCAACAAGAGCAGTCACAACAGAACCAAGGACTGAAAGCCCCTCACTACAAACACACTCCTCAAAGCTTACCCAGTAAATGACCCACATGCAGCAACAACTGACACGTGCAAACACTACACCCACAGTGATGATCCTGAAAACTAAGACATATCTGTTTATTTATATATCGTAACTGTCACACAAATACATTATCTCTGTCTGTTGTTTTTCACTTTTCAATATAATTTAAATCTGACAGTTATTCTTTATATTGTGTCAGCATTTAAAAATGAATGGCCCAATAGAAATGCTCAAAAATGACTTGGAACGAAATTTTTACATTTTTAACATTTTGGAGATACATGGTTTTTGAATGACTGTGACAATATGTTGGTCAGGATGTTAAAAACACTAGAGTGGGCAATGAAGGTTACTTTACATCATGCACCCAAAATCTTTTTTAAACCTAATATTTCTGTAATGTTTCACTTTTTGAAGTTAAGCCATAATGATCACCAGTAAAACAAAAAACACCTTGAAATGTCACTTTATGTGTAATAAATATAAAATGACACTTTACCTTTTTAACATTTTTCTATTTTTTTGAGATGCACTAGTATATTTACATCTAAATCAGTTAGAACCCCCATATTGAACATATTTAAACAAATGGACTCAGAAATCTCAAAAATTCATAGTGGTTTCTGTGATGGAGAGCTGCAGCAAAGCAAACCATGACATTTCCACCAACATGTGAAGTTGTAAGAACATTAACTAATTTCTAAAATTGTTATTTCTTAAGTAATTCTATGTAGCCATAGGTAATTCTATTGGTAGATAGGTTTGCTTGTTTCAGGCAATAATTTTTGAAAATGTTAAACTATCTGCATTATGAAACAATATGCAAAAACAAACAAAAATAACAAAATGAAAAATACAAGATTAAAAAATACAACAATACCTCTATTAATATTATTATATTATTGCAGTGATATAATAATGAGAAATGTTAGCTATATTGACCAGATAGAAGATGTTTTACCTTCCCAAGATATTTGTACAGTGTGATTTTTGCTTATTTGGAGAATTGTTGTCCTACTTTTGTTAAGGAGCAATTTTCAGAGGGGATGGGGACCAACTCCAAATTCAGCAATGACCTTGATTCTGAGTTTACACAGAATACAAACTGTTCATCATCACAATGCTGTGCATACAAACCAAATACTTTTGTATTAGGCAATACTTTTATAATAGGGTTCCTAATACTTATGCTGTGTGTGTGTGTGTGTGTGTGTGTGTGTGTGTGTGTGTGTGTGTGTGTGTGTGTGTGTGTGTGTGTGCATGCTGAACACAAGCACATTGTGAATGTGTTTAGTAAAGCCAGCAGTTCTGTAATGAACTATGATAACTCCAGAAGCTCTTTAAATCAAATTTAATTTAAATAAGTGGTTCTTCATCTGGTTAAATGGCCTTTGTATTTGTATGTTTATTCAAGAACCTCAAAATAGAATCAACTCTGATTCCAATATGAGTCGGAAGAACCATTTTTGCCAAGAGTGTAGAAACTCCTCCCTTAAAAATAAATACTTCTTAAGCAGCAGTAACTTGATTTCGGCCTTTCATTTTGTTGTGAATGAATGAAGTGGACCTACAGGTTTATGGAGTGAACTGATAAATATGCAGAAGTAGAAGAAAATAGGAAGGTGGGACAATACATTGACATCTAAACACATGAGTACAATATTTAAAAATAGATTGCTCAAGGTTGCTTGAATACTAGTGCAACTCCAAAAATTAGAATACCGTAAACATTTGGTTGTGTTCAGCATTTCATTCGAAAAGGTAATCTGGCATATACAGGGGTTGGACAATGAAACTGAAACACCTGGTTTTAGACCACAATAATTCATTAGTATGGTGAACTAGGACCTCCTTTTGCGGCCAATACAGAGTCAAGACAGCTTCCTCTTGCATTCACAGTTAATCCTGTTGGATGTGGTTGGTCCTTCTTACCCTGGATACCGTGGCTCTTGATACATCACAAAGACTTGCTGTCTTGGTCACAGATGCGCCAGCAAGACGTGCACCAACAATTTGTCCTCTTTTGAACTCTGGAATGTCATCCATAATGTTGTGTGCATTGCAATATTTTGAGCAAAACTGTGCTCTTACCCTGATAATTGAACCATCACACTCTGCTCTTACTGGTTCAATGTGCAATTAATGAAGATTGACCACCAGGCTGCTCCAATTTAGCCATGAAACCTCCCACAATAAAATGACAGGTGTTTCAGTTTTATTGTCCAACCCCTGTATGTATCACACATAAAGTGACATTTTAACTTGTAGCTCACGAAAATCAGAAATCCAGTTTCTCAAATTATTACAGTATTTCATGAGATCATATAGAACAAGATGTGCACTATAGAATTGTCTGACAGCACTTCTGGAAACTATGTTCATTTATACACTCAATACATGGTTGGGGTCATTTATCATGAATTACTACTTCACTGCAGCATGGCATTGAGGCAGTCAGTTTCTGGCAATGTTAGTGAATCCAAGGCTGCTTTGATGGTAGCTTTCATCTTGTCTGTTACTGGGTCAGGTTTTTCTCATGTTCCTCTTAACAATCTCCACAGATTCAGGTTGAAGATCAGAAAGTTAACAGTCCAGTCAAGCATAGTGATATCATGGTCAGTAAACCATTTGGTAGTAGTTTTGGCATTTTAGGCCGGGGAGTCCCCTAAAATCGCCTGGTTGACTGTCGACTTAATAAAGTGGACCAACACTAGCAGATGATGGTACCTAATAATTTGATAGTATAGGATGTGATAGGGTAGGATAGAACTTTATTGATCCCTTGGGAAACTGGATTTAAGATTTTTATGAGCCACTCTGATCAAATGTAAAACAAAAAACGCTTGAAATATTTCACTTTACATGTAATAAATACAAACTATGAGTTTGCAGTTTACCTTATTGAATAAAAAATAAACTGAAAATAGAACTGAAGTTATTTGAACTTTATAGTTTTTAAACTAGATCATCAAATGGCAATCCTTTTGTCAGTTGTTCTGTATAGAACCTTTACAAATAGTTCAACTATTATTAACAAGAAACCCATTCTGACAACACGCAATCATAGAGGAAACCACGAAGGACGCCAATAGTTTATCACAGCACCTTCCCAGTTAAAATCATGGGTACATTAAAAAGCATTCTTCGAAGCTGTCTCAGGTGTATTAGTAAATTGTAGATTTTTTGGGCTTATAATATACAGTCATCTTGTCTTTCAATGAGTTTCTCAAACGTGCATCGATTTCTGATCCTCTTTCCAATGCTATTCTCACCTGACCCTGAAGGAGATGGGACATGGCCAGGGTCCAGATTTCTATGCCAAGATTGGCTCTGTTGCTATGGGCGACCACATAGGTTAAAGGTTAAGCCCACAAACACAGCATATGCATGAGATAACCTTTCATTCTGTCATCGTCAGGTTATACACCTGTCGTAGAGGTGACATACACCTGACATAACAAGACCACCTGCCCTTGGTGCACACTGAGACCCTGCAATATAGCCTGTACAGCGGCTGTGTGTGTGAGTGGAAACAGGCTGGATGCAATCTGCACCAGCCGAAATCAGCACCAGATTCCTGCTCCACAGTGGAGGTTATTTTGTTATTTTTTTTAAAATTGCTAGCAGCCTTGGCTGTATCTTGGCTGTGTTCAATGTTTTTCATCTGTTTAATTTATATCTTTAATATTATCTGCGCATATTGTTCACATTTTCATTCCATGTCCTTATTTATTCGACATATGCTTTTTTTAGTCATCCATTTATTATTCAAGGACGCTGTCTTTTATACATTTTTGTGCCATAACGGTGAAATAAATAAGGACAGGCACAAACATTTATTAAAGGAATACTCCAGCAGTTTTTAACGTTGATCCTTATATGCTGCCACTGCATTTTACAGTCCGATGTGATGCACAATAATGTTGACATTTCATTTTACACAGTACATAGTAGAAAACCTGTGGACTGGAAACACATTTTTAATAGAATACTTTGTTTAACTGCAAAAGCTATAATTCATACAAATAAATTATCTTTGCACAAAAGAGACGTGTGTGCTTCTTTAAGAGTGGAGTCCGTATTTATGCCTCATATACAATTACCTATTTAGGTGATTATTTATTATTGAACAATTAGTGTTTATAGTTTGCACATGGCCACAATGAATTTGAAAGAAAGTAATCCCTTTCAGCCCCATTAAAAATGCATTAACCTTGTGGAATTGGGTGCAGGTCATGTGACTGACTTGGCCTTTTATCATTACTCATTTGTTCTGTGAAGAACCATCCTTTGAATTTTCCAGCATTTGCCTGAATCTGAGCAGAAGGTAGAATGTTAATCCTACCACTTCAAACAGCTCTCCCATCATCAATAAACCAGTGACTCTGTTCCATTTGCAGCCTTACATGTTTCTGATAACAGTACCTCCACCATGTTTGACAAGTTGATATGGAATGCTTTAGATAAAGAGCCATTCCTTCCCTTTTGCAGACATTACTCATTACTTGTCATTCTGGTACAGTTTAACCTTGGTTCCATCTGTTCAAAGAACATTTATAATAGGTGGCACTGGCCCCTCGTATGACTTGAAGTACGTTATGGCTGTCACCTTCCAGCGTAGCAGCATCATGGGGTTACAAGCGTAGATGAAACTACTGTGAGCAATTAGACATGAATAAATTGGGGATCAGTATTTTCAAATCCAATTTTAAACAAATAAATCAATGAATGTCCACATTCTGAATATGTTTGTTATTTTCAACCATTAGTTATCCTCATTGGTCTGTTCCATCTCTCAATCTTAAACATCTAGCTTGATTTTGTGACAATCTGACTAAACCCACTTTGATTAAATCCTAAAATTGCAAGAAAGAAATATCAGACTTAATGCCAAATCTGGCTGATTTCTCGGTTCAGCAGCAAAAAGAAATTGGCTTCATAATTGATTCAGATTTATCGTTTGACCAACACCTATGAAATATTACCTGGACAGCTTTTCTTCATCTTTGTGCATGCTTTTATCACTTCAAGGTTAGATTATTGCAATGCAATGTTGTCTGGTTGTTCAAGCAGGAACCTAAATAGACTTCAGTTAATTCAAAATGCTGCAGCCAGGGTCCTAAATCTAAGCTCAGTAAGTGACTCCGGCAAATCTGACTTGAGCAGCTGAACTAAGGAGAGAACCAAAAGGTAACAAACATGGGAGCATCCTGAAACATTGGCGTCCAACCACTCCACCGTCACAAACCTGAGTGATCACGAGAAGGAGTAAGACGGCAGCACCAACATGCCTGTTTACCATAAATCCCTATGTCCATGAACCCCTGGATCTGCAGCCTGTAACTAAAACTAGAACATTTGACCATATTAGTCCAATCTTATCAGATCTGCATTGGCTGCCGGTCAAATGTCATATTGATTATAAAATTCTTTTACTTACATATAAAGCCCTACACAGGCTCACTCCTGAGTACTTACAAGATCTAATCCACCATTTTGAGCCATCATGTTCACTCAGATCAGGGTGCTGGCTTCCTATTAGCTCCCAGAATTCAGAAGGGAAGAGCCTTTTCTCACAAAGCCCCCCAGCTCTCGTATAACCTTCCAGATAAAGACTCAGACACAGTCTCAATCAAATCTCGGCTGAAAACTTGTTCAGTGTAGCATTTGGTTGCTAATGTCTTCGCACATGCATGTTAGTACACATGCTAGTGCAGGCTAGAAAAAGTAAGTGAATGTTACTTTGACTAACCTGGAGATCCCTTTAGCAGCAATCACCTTTAACAAATAAGACAAGATAACGAGATATTTTGAACAATGGGCCACAATGTTGTTCTGCAGCAGTTTACCATTCTTGTCCACTATTTTTCAAAGTGCATTTTCCCACAAGCACTTTTTCCAGACCCAGCAGCACTTGCTTTGAGAGTCTGGTCCATTTGGCCAAGTTTAAACACTTTTTGAGTCTGGGAGCAGTCCAGAGAACCGATCTGCGGTCTTCCTGAAAATGGTGGTCTGGGGTTCATTTCAAGCAGACTCCGCTTCAGTCTGATGCAAGTGTGGAAGCTATCTGCTCCTAGCATCATTTTTGGGGTTGTGTGGTTAAGTTTTGTCTCATGACTTCCATTTCCACTTCTCGTTTGCATGGCTAAAACTCTCCTCCTTGGACAATAGTTTGTTGTTTGAAATTATGCAATCCATGTAATGTCAGTTTTCATATTTCAATGCCATGTTGTGAAAAAGTAAATAATACATCATAATGGATGTGTAACAAAGCAACTGTTTCCTGTGTTTGAGCTGGAAGCTTTGCAGTCCTTTGGGCTTAAATCGAGCAAGGGAGTCAGCAAGGATTAAATAAAAGGCTCATTCCTCACAACGCTTGCCAGCAGACCAAACACACACCGCTTCATCGACCTTCAAAATAGTTCTGAGGTTCTCATTCAGTCCTAAAAATGTCTCGTCAGTCCACAGCAGCTTCCTCATAGCAATTACCAAATTTTTACTGTCATTTTATACTCTGAGGACTTCTGATAATCATTAAAGGGAAACTGCTGGAAGGCTTGGTCGTCAAATGGTTGCTAAGCGAATCATTAGCACTTTGCTTGTGTATTACCAGTCTAAAGTTACTTTGCTAATAAAGGAAAAATAAAGAAAACAGGAACGATGCGTTAAAGTAATTATCACAGCAGGTTTATTTTTTTCCCTTCATATTAAAAAATAGAAAATGAAAAGAGAAGGAGAAAACGAGAGGAAAAACACTGAATCCCAGCACTGCTTAGAAGATGTCCCTCACAGCCATGTTTGTTCGGTGAGAGGGTATGGTCACGCTATAGCAGTAGAGCAGGTCGGTCAGCCACTGCTCCCGAGTCTCCCTTCCAGAAAAACGCTGTTGAGCACACAAATACACATTGAGGTCAGCAGTGCAGGGTGGTGCCTCTGAAAGAGTGAAAGTTGTTCAATGTTTTGTTTAAGTTGTACTTTGGTGAGATATTTCAATGCAATTAGCTCATTAAGGCTCATTTATACTTCTGCTAAGATTCTCGTAAACATCTCTGCACACAAACACAGAAGAGGTTTGTGGATAATCACAGCTTGCAGAGGTGCTAATAAGCAACACCTTTCGGAATCTCAACTACACCTTGGATTAGTCGCAGAGCTGTACGTCATGTAAATGGGAAATGGTTGGCTTTCTAGTAGCACTGAAGACTCAAAACTAAAACTATTTGAGTTGTTAACAAACACCTCAAATCCAAATTTTCAGAATAACAGGTTGTATGCAGTCTGAATGACTACAAGTGAAATTTCAAAATCAATGTAATAATTTTCTGTAATAAAAATGATCCTGTAATAAAAATCCTCAGTATAACATTCAAATCCAGATGGCGAGTTTAGTACGGCAGTGCTTTACATGGTTATCCATCCAAGTCCAACGTTTGAAAAGGCACCGACTCTTATATCAACAATTTAGTTTCATTTTGTTTTCATTTCAAAAAGTTAATTTTGTGACTACTGGATCATTTCCGATACATGATCTTGGAGACTAAAATACAGTGCAAAGCATACAGTGCAATACCAAAAACCTGTATTTCCCAGCACAAGGCAGAGATGTGTTTAGTCCAGACATGAGTAAAGTGATTAGATCACCACTGAATTAAATGAACAACAGGTCATTTAGCCTGTAATTTCCTCAGAGGAAGAGAGACACAAACACTTAGCCAATCCAGATGGAAATAAAACAATGAAAAAGAGAATCACACAAGACCCCAAGTGAAGGCTTCAGGTAATAAATAATACAGCACTATTCTGTCTGGGTTAATTTATCTAATATCTCAACACCAATAATATTACTGCAGAGAGAGTTTAATGCCCGACCATTTACATTCACTCTGATCAAGCGCTTGTCTGAAGGTCCACCAAATACACATGGAAAGCCTTAGAATATCCCAAACCAACGCTGAGTCTTCCACAAACACTGTGCAATTTCAGACCAAATGAACTCCTATTAGTCAGCTAAGTGTTGGATTGTGATAACTAAAAACTTTATCAAAAGCTGGATTCAAAAACATCCAGAAAATGCAATGGGTCATAGTTTACAACACATCTAAAGAAAACCTTTCCACAAACAACCAAACACAACATTACTTCACTGAGATGAAGCAAAGTTTCAACCTACAGATTTCATTTTCTGTTCATGATTTAGAAAATGTCCACTTGTTTCACAGTTTAAAGAGTAATTAATAGGTAGAGCTCAGCTTTCCACTGTTGGTGATGGAGGCCAAAATCCTCGTTGGCTGATATTCAAACACAAGTCACTGATAAAATTTGACAAAAACCTCATCAACATTTTGCAGCATTTGTCTCATTAATGTACAAAAAATGTGATTTTTCACAGTTCAGGGACCACAGTTACAATGGCGACCAATGATATTGAAGCAAATGTGACTATAGTCGGATTTTACACAATTTACATTTGGTAGCCAAAACTGTCTGAAAATGTGAGAACAAAATTTTTTTTATTTTCCTTCTATCCATTCTCTAAACACTGCAGTGTAACTCAGGCAACGATCAAAACTTCCAGGTTGATTCATTTCTTTAAATCCTGGTTTGGTAAATGCGATACTACTTTGCCTGATATGAAGTTCAAGTGTGTGAGCGCAATACCGTCAGGTCCTGTATGATGGTCTGCAGCAGGGCACTGTTGGCAGCCATGTGGTTGCGGAGCTGCGTGTGCTGCAGGAGCAGCGAGAGGATCTGAGCCAGCAGGGGGAGCTCTGACTCACACAAATCACAAACGCGCAGAGACTGCAGCACTAGACGCAGTAGCCGAGGCACGGTGCTCAGGGCAGCGAAACACGCTTCCCACACTGCATCCCTGTGAACCAGACAAGACCATTCAAACAACAAAAACATGCCTAGCTAAAGGGACAGGTGCTGGTTTTCAGAATGAGCCTTTAATGCCTTTCAGGATGAGCCTTTAGTGAGGTCAGGATGTTGGATGATTACCACCCAGCTCATCCCAAAAGTATGGGATAAAGTACTGGATCTTTCTAGAGAACAGTTCTCCTGCTCCACAGCTCAATGCTGGGCTTCTAGCCCACACCTGGCATTAGGCATAGTGCCAATAGGCTCTGTTCCACAGTCAGTACGTCTCTACAGGGAGTAGTAGTATGTGTATAAATAGAGTGGACGAACCTCTTGCGGGCGCTCTGCTCCAGCTGGAGCAGCAGACTGAGCATGCTCAGACAGCAGTCAGAGAGGAAGTGGAGGAGTGTGTCACTGGGCAGGAAGTTGAGATCCAGCAGGCGTGGAACACACCTCAGCACTGCAGCACACACACAGTCTGGCACTACCACCAGCCCACACTACAGATGAGCAGACAGGGAGTCAGTCAGAGAGTCAAAATAGACTCTAAGTGGAACATTTCAGACACCATTTGATGTCAATATCAATCAGTCATTCACAGTTTTTACTCACCAGGTTCCGGACAATGGCGTTCTGCAGAACTTCGAAGCACTGCGATCGAGAGCCCAAGGTTTCCAAGCAGTGGCACACCTCCTGTAGGAACACAGAGCAACCATTCATTTATTTATCACCGAGAAATCTCACTTCCTGCTTTGCTGCAAACCGTTTATGAACTCTAGCTACCCTTTACTTAGTGTGGACATTTAATGATGACTTGACCAATATAGATAACAATATAAAAAATAGTTTACCATTAGTTTAGTTTACTATTCAGACACACTGATTAAAAGTAATCACAGTAATGCTACGGAAAAATGGAAATATAATAAAAAGCTAAAAATCCAGCGTATAGAATGATATCTGTGTCAGTCTGTCTATATAAATCTATCTCTAAATGGTGAACATTTAAATGCAAAATCAAAGAATCAATGATCAGACTGACAAAATGGATTTAAATTAGAGTTGTCAATTCTATTATTTAAATCTCAATCAACAATATTCGGTTACAACAGTTGTTATCAGTATGCATGCTACAACATTCTGTGATTCGTTTTTTTTTAACAGACAAAAATTTTAAATAAATGTACTTGTATTTTTAGGAGAGAGACAAAATTACTAAATGTGTAGAGCAGTATTCATGGCAAACTGGCTAGAGGAAGCTTGTTTTTTTATTATTATCTCAGTGTAGTTTCGATTATATTCGATTATACTTTTAATTTGAGAAAAAGTTTCAAAAATGAACTTTAACATCAAACATGTTACGTTATGACAGACACTTTAACAGAGAATACACACTACTGCAGAGCAGCTTGCAACTCAATAAAATAAATTCCATATTCAACTTTAATATCGTTTTAACAGATAAACTGATGGCTTAAGCAAGGTAAAGAGCAGTGTCTGTGTGTGTAATTTCTCCAGATGTTCAATCTGGGCTCTCGCTGGGCCACTCAAGGTTATTCACAGAGTCTTCCTGAAGCCACCTCTTTGTCACCTTGGCTGTGTGCTTAGGGTTGTTCTTTTGGATGATAAACCTTTGTCCCAGTCTGAGGTCCAGATCGCTCTGGAACAGGTTGTCATCAAGGATGTCTCTGTGATGCATGATGCTGCCACCACCATGCTTCACTGTAGAAATGGTATTGGCTAGGTGGTGAGCAGTCCCTGGTTTCCTCCAGACATGATGCTTGGCATTCAATCCAAACAGTCCAAATCTTTTTGTTTCGCATGGTCTGAGAGTCCTTTAGGTGCATTAGGGCAAACTCCAGATGGGCTGTCATGTGCCTTTACTGAGAAATGGCTTCCGTCTGGCTATACAGGCCTGATTCTGTAAGGTTCTCCTCTCTCACCAGAGCAATGATGGAAAACTCCCTGACTAAAGCCCTCCTACCATGATCGCTCAGTTTGGGCGGCTAGATGGTGCTCCTCCCACATCTCACAAGTGCGCTGCTGGTTGACACGGGTGTCTGCCTTCCATTGTGTCAGAACCGGAGATCCGGCGTTCTCCTCCAAGCGCGGTGGCTGCCCAGCAACGATACAAATGACGGCATTTCAAAAAGAGGCGGTAGGCTATCGTCACATAACTCGGAGGAAACATGTGGACGATCTCTCCCCCATAGTGTCGAGAGCAGGGCATGTAATGTGGGAGGCTACTTAGGGGGATGGGTAATATGAATATTTAAATTAGTAGGGGTGAAAAATGGTAAAAAAAAAAATGGTAAAAAAATGGCAAAAAATGGCAAAAAAAAAGTCCAGCTGGTTCCAAACTTGTTCCATTTACCGATGATGGAGGCCACTGTGGTCATTGGGAATTTTTTCTGTGCCCTTCCCCAGTTCTGTGTCTCACTACAATCATGTCTCAGAGGTCTACAGATTTGCACTCTGACATGCACTGTCTACTATAAACCGGTGTGTGTCTTTCTAATCACACACTTTAGCACAACTGTACTGCAATCAAGCTGTAGAAACATCTGAATACAGTAACATTCACTTCTCCAATGCAAACACTTTTTATGTACTAGATACACACGTACATTCATAGGTTTCGTAGCCACAGAAACCTCTGACAAAAGAAAATCCTTCAGAGAACAATAGGCTACATAACACACACACTCAGTGACAGATTTAAAGGGTTACCTAGTCATCGACAACCGTTTGCCGTAATGGAAGCTGACACTGGACAGATTAGCGGAGGCCCGTCGCTCTCCTGACTGATATTTTATGAGCACAAACAATAAATAAGTGTGTGTACGTGTGAAATCAAATCGTGCTAATGGCATTAGAGAGGATTGAATTAAACAGATGAAGGCAGATGCGAATGTCATTCAGAGCAGGTTATTATCAGACATTAATCAAACTAAAGACGTTAACACGCATTACACACACTTTAGATTAGATACGTTTGATTGGCAATAAAGGAGTGGACCCCCAGCAGTTATACACAAACGCTCATGCGTCCCACACACACACACACACACACACACACACACACACACACACACACACACACACACACATACACTCACACACCTGCTATTTCAAAACCTAATTAGATCCTAATTACAGTGCTTACAGCCTAAAAAACAGTGTAAAGTAACGATTTCTTTAAGTGTTCCTTTAACCCTTTTAGACTGTAGGTGTGAGTGTCATTAAACCTCAGTGTAATAATGGTGCAACAAAGAGTTCAAATTCACAATATGCTGAAAAAAAATATTCACATTTCAGAAGCTCTGTCGAGGGAGGTTTCTTATTTTTGAAGGTGTTACTTACAAACTTTCACAAGCAATAAAACTGGTGATAAGGCTGTAAATAATACACAGCACTACAAAATTTGCAGCTCATTGAAACAAAATGGATCAAAAGTTTGGTTTCTAAAACTGAATGTAAACATGAACGTAATTATACACACGTGGACAAAATTGTTGGTACCCCTTGGTTAATGAAAGAAAAACCCACAATGGTCACAGAAATAACTAGAATCTGACAAAAGTAATAATAAATAAAAAATTCTATGAAAATGAACAAATGAAAATCCAACATTGATAAAACTCATTAAACAGGCCTGGACAAAATTGATGATACCCCTGAGAATAATGTCCTATTGAGCATCTTTGGAAGGAGCTGAAACATGCCGTCTGGAAAAGGCTTCCTTCAAACCTGAGACAACTGGAGCAATGTCTGACTTTCACTGATTAACTTTCATAGCAGTTTATTTATTGTTACTTTTGTAACTAAAATATTAAAGGGTTAAATGTTTACGTTGTTCATTGTGATTCTAATTAGAGGTATATTAAATTAGCTATAGCAAAACAGAAGCTAAAGACAATACTTTAGCTGACCAACTAGATGTATTGTTGTTTGAATTATGTTTACATTGTCAAATCATGTTTCTACAATAAAAAATGCTAAATGCCTCTTTTTTTATATATCACCCATGTTTTGTTGTCTTTTTTAAATGTGAATGACCACAATTCAGCCTTTTCATGGTGTTAATTTGTTTTCACTAAATCCAGAGCTGCAGTGCCTTGAAAAGTTTGAACAAAGTTTTTCGAGAGAGGTGCTACCAGGCTATTTCTCAGTACAAGATAAAAAAATAAAAACTCTAATTAAGTCTGCACTTGATATTGAAAATGTGCTGTATGAATGTGTGTGTGTGTGTGTGTGTGTGTGTGTGTGTGTGTGTGTGTGTGTAGGATCACACTTTTCCTCATTAAGGCCCATTATTCTCCATCAGTCTCACCTGTTGGCATCAACTCCCCCCGTCACCCCTCATTACCATATCCACACCAATGCCAGCCACACACACATGCTGATTGACTCGGACATAGAAATGAAAGTCAGGCGTAATTGTACAGAGGAATTAGCAGGGTGTGTGTGTGTGTGTGTGTGTGTGTGTGTGTGTGTGTGTGTGTGTGTGTGAGTGAATGAGTGAGCGAGAGAGAGAGAGAAAAGGAGAGAGAAGCGGAGGGGAGAGACCCTAGCCTGAGGGCATGGTTTTGTTGAGTTTTAATTTCCGTGTAAAATGTCAGGCAGTGATGGTGTCCGCTGGCTGGCATTAGCATTTCGCTTTAGCCGCCGGCGCTCTGATAACCAGCCCTTATTGAAATATGGAGCCACCTACACCGGTGTGCTGCGATAAACCTTCCCCCACCTCGCAAAAACTAGCCCTCTCCAGCGGGAACTAAAACACACTGCGTGTGTGGAATACAAACGCAAGATGGTCACACAATGGCAATGTTCAGTAAGAGTGTGTGTGTTTGTGTGAGAGAGAGAGAGAGAGAGAGAGACACCATGGGTGATCAAGACAATTAACAGAAGTGAGAGGTCAACAACTTTAAAGACATTTGTGAATATAACTGACAAAAAAAGAAGACTTAATTTGCTAACTGTTGAAGGTTGACTGACAGGAGGAAAAGACAAACCCAACAACTCAGTCTAATGGCCTAACAGCACTGGCCTTTATAGGCCAAGCATAACACTTTGGTATGACCTGCGTGATTTCTCTGCAAAAGTTTAGCTAAATTTCAAGGCTGAGCACTTGACCAATCAGAACTGAACAGAAGCGAGTTGGAATGGCAACAACCAATCAGATGAATCGTCCCAGCTACTAAACCTTTACAATAAATCAGTATAAAGCAGTAGTTTGTCCAAAAGCATCCCAAAATGAGTAAACAGACATCTGAGCTGTGTGCAAAGGCACGTTCACACAGCAGGTAAAAGTGTGAAGTGTGAAAGTCAGATCATTTTTGTTATCTGTGTGGAAGAGCAAAAAGCAAAAACCACAATGAATCTAAACTCGGAACTCCATGACTCCATATCCAAATGTGTAAATGTCTGTAAATGTGTAAACGTTTACTGACTAAAAATATGCTTTTATAAAAGCATTTTGTAGATGTTCATTGGATTAAAAGGATCAGGATCCTCATAATGAATTGGTCAATTTCTAGGAGAGATAGCAGTGCAGCAGAGAGAGCAGCAGTACAGGACATTAATGTTGCCAATGCAGTCATTTTACCATAAGACACACATTAGAATTGTATCTCTACCTTTAATGTAATTGCAGATTATGTGTGTTGTTCATTATAAGTGATGAAATGAGTTCAGTTTGTGTATTTGTGTAGAATTTTAACATAACCATGATGATTTTGGCCATGATAATCGTGTTTTTAAATTTTGAAACCATTTCATCTTTACTCGGTAACATCTTTGATATTACATAATTGCCCCAAATGAAACATTTTCCCTGCTGTCCACATCCGTTTAAACAGAGAAGGGGTAGAACTCTCTGTAGAACAGTGGTTCTCACAAACATCTAAAAATATATTTCATACCACCCCTTGTATAGATAGAACATTTAGAGTTCTGTGTGTATATTTTTGATGACACAAGCTCACAGATTTAAGTGTTTTTTTGTGTGAAATGTCTGTTTTATGCAGCCTGCCGTGAACAACTGCCAGCTATCAAGCAGAATGTACTCTTCCTATTTAACCTGCCAACAAATGGGTGTTGTTTTGGGACATAACATACAGCCAAATCAGAAAAACGGAAAAACATGCCTTATGTTTTATGCCTTCTAGACATCAACATACTGTTACACAAATACAAGCAGAGCAAACTAAAATGTGGATGCACATGACAAACCGGTCAGGCAAAATCAGGGAAACCAAACTGAAAAGGTCGACTAGCTTCATTCAACCATTAGGACACATTCATTCAACTATTGTGATGCATCCATCGATTTGATTTTCCAAAATAAAAGCCAATCACACTCTGTCCCTGTTCTGTGAGGACACGTTTTATGTAATTTATTAATGTAAAAAGTAAACATTGTCATTATTCTCCTCAGTCATTGCACTTCCTCATTCATTCACACTCTTCAATAATTCTAGCTCACTCAGTAACTCATTGAAAAAAGGCCCAGTGACTCTGTATGTGTGTACATGTGTGTGTGCTGCGGCTGATTCGGCATGCTGAGCTGGCACTGACGAGGAACAACTAATCCTAGCACTGACTAACCACTCTAGAGTATCAGATGGATTATGAGAGAGGGTCTGATTGAAATGAGGGAAAATGAGACATGAGAGAGAGGGAGCATGCTCGAGAGAGAGAGAGAGAGAGAGTGCGAGAGAGAAAGAGAGAGAGAGACAGAAAGAGAGAGAGAGAGAGAGAGAGAGAGAGAGAGAGAGGCTCACCTCCACCATATCCCAGTGGTGTGTGAACTGCTCAAGTGGGGTGGTGAAAACACTGAGGGGCGAGAGAGACGAGGAGGGCAGCAGGCCTTCTTCGTCTGCCTGCTGGAGCATTCTCAGACTCTCCGAAGAAAATCCTAAGAGAACAGAGGGCAACATAAATGGAAGAAAGGGACTCAATTTTAACAAATAGCTCGATTCGCTTGTTGCTTGGACAGTTAAATCTTTAGTCATAGCTTGATGTTTTGTTTTGTTTCTACAGTAAGGGTCTCTTCCTTAAAATCAAACTTGTTTGGTAGAAGCTGTACTGTAGGTCGTGTGAGGACATTTTAGGTTTGTTACAGACTTCTTGTGGTCTGCCCTTGGGATAGTACAGCCTGACCTGGTCAAGTTGGCTGTTGTTTTAAATTATCCTGCAGACAGTGGATCAGCTGATTTCTAACTGTCTGATATAAATCTCTTCCCAGATTTAAATTATCTACTACCTTCTTTCTGAAGGCCTCAGAGAGCTCTTTGGATCTTGTTAAGGTGAGACCACACAGTCAAGTGCAAACCAAACTAATGTCTGAGTTTTAAATCACACAGGCTCCTAAAAAAGGCCTCTCTAATGATGGTCAAATTATCGGCAGCTGATGTGATGCATCTGAATCTAATTTATCACATTGTAAATGAAAAAAAGTTTGGGGGTGTCCTAACCTTTTCCTAACCTTGACATGCTGTCCCGAGATAATCAAAGACATTCACTTGTCTAGTAATGTCCAGATGGACAGGCAGATCAGTTGCTTTATACAGTGTGAGCACACTTTCTTTCTTAATTCACTTCTTGGCACTATGGTCAATGAGACAGCTGCCAACAATTCATGTCTAGCTTTGTGTGTGGTGTGTGTGCGCACGAGTGTGTGTGTGTGTGTGTGTGTGTGTGTGTGTGTGTGTGTGTGTGTGTGTGTGTGTGTGTGTGTGTGTGTGTGTGCGCATGTACACACCTGTCAAAGTGGAGAAAAGGAAACTGAGGTAATCCACGTCCCTTACTGGCACATCCTGTGAACTGCTCGACCAGCCACTTAGAGGAGACCTGCAGAAGACCACACACACAAATACACACACACACACACAGACACATTACTGCGCAGTGGTCCAGCACTGATCTGCTCTCCCATTACAATGTGCTGCACTGTACCGGTGTGTGAGCGTGTGTAGTGAGAATGTCACACTAAAAATATCCCAAAACCTGAGCTTGCCCATTTCCTCTCAGATCAATCCTTTACCAGAGACACACACACACACACACACACACACACACACACACACACACACACACACACACACACACACACACACACACACACACACACACACACTTAATATAGGAATTCACATACAGCTGGTTAACTCTGGTTTCAGATACAGTTCAATGCATAGAATCTTTATCCTTACATTACCTTTGGAGCAGTCGTGTGTGCACGTTTTACACTGGGCACAACCACAACCTTGTCCTCATCCTCATCTAGTACCAAAAAGACTTCAAATATTAACCAACATTTTCTACAATCATTTTGTGCTAATTAACTTTGCACATTGGATGTCAGAAATGGTTGGCCAAATTTCAGTTGGAAATCATGGTTAAAGCAACAAATGTATCTTTAATTATCTGCTTTTGAACAATGTTCATAGTACACTGGCTGTAATAATGAGAATGGCATCTGTGTCATCCCCCCTCCAGTTCAGAATGCTGCTGCCACACTCGAGTTAACGTCAGTCGCTCTGCATGAGGCTGCTCACCAAGACTATATAATGCTGATTTAGTTAGCGAGCTACCTTGTCAATGGGTGTCATTGTGTCACATGGATTCCAAATCTGCGTTCATTTAAACAAGCCCATTTTTGACAATGAAGGTATGTTTGCTATGGTGGTTAGAGTTAGTGGTGTTAGTTAGTGCTTTCTTTTTTAGAAATGTGCCACGGCAGGAAAAAAGGATGAGAAACACTGTATTAGAGGTCGGTTCTGAATTGGAATTAGGAGCTGAAAGCATGACTTGATTTTACTCCTGTGGAGTAAAAGTGAATTACATTTCCCAACTGCAGGGGAAGCCCAGGAGTAAAAAAAAAAATATACAATTTCTCACATAATGCTGCTTACAGGACTGTTCAACGGGTTGCAATTCATGTGTTGACATTTTTTCTGATTTTCAGACTTTAGATTAGATCCACCAGTACCAAACATCCTGCCTGTGCATATACAAGGACATTTCAAATTTGATCAGTTAATTAAATTTGATCTTTTTTCTTTTCTTTTTTTTAACAACAGAAGCACTATCACATACTAATTTAACAGAGATCTGGTTTAAATAAGGGTATTATAAAGAGTTTATCCTGATTTTACTGTATTCAGCACAAGAGCATCTCCTCATCACATCCCAAAAATAGTGACTAGACGACTTGTCTACAGTGACCGAGTTGCACAAATGAGTGCCACTGAAAGTGGTTGAATGCATTTACTAGAAGAAGTGGCCACAAGCATGGACGTATAGTGTACCTTGGGAACCCTTGATGTTTCCGCATTTTCTCAGGCCTGCTTTGCCTCATCCTCTAATGCCCAAGTGGAATTACAGTACCAAGAGCAGTTAAATATTCAAAAATATTTCTGTCACAAACAAAGTCTTCTTCATTCATTGCAACATCAATGCCATCATGATGTCTGGGCTGTGTGTTAATCTGTACTGTACAAAACCACTTCTTACGTGGATCTCTGAGAAACCTTTAGGCTACAACATGGTGAAAACATTCTCTGTTATCATTTTCCTCCTCGTCCTCCTTATTCTGCTTCAGAGCCCTCCGGGGTCTTGAACTCCTTACCACTCGCCAGGCTCAGCTCAGTTCTGACCTGCATTGTCTGACTGGGCACTTGCTAGGGTTAAATCAGCACGAGTGTAATTCATTATTATAAAAAGCATTTACTCACACTTTAACACCACTGACAACAACCTAAACCTTTAATCAGACATTACCCTTTAATACGTCATTAGGCCAGGGGTTTTAGGGAGAGCCAACAGCAATATAGTGTGAAAACTGTCCATTTCAGAGTCATGAATTTTTGTGAACAAAATGGGATGAGACAGATGAGGCCAGGGTGCGTATGTGTGGTCACTCAAGGACAATCTGTTAATTCTCTTGTTATCTCTCTCAGACTGCATTATTTGAGACTTACTGATGTGGGTCAGCATCAGGCCAATAAATCACTTTTATTCAATTTCTCTTATGATTGCGGGACGAGCATGCGGCTGGTTTACATAATGCTCTGATTGGCAAATATCCCATCTGCTATCACGAGTCATAAAGAACCTCTTATGTATGCAGAAGTCACACACACACACACACACACACACGCACGCACGCACACACGCACGCACACACGCACGCACACACACAGAGACTGTGTAGGTCTTCTTATAAGTCATCAGTCTCTCACACAGTCAGTCTGTTACTGAAAAAACTGAGGAATGTACGTAAATAAAGGGCTTCATTTATTAAAAGACAGTTTTGATGGTAAAGTGGGTGCACAATTATTTTACATAAACCCACAGTCTCTCAAATGGATAATTCCATTGACAATGGAATGACTATACAATCTAATGCAATGCAATCTAATCAAACTCTTTTTTCATGAGAACCATGTGTCACAATTTTTCTACCAAAGCTGTACCTGCTCTGAAAGGAACATGGGTATTCAGTTTGAATGCATCTTGAGTTTGGTGAACAAGAAAGCTTCCTTGTCCATATCATAGCGATCTACATCATTTGTTTTGGTTTAATATTACACATTTCTTTTAAAAGGGCCTTAGAATGAACACTGGATTTTTGAAGTGTTCGCTTTTTGAAGAATTAGCTTTTAACATGATGTAGTTTCTGAGAAAATGATGTCCACATATGAGGACTTTAGTTTTATATTTCATATATATATCATAGAACACAGTGAAGTGGCAATTAGTGATGATGTGCAAAACATTTAATTTGTGACTGAACATAGCAGCATTTTTCCCCTTGGACTAACACATCTGGGTCATCCTGTTCTGACTAGTCAGAGCTGTCATTGGCATGCTGAGCCAAGAAGGTCCATTCGAAATTCAAAGAACTGCATGATGTTCTTCTGTGGCATGCCACATAGAGTCAGGTCTTTGTGTGGACGCCACACATGTGGATACCAGGTCCTAGGAGGAGATTATATATATAGTAATAATTATTGTTACAGCTTTACATCTTTGTTTTAATGTTTTAATTCTGAAAGCCTTGGTAAGTGGCAGAGCTTGGAAAATAAGAATTCTGAAGTATAGTAGCACAGTTGTAAATAGACCTTTGTAAACCCCCATTGGAGCATTTTCACCCAGACCAAAGTTGGATAGTTCAAATGTATACATTAAAGAACAAGTTATATACTTATATACATAAGTAAAATACTCAATAATTGCATTTTATCTTTCTTCTTCATTTACGTTCTTTTCAAATTATTGTTGTATTACCCATATACGTGAGATTTTCTGCCATGTCAGTTTCAGTTTAGTTCTCAACCATGTGTGTAATCAAGCTAAATTAATACAGAGGGTGTAACCATCTATATGTGGGCACCATCATTGAGAGATCGCCAATCTGATCCTGGGTGATGCCACAGCCATGGTGAAGCCTGATTTTATTCTGGTGGGTAGGTTGGCCCTCCTTCTCACCCCATCAGCTTGAAACTACTCTGTCAGCTGATGTAACAGAACCAGTATTTAGTGTCCTCCTCTAAAAGTGTACAACTCTACAGTGCATCAGTAGCAGTTGTCTGGACTCATGTGCCTCAAAGGAAGCACATGTAAGCCTTGACCTCCCCAGCACTATTAGTATTATATGATGGGGAGTCCTAGCTATTGGCTAAGCACTGGTTAGCTTCATTTTT
This sequence comes from Acestrorhynchus altus, assembly GCA_034509495.1. Lineage (NCBI taxonomy): Eukaryota > Metazoa > Chordata > Actinopteri > Characiformes > Acestrorhynchidae > Acestrorhynchus > Acestrorhynchus altus. Next base: position 16,778,969 of record CM067503.1, on the reverse strand, counting down.
TCATTCTAACCCAGAATTTAATATTAAACAAGGCAAACTACACAAGTACTACAAATAAAGGAACTATTTTTGAAAAATTTGTAGATTTCTTTATTTTTATGCCCCCAGAGGACTCTAGGCACTCTATGTGCAGTGCTCAATGACCGATTGTGTTCACCTGCACGTCAACAATAATTGATTATTGCCTCTACCTAATACGCAACCATGACAAATTTGACTTAATTACGTGAAGCGTAATCGGATCTTGCTGTAGTCGGGCCCACAATCCGGATAGGCACGCATGTTATCCATTGGAAACAGCTGACAGGTTTAAATATTCAGCAGGGAATGTGACGTCAGAGAGCACACGGAGGTGCAGCAGGCTGGCCAAGATGGACAGGTGTAAAAACAACGTCATGAAATCAGATTTGTGGCGTGAGCGAGTCTGGGAATATTCAGTATAATAGAACAATAATGAACTGAAATTTCCACAATAGTGTTGAACCAGAGAACCAGAACCAGAAAAACAATAAGTTGGTGTTAGGTGATTGAAAGATTACAGGTGCCTACACACTAGACAACCCAAGGATGCAAACTCCATACTTGCAAAGCTTGTCTGTCTAGAAAGCGTGTACATGGCTGGAGCAGGGCGGAACGCAGTTCTCATTAGCTAACCAGCTATACTAATAAAATCCTTTTCAGGATGTGATTCAACTTGCAGTACATTATGACTTCAGACTGGTGTTGTGTAACACTAACCTGACAAACCAGAACACAAGCTGCCACACAACAAATTCAATCACAAAGAACCGGGAAAGAACACACTGCGATTAGCCTGTCTGTTCCCATCTGGGTTTCTATTGGCTGAAGTGCCGCCAGGTCACAATCCATTGCAGCAAAAGTTGAAATGCTTTTAACTTTACGATGCTTGACAGAGTGTCATTTTCTGCATGCAGGGTCAGTTCTGGTTTGATAGAGCTGACACTTTAAAATACACTGGAGGACTGCTTTTCTGACGCTGCATCAGCCTCTAATGTGTAGGCTCCCCGAGACAGGTTTAACTCAAGTGTTACCTCAAGCTCTTCTTTTGCTTGATAAAATCTAGCGAGTTTATCTACACAATGTCTTTAGGTAGAAGCTTCTGTTGTGGCCCTTGTTTTCTAAATACTATGGCATCCAAAGTTAAAATTGTGTGTGCAGATCACATTTAAACATTTCTGGCCTAATGATCATTAACTAAGACAGTTACTAGTTTTAACCTAAATTTGAAATCAGGACGCATTGGGGTTTCAGACTGCACCATAACGGGTAGTGTCATACCCATGGCATTGTAAACAAGGCTGCAGGGTTTTTTCTGTTGAAGATCTAATTTTGAGGAAGTCTGGAACAATGAATGATATGGGACTATTGAGTAAGTTACTCTCTACTGGGTTCCTACAGTAACTCTCTGTGATGAATGCATTTCTAGTCATTGCAAGCAGCCTGAAAAGCTTTGGTTAAACTTGATTATCATTACTTTATAATACCAAGAAGTGTCACCAGTTTAAACACAGACTCTCAAAGTTCGTCATCTTGAAAGTAACATCAAACTATGCTTTGGAGAACTGCTGTTAGAATGAGACTGCGTTCTCTGTGGCAAGAGCGTTACTGTGGTCAAGACGTTGAATGATCACCCCCACACCTCATCCCCCAACCCACCCTGAACTCCCCAACTCAACCCAAAAGTACTGGATGAAGCGTCATAATTCCAGAGAACACAGTCCTACTGCTCCACAGCTCAATGCCTGGCATTGTTTATCTTCTCCATTCAGTCCTAATTTATTAGATTAGACAAGCTGTGTGTGCATTTGCACATCCCTGTCAGCAATGGGTGCAACTAAATGCATGTAGCTAAATACATTCTTTAGAAGGGGTGTCCACAAACATTTGGACACGTGTATGTGTCCAAGACGCTTCATGTGATTCAATGCATGTGAAAGTTCTCATAAACAACAAAAAAAAAAGATTTAACTGTAGCAACACAGAATTTCTACTATTAAAGTGCAATTCTGTGACCTTTTAGATTCTATTTAGGATGCATTTACTTCACTTTATATAAAATTTCTGTAATATAGTAGGCAGTCTAAGAGGCTCAAGGTGTGCGGTGTTCACAAATCCATTTATATGCAATAAAAAGCTCAATAGTGCCCCCTATTGGTCACATAGGATGTTACATGTGGCCATTACCTCTGGTGCCCTCTTCTCAAGTCTATCTCTCTATCCTCCTCCTGTTGAGCAAACAGAGAGCCCAGAGGAACTGAAGTGTACCAAACTCACACACACAGGGCCGCAATGTCGCACACTCACTGTGTGTTCTCACACAGTGCTCCCACTAGGATTTGCAGGAAAACCACAAATAAAAGAGTGGCTTTAGGCGAGTGTCTAAAAACCACAGTGGGGCCTCAGCATGCCACATAGATGTAGTCCCTTTCTAACACTCACACATATACACAGCCATATGCCCGCACACACGCACACAGCCCTGAGGCCCACAGCATGTGATGGGGTGCACAATATCTCCTGCCAATCATTCGCTGCTCGTGTCGCACAGTTCAACATGCAAAACACCAAAGAAAGACATTTTTAAAACAATACCTTATAATCAGCAACCCCTCTGTATTATGACAACTTCGAGGGCAGTCTATAAATCTCCCTCTAGAGGTTTATTTGGAAGAGTGTGTTTCGGGAACTGATCTAGATCATGCCTTAGTGCTGCACAGTAAATCCTTATCATTATCACAACACTGGTTTAAGCAATACTGATGCGGCAGAAGGCTGCGACATGCAATATGACTCTTGCCTTTCAGAAATGACAAGGAATCATCTGTGTGTGTCAGAAGCATCCTGAAAACCCTTAAATACTACATGTACAAGTGAAAAGATTGTTGATTAATTAATAAAGGCCAACTGGTTCTTAAAGGGTGCCCTAGAAAGGAAAACTTTAACAATGAGAGTCTGGAACATGAACCTAACATGCCATTGACCTTAAACACTGTTGTGTCCTCCTTTGAAAGGAAATATATTTACAGCAAAAAATTATTCCAAAGCCGATATTGAAAGCCCTAGCCAAAGCTAAATTCACATTAAAAAGCATTGGCATATTTTTTAACAGTATGACTTGAGAAAAACAAAACCAGTGAAGCGTGTGGGGAAAGAATAAAAAACCCACCTGACTACAATGTCTCCAGCTTGCTAACAGTACATCACACCGCGAGGACACAAAGACAGGACAGCAACACTATCTGGTCAGAATTGAGATTGCTTAGGTGTTTTGTTACATTGTTAAAAGTATCCTCTAATACCTGGATTCTGTGTTCTTTTGCCGCTGCTGTAAAACAGCCATAAAGGCACAGCTTATCATTTCCCCCATGAGCTGTTCATGAAAGACAATCTGCAAAATAACAGGCGAAGGAAACATCTGTGCATTTTGTGCTCAAATAAAATGCTTACTATATTTATTACTATACTATATTATTAATTACTACAAATTACTGAATAAAGGCAGTTGATAACACCTTAACACACTGTAACAGAAGTAGACCTTCCCTATATATAGCAATATTAGTGCAACATGGTATTATGTGTGTGAAGGGGGAGGAGGACCTAACTAAAAAGGGGTCTTGGATACAATGAAATATCATATACATTCTGCACACCTCAACATTCTGCACATCTGGAGTATGACAAAAATACAGCATGAAAGAGTGTGTGTGTGTGTGTGTGTGTACGCATGTTTTAGGGTAAAGAGAGAGTATTTATATGTAACAAAGTGAATAAAAAGCAGTGAATGCACTATACAGTACCTACTGCTGTATGACCTCAACTTCACAAAACAATGACTGGCGGCTTTGTTCCGCTTCATTACGGCCAATCATAGCTAATGGGAAACGGTCACGGCCAATCAGACTTAAGTAGGGGGAACTGGTCTGCCTCTGATCGTACTACACAGCGCAATGCTCAGCTCTGATTGGCTAAATTGTTTGATTCTATTAAAAGTGTAAACTTGCCGGCTGCTGTCTCCTCTCGGTCGCCACAAGCGACAGACATTCTAAACGTAGACTGCCACACCTGTCTGGGTTTGGGGCAGGACACACATACATACACACGTACATGTAAACATGGTCTTCCATCTAATCTTGTGATACTGTACGAGTTAGGGGTGCTGGCACGCTGCTCTAAAATGGCAACAGGTGAAAAAAAATAAAAATAAATAATGGAACTCAGTGGGAAAAGATTTTATTCCACGTTCTAAACCCTTTTGAGTTCTGCACAGATTTTGGTAAAATCTTAAACATAAAACACCATCTTATAAAGTACCTCTTATAAAGTACATCTTATAAAGTACTGCAGCTGACATTTCCTAAGTTCACACAGTTCAGTAAAAAACTGTGACCAAGTGCTTAAAATCAGCACTGCAGTAAAACATTCACCAGTTTAACAAGCTTCTGAAGTCTCCAAAATTATTTTGTACATGTTTCATCAAATGCACTGCCCTCAAGCTGAAATGGAATTTTTTCTACTTTCTACTATTGTTGTCCCTAACGCTGTCCCACCCCCAAAGTTCAAAATGGCGATTCTGATAAGCTCTGGTGGCAAGTTTGGTTGTTGTAGAGTTGTGGCATATTCCTTGTGACTGTGAAAAATGTCTGTTAATACCGCATAGAGGACAGGAGAGGATAATCTGCTAGGACAAAACTAAGAACTAGAGCTATAACAGGCTTAAAATGCTGATAAGCCATTAAATCCATTAAAGCATGCCTAGATTGGACCCATTTCCGATCCTCCAAACATGGTAGAAATAATTTAATACAATAAAAGGGACTAAGCATATTATTCTAAGCAGTACTCATATATGGCCGACAAAAATAATTTTCCACAACATAACGTTGATGACGTGTTACTCTACAGTACTGAGTCAGACTGTACCGTAAGTGACTGAAGCCAATACTGAAGTCATTTTAAAAATAAACACAAAAAAAAACCCAGTCTATTAAAGTGTGCAAGGTGTCGGTATTAATCAGCTGTATACAGTGCATTCAGAAAGTATTCACAGCACTTCACTTTTGCAATTTTTTAAGTTACAACTTTATTCCAAAATGAATTCAATTCCCTTTTCCCCCTCAAAATTCAACACACAATATCCCACGATGACAAAGTGAGAAAGTTGCGTTTGAAATCTTTGCAAATTAATCAAAAATAAAACACAAAAATATAACGTACATAAGTATTCACAGCCTTTTCAAAACTTTTTTGAAGCATCTTGAAGCAGTCTTTTTGAGTATGATGCTACAAGCTTGGCACACCCATTTTTGAAAGTTTCTCCCATTCTTCTTTGCAGAACCTCTCAAGCTCAATCAGCTTTCAGCCATTTTTAAATATCTCCAGAGATGATCAATCAGGTTCAAGTCTGGGTGTTAATACTTATGTACCTTATATTTTGGTGTTTGGTGCAAAACATTCTGTATCTATGATCAGCACAGAGATCAGCCTGTACTGGATCAACAACTCTTTTCTGCTTGTTTAAGGTGTGCTTGCTTGAGTGACATACCTCAAGTGTACAATGCGGATTAATGTGGCAGCTAGGCTAGCAGAGACTCTCCCAGCATTGCAGACCTGGCTGAGGCAGGCCAAGACAACAGCATCAAAGGTCGGCAGGAAGTACAGAATCTGAACCAATCGCTGCTGCTGCTCTGGCGGCAACACCACAAGGCAGCCCTCCTGAGGATCTAAATACAAACATACATACATACAGAGAGAGAGAGAGAGAGAGAGAGAGACAGACAGACAGACAGTCAGACAGAGAGATGCAGAGAGAGAGAGACAGACATAGACAGACAGACAGAGAGACAGAGAGAAAGACAGACAGACAGACAGAGACAGAGAGAGAGAGAGAGAGAGAGAGAGAGTTCAAACTTTGAATGCACACTACTCAAAGAAAAGAAGAGAGCGAGCTCCCCTCTCTGGTAGCTTTACATAACTGCTACTATTACTGAGAACTGAAGAAACAAGTGTTGTGATTGTATGTGTGTATGTGTATGTGTGTGTGTGTGTGTGTGTGTTGTGTAAAGGGGAGAGAGAGAGTGTTCTCCCCTGTAAGTGATCACAGATAGACAGACATTATTAGCTGTTGACGCACTCTGCTGATGTCACCAGGGTTCTGGCATACAAAGGGAGCGCTGTACTCTCGAAACATGAAACTACAGAGAGCTTATATCACCCAGACACACACACACAAACACACTCACACACACAGGGAGACACCAGCACAGATTCACTTTCTCTATCAGACACAGGGAAAGACTAGCACTTTCTCCGTCACTCTTACATGCAACAACACAGTACCCTACAAACACGTATCCTGCTGTTCCAAGTTTCAGAATCACTGTTATAAATAACGACAAGCCGGTTTAATATGATTTGAGAGACATATAACTATAAAGGCTTCATTAAATTGGGAAGCTGTAAAGTAAACTCAATTTCCTAAAGGAAAATCACAGTGGTGGCATCGGTTCCAAATCTAGGAACCTAGGTTGTTATAGGATGCCAGGTGATTGCTAGGTGGCTGCTATGGTACGTCAGTTTGTTGGTAGATGGGTTTCAAGGTGGTTGCTGTAGTACTTTAGGCAGTTGCCGTGGTAGCGCAAGTGGTTGCTATGGTATCTCAGGTGGTTGTCAAACAGTTGTTGTGCTAACCCCTGTGATCGGTTGGGTGTTACTAGTGCATCATCATTACAAAGGTGCACAAACCCCTTTTATTCCTAGGGGGAAAACCTGATGCATTCCTAAAATCTAAATAGGAAGCCACATTTTCTCTGTTTCTGGTTTGTTTCCAATGTATGTTTTGGGATATTAAACATGTGTTTTGCAACAACTGAACTGAGTCTGAGCATTTCTATACATTAGAATTCCTCCTATTTCTACCAGCAGTCATACCATCAATAAACACCAGAAGCCCAGATCCACAGGCAGCCATATATTCTGATGCAGTGCACCCACCATGTTTGACAGCTGATATTGTATTGCCTAGAATCATGAATTAACAGTGTATATAACTGGAAAGTGTATAAGACTGTAAAAGTGTGTGTGTGTGTGTGTGTGTGTGTGTGTGTGTGTGTGTGTGTGTGTGTGTGTGTTTACCATAAAGGCTGCATGCATGTGTCTGCAGGCTGAGCAGCAGGTCTTTGTTGCCCCATGCAGCGGCAGACTGCACCGTCTGCAGGAGGTGTGCCGACAACTGAGGATTACGACTGCCTAACTGCACCAACTGCACTGGCAAAGAAGCCAACCAACGAGCTAAAATCCTGCTCCTGAGAGAGAGAGACAGAGAGAGAGACAGAGAGAGAGACAGAGAGAGAGAGAGAGAGAGAGACAGAGAGAGAGAGAGAGAGAGAGAGAGAGAGAGAGAGAGAGAGAAAGAGAGAGAGAGAGTGAGAGAGAGAGACAGAGAGAGAGTGAGTGAGTGAGTGAGTGAGTGAGTGAGTGAGTGAGTGAGAGAGAGAAGGAAAGAGCGAGATGGGAAGAGAAAAGAGTGATAGTCAAAGAGAGAGCAAGAGTGCGAATGTAAAAAAGGTAGAGAAGCAGAGAGAAAGAGAAAAGGAGCGAGAGGGACAACAGAAGAGGAGGAAAGAAAAACCAATAAGAGGTAGCTGTTGGACACTCCTTAGTACATCTTGCCGTCTGATCTTGGGCTGAACTTGCTAGGATGGCCACGTTACTTCACTTGTAAATTAATTTTCCAGACAGTGGAATCACTGATTTCTAATTGTTTTGAGATCTTTTTAATCCCTTCTCAGACTCTACAACCTTTTTTCTAAAGGCCTCAGAGAGCTTCTTAGATCTCAACATGGTACTTGACTTCAACCACTGACTTCAACAATCAAGAGCAAACCAAACTAATGTCTGAGGTTTAAATAAGCCTCCTCCACAGTCCCCTCTAATAATGGTCTGATTATTTCCAGGTGATCTACTGCACCAGATTCTGATTTTAGGCAATTTAAGTAGTAACACATGTGGGGGTGTCCTAATTTTTGCTTCACAAGGAAATTTCATTTCTATTAAAATTATTTTTAAAACATTTTAAGACATTTCATTTTTGTTCAGTTATTTTTGCTTGTCTTCCTAAGATGTGTATAAGAGACAGATATATATATATATATATATATATATATATATATATATATATATATATATATTTCTGTAACAAAAACTTTCTAAAGCATGGAACCTCAGTGGATGAAGGCTAGAATAAGTGGAGCTTTTCTGTTCCTCTGGCTGGAGTCTGCAGTAAACTGGAGATTAGTGGAAACGTTCATAGATATTAATGTCAGTGTCTGAAGACTGCATTTTGAAATTGTCAGAAATGTGAAGTTTATGCAAAAAAGATGCTTTATGAGCTGTTTACATTACTTTTGTCCAAATGCCTGATGTCACCATGTTTATAATAATTCAAATATCTAAAACAAAACTAAAACTCTTAAAATCTTCATCAAAAGCTCCATCAAACTGATTTTTTTTTCTTTGCTTCTCGTTTGCATGACTTCAATTTACAGAATAAATACAATCAAATGCATGCATATCTGCAAGCAGACATGTATGTATGCACCTGGCAATGTGAGGCTGCTTCTGATGCTCCTGCATATAGAGTTGGCTAAAAAAACGCAGCAGAAGTGTGCGGACAGACAGACTCAAGTTCTTCTGCTGGTACTGGATATACACAGCCTGTAGCAGCTCCTCCGTCACCACTAAAAGCACATACACACAAACACACAGTTGAGATTACTTAATAATTTAACATGATGTGAGGCATGTATAATGATTTAATCTTAGCCAGAATACTGACAGCAGGTGGCAATACGTTTCTATTAATTGTTAGCTTCGTTAACCTCATAGCTCAAGTGAAAAAAACTAAACATGCAAACGTCAGATACCAACTGTCCTAGTTGACTGATTATTTGGGGTATGATGAATAATGTAAGTTGAGTCTCTGAGTCTCACCTCGGCTTCGCTGGGTGACGATCATCCTCCAAACCACCTCCAGCAGGGCTGCCAGGTGCTTGGAGCTCAGCTTGCCCCCATTGGACAGCGTGTCTGTAACAAATGCTCGGATTGGTCCAAGCCAGTCGGCATCCAGGCTGGCGACATTGTCCGGCCCCCTCAGGCTGAGTGTCACCATCACCTGACACAGCATGACGTTTAGAGCCAGTGGCTCCACAGTTCCCCCAGCAAAACCACCTCCCACCACCTGCTGCCTGCTCCTACAGTAAAACAGATTCATGTACTTCTGTTAGGCCGAGCTTATGATAACATGCAAACAGATGGTAAGAGCCTGGCAACTTCTTCCTTTTCCTACTATTGTACCAAAAACTCTGAGAAAGCTTTGGGTGTTCTGCACCTTCTGAAAAGGTCTGGTGAGTTATTGGCAAAAAAAACAACAAAAAACACTAATTTTTGTTTGCTTTCATGATGCTTGTTTAAATAATCAAGACAACTAGTCATATTTATTATTAAAGACTAAAATCTGACAAATGCAAAATGTCAGGTCAGGAGTCTGGTATTTGGGTAGATACAGCTAAATAAGCGCTCCAGTGGTGTCAGCATTATGTTGGGAGTTTTGGACTTCAGAGGTAGAATTAAAATGACCAACCAATGAGCAATCGACCATCACAATTTGTAGTGGGTGGGACCAATTTCCTCATAAAACTCACTTTAGACAACCATACATTGTTTTCCAGAAGCGCTGGAGGATTTTTTTTATTCTGAGGGGATCTAGCAGTGGTGGATTTTTTCCTCTCTTTTTGACCCAATATTGGCATTTGAAGCAACAACTGAAGTCTGATCCAGTTCTCATGGTGCACCACAGCAACAATATTACTGCAAAGATTTAAAGTGTGTTGGTGAGAGCCTAAACAATGACTGTGATGAATGAAGCTAATTGACCAAAATAAGAAATTAAAAACATTTTTACTGTTAGTGCAGGACTTTACAATGTAGACGGGAATAACAAAAAATAAGAAGACAGTAAGACACCCACGACTGCTATAGAGTGCTGATTATTTGGTGAGCTGATCAATTCACTGAAATAAATTCTGTTCACTTTCACGGATGAAACCTTGTGAACAGAAATGTTAAGATATTTAAAGCTGTTCTGTCATGTGTACATACTGTATATCTGTTTCGACTGTCTTCACAGCCCCCTCTAGAGGCCTAACAAACTAAAAGACCTAAGTAACATATCAAGTAGTTCTAACTAGATATACCCTGAACCACTTTCATCTAATCTAGAACAATATAATGCATTTTATGGCATTTGCCAGGCAGAATCTGTTCATAAAGGCATGCCTAGTTAATGAAAGTAAAAAATAAATAAACACATAAATTATATATTTATTCCCACATCATAGCGCAGCCTGAAAGTATTCACAGCACTTCCCTTTTTGCACATTTATGTTACAGCCTTATTTCAAAATAGAATAAATAAATGTTTTCCACCTTGATGTATCTACAGCTTGATTGAAGAACACCTATGGTAAATTCTGCTGATTGGTCATGATTTGGAAAAGCAAAAGCCTGTTTACATAAGGCCCCATAGTAAAGAGTGCATGTCAGAGCAAAAACACAGCCATGAAGTCTAAGGAATTGTCTTTAGGCACCTAAAGGACTCTCAGACCATGAGAAACAAAGAGATTGAACTTTTAGGATTGAATGCCAAACATCATGCCTGGAGGAAACCAGGCGCTGCTCATCACCTAGCCAACATAATTCCTACAGTGAAGCATGGTGGTGGCAGCATTATAGCAGCACTACTTTACACAACCTATATAAGGAAGATATGATACAAAATGAATAAAAACAGCTAAGCATTTAGTCTTTTGAGATCAAGACCTTTAGCTCTGCTTAAAACAACCCCTGACTGTTAGGATATGTAAGCCTCAATATGATGTACACTTCCAATACTATTAATTACACTTTTATATGTTAGCTGCAGTGGCATCATTGCAAAAACATCACCGATTGTCTAATTTTTCACGAGTCCTATGTAACATTAAGGCAAAGCTGACCTATAAGTAGGAGGATTTCATTTGTTTATAATAATGCACTTTATAATTAACAAAATAAAAGTCATAATCTTAACAGCACGGCACCTTGTAAATACAGCCTGTGAGAACCACACACACCCACCCTTACCTCTTAACATCACTTTTCTTCTTGTGCCTGGCCACTTCCAGGTGACTGTATGGAAAGTTCTTCATGAAGTGCTGTTTGAAGTCATTCAGATATGAACTCCGAAACCAGGCATCCTACCAAGCACAGGCATCATGAAACAAATATGCAGTCTTAAAATGCTTGAATTAAATAACAAATTAAAAATGACAATCACAATAGAAAAAAAACACAAAATATTAATTTGTTTTGCAAGTGGAGAAAAATAGATACACATTTGAAATGCCTTTTCAATAGACCGCATTCCATTTGCATTGCATTTCACACACAACTTTTCTCACAACTTTCTTTTTTTGCATATTATAAAGTGTTTTCTTAAACAAAATTAAGAAAATATATAATAAGTTAATATAGCTTCAGATTAGATTAGTCTACATGTACATAGATTAGTCTACAAGAGAGGTTTCTTATGTCAAACCCTCCTTAGAACACCCATAAAATGAATGCAGCATAAAATCACAATAGACCGATCAAATCAGGCAAGGCTACTTTGCTGTTTGAAAGGGATAGCGAAAAATATAAATAACCTTAAATTTAAACTTACCAAAATGCAGTCTATCAAACAATATATATTTTATGTCTTACGTGTGCCTCTTTAAGTTGGAAAAAGATAGGGTAGGTAAATATTGCCAACACAAATTGCAATTAAGACTTTCACCAATGATATCTCATTAAGTACATTCAAAAATGTAGCACTCTACACACACACACACTCACACGCACTCGGCACACAGAGACTGGATCATCCCCATCCTATCAGCAATATTTGCTGCACACCAAGAACTACACTTCTACCTCAGTAACTGCTGTTATTATGCACATCTAGATGTACAGTATGTTACATATCTCTTGCACCTTATTCCCACCACTCATCTCACTTCTTTGTACCACTCGGTACTGTACTGTCCTGTCCTGTCTGTTGAACTGTCTCTTGTTTACTGTATTTATTGTATTTATTGTACTGTTTGCACTTTATGTCGTCCAATTGTATTGCTGCTCCATGTTGCACCTTAGTTCCGGAGGAACGCAATTTCATTGCACTGTGTACCTGTACTCGGTTGTAATGACAATAAAAAAAGCCTTGACCTTGAAAAATCTTAATTGCTTTTCTTCAAAGGCCTATAAGAAAGATGTGTAGTAGGTTTATTAAAACAAAGTGATTTATTAAAAACTCTTGGGTAGCTAAAACTGGATTGGTTAGTACCAGGTTGACTCACCTTTCAGCTATGCAATAAATTGTATTTTTGCTTTTACAGATCGTTTTTATTTAATTTTTCGGTGCAAATGAAATGCAGATCATGATGCACTGTTATTTTTGTTTTAGGCAAATGTTTACAGATATGGGATTGGTGATCATTGCTAAAGAAAATAAAACAATTATAATCATATATATATACACCACACATCATCCAGAAAGTATTCACACAACTTTATGTACATTACTTATGTACGTTATGTTTGTGTTTATTTTTTTTAATAATTGTAATAAGTTTCTCACTTTGTCATCGTGGGGTATTGTGTAAATATTTTGACTGAAGAAATGTATTTAATCCATTTTGGAATTAAGCTGTAACCTAAAATTTGCAAAGTGAAGCACTTTCTGGAGGCACTGTAATTATTATAATTATACAATAATTACAAAATACATAAGCAAGTGTGTAGATATGGTGGTGTGTGTGTGTGTGTGTGTGTGTGTGTGTGTGTGTGTGTGTGTGTACATACAAGCAAGTCCTGCTGGTCTCTCTGAGGTACGAGTCGGCGCAGCAGCTGCAGTATTGTAAGGATCTGGAACATGAGGGCCATGGCCTCCTCTGAAAGCAGGTGGCTGCTGTCCACTTGAGCTCTGTCCCCACCCATGGCCTCTACCCACACCTCCAGAAGGAGTGGCACTAGTGTCTCCGCAAAGCCCTGCACTGTCTCCACTGAGCACAGCTCCTCGCTCATTTTAGCCCCAGGCTCAGAATCCGGCCTGCATACAGACAGCACAGCGAGGACTGAACACGAGACCAAACACTGACATTTAATGAACTCTCCTTAAATGTTCCAGAATATAACCCAGAATAAAGAGTTGTGAGGCTAAAACGGCTTATACATGGACAGTGATTGCAGTGATTTCACATCATTTGGATGGGATTCTACAAAAGCAATGAGCAGGAAAGGAAGCAGTTAATACAAGAAGTCAATGAGCATAAAAGGAATTGAGATAAAAAGGTGTATAAACTATCCTTCTATGCAGGTGATATATTACTATACTTAAGAGTCAGCAACATCAATACCATATCTGACAGAACTTATTTCTCATTATGGGTATCATTTAGGACAAAAAAATCAATGTGCACAAAACGGAAGCAATGAATGTTAGTGGTAGCATGTCACAAAGTCTAAAACTCCAAAGTGGACTTAAATGACCAAAAGATGGTATTACATATTTTGGTATATATGCCCCTGTAGCTACACAACATCTCTATGATCTCTATGTAGTCTTCCTTTGATGAATTGGACAAACTGACTTGTCAGTGTATAATGGAAAATTATACATTTTTTATTCTGTATAACAATGATGATTTGCAAATCCCTTCAACCTATATTGAATTGAATACACTACAAAGACAAAATATTTAATGTTCAATCAACATCAAAACTTGACTGTTTTTTGCAAATATTCACTAATTTTGTATTTGATGCCTGCAACACGTTCCAAAAAGGTTGGGACGGGACATGTGTGTTACATCATCTTTCCTTATAACAACAATCAATGAGCGTTTGGGAACATGTGTAAAACCTGGGACAATTTCTAGTCTGCTGCGCAAAACTATTTTATAGTTGAATATAAATAACAATTTAATAACAGTTTAATATCCGTGGCTTTAGTAGATTTTGGGCTAATTTTCCTACAGACCTTAGTCTATTTTCTGTCATTTACTCATGAATTACTGCAGGTTAAAAAAGAACCTGTAATAGAATTAATGACAGAATGTTAGGAATAGTTTGGTAGGTAATTCACATGACATTAACTCTAAGTATACCTCAGCCGATAAGTAGAGTGTGGTGTGGGCTTGGCCCCGGAGTTCTCAAACACCCGGATTCCGCCTTTGCTGAAAGTCTGCTCTTCCCAGCTAACTTCCACAGGTGTGACCATTCCTTTCTCTCCACTCCACATCCCCACTCCAACTCCACATGCCACACCATCTTCTGTGGGCCTCTCCTCCACAACTGCCTGTAGAAAGTGGGCTAACCTGAAAATAAAAGAGAGTGAACTCAGTGGATTTACCACGATTTCTGTACTGTTTGCTAATCAAATGTAGTCTAATAGTTATCCAATTCACAATTATAGACAAACAAAACAAGTAAACTAATAGCTTAATTAAGCACACCCACAGTGCAGGCTAGAAAACGTAAGTGAACTTCTGTGTTAATGACTTCTCCACTGGTGTTTTCATTAAGGAAATTTAGGTTATTTGACCATGTGGCTAATGTAAACCATGAATTGATACAAACAAATTTCAGTGGACACATTTCCTAAATTACCATGACACATGACCTCCTACATGTTCCACAGAGCATCTGGAAAACATGTAGCGAGATGAAGGTTGTTTTACTGCATCAGGGTACATCGATACATTCTCTATGTGAAAGTATGTGCCGCAGTCCATAGTCCATGCTGGACAGTACAACATTTCATCTTTTATTAGTTAAGTTAGATTGTGTTTGTCTTCAACTTAGACATGACTTAGATAATGATCAGACTTTTTTTAATATTCAATGCAGAAATCCAAGTAATCCAAAAGTTTACTTAATTTTTCTTGCAACTGTAGAAGGCCAATATAGTTAACAAACAAATTAAGCAAATTTCAAAAAGTGAATCTCTTGTTATTTCAGTACCTGAGCAGGACAGTGAGTCTCCACTGCTGTGCTGTTACAGAGCGACTGGTTGTGATGGACAAAGCGTAGTTCCCCTTCCCTGTCCTGTCCCCCGCATTCCCACCCAGACGTCTCTGTGAGATGAGCTCCAAGAAGTTGGTCAACAGCTTTGTGTGCTTCTGGGACAACAGGGTAGGATAGTGCTCCAGCAGTACATCCAGCACCCGCAGAGCATCCTCCTGGATGCCTGCTGAGATGTGGGTCATGGCACAAGTGAGGTGGGCACTCAGGAGGGGGAAGAAGGGTGCGACACGTTCAGCGGGGATGCACTGAGCCACAAAGCGCAGGAGTCGCACTGCTGCTGTTCGCACTGCAGCATCTTTGTCAGTGAAGAGCGCGGCCACCTCTGTTAGCACAACGGAAGCATGCTGCTCCACCAGAGAAGGATGCGCTGACAGCAGCTCTCGCAAACCCACCAAAGCCCCCTGCTTCACATTGCTGTTGTAGTGGTGCAGCTGCGACAGCAGGTCCTGAAAAACAGTGACAAAGAGATCAAGAAAGGATGTTCCTCTGTGTGGAACCACAGTGAGTCTATGTTTACAATTTGTTTTACATTATCTACTCCAGCTGACCTAAGATGCTTTTGGAATCTGTTACTGTGAACCAACACTGTCCAAATATTTCAGGCCTGACTGTACTGAATGAATAAATTATAGGTAACTACATGTTAACTACTCTAACTGAGGTGTGCAGAAAATGAACTTCTCTAGCTGATATGAGCTACATACGGACTACTGTAGTTGAGGTAAGCTAAATGTTAGTGAGAAAGTGAGTGAAAGAGATAGAAATGAAACAAAAGGAGGGATGAGAGAAATAAGACAGTATAAACCTTAATGCTAAGCTGGCGATGTGTGGTGGGTCCACTGTCATCGCGTTTCAGCTGCTCTGGTAAGTGGATGTTTTTCGATCTGAAGTTGGTGTCAGTTGCGTTGTCAGCCTTGGGCTTTTTCTTGCCAACTTTTAGTTTAACTTTATGAAAGTCATCCTGTCTTTTCCTCTTCTTGGTCATTTTCCCAGTTCTGTGGAAAAAAAAACAACAAGAAAAAAACCTGCTCGTTTAAGACATTTTATTAAGCAGCTTTTTCAACAATTTACAAAATTAACTCCATACAACAAACACCAGTTCAAAGATTCACTGAAAAAAAAAAGTTTTTATCTGTATTAAAAACAATCGTAAACAAATGTCCACCTACTTACAACAATGTAACATTATCTTAATTACTTAATCACTCTCTCTCGCTCTCTCTCTCTCTCTCTCACACACACACACACACACACATACACACAAAATGTCATTCTGTGTGTGGCTGACACACTGCTGACACACTGCTTACACACACACACACACACACACACACACATAATATATATATATATATATATATATATATATATATATATATATATATATATATATACACATATCAGATTAAAAGAGTTTAACTGTGAGAAGCTGCAAAAAGGGAGGTTTTTGGATGCAGCTGTAGCTTATATACAAACCTTTTATTCCCTCTACATGCTTTATAAACACGCAGATCCACACAATCTCAGTCCTCTAAACACTAATACTCACACAGACAGGCGGCGTCGGTGTCAAAGTGAAGCAGAGTGGGTTCTATTTCATTAGATTTTCCTAAAAAAAATCCCAAAATGTGTTTCTACGATCGATTGTTCATTTGGGGTCCTTCACAAATCCAAGTTCTAGGATCCGTGCCTGTGCCTGTGTATAATATACAATGTGCAATAATATTTATTTCAACGAATATAACATATTTGTATAATTACTAACTCCTGTTGGTAAATCCATGTGGTAATATATACATTAGAATTTAGATTTTTGTTTATTTAACACAGTGGAATAACATATAGCGGCATATCTTCGTCGCGCTTGGATGTGCCACTTTTTAAAATAAGAGTCTATTCTCATTCTTATCCATAGTAGATTCCTCAAAAACTCAATTTCCAGCGTTTATTCCCAGAAGGAAAACCACATTACAGCAGCAGAAAGGCATAGCGATAAATCAGGAGCAATAAAGAGTCTAATAATAAAAAAATGTAAGCAGTATTTCAATATGCACGTTCTTACAAATTTAGTACTGAAACAGAAATAAATAAAACGAGTATTTTACAATAAGAAATTATATATTATCCTAATATGTATTTTTATTTTTGGGGGGCAATTTTATTCATTTTTAATACAACCAATGTAATTATTAAAGGCTGTTTTAAAATCATCAATTAAAATTACCCCATATTGCTTTGATGTATAGAAAATTACGGCAAATAGTAATATTAACAGGTTGAGATCTAAGAGAATGGAAGACGGGGTTCTTTTTATTCGGGATACGGAATTATTTAAGCTTTAAGGTAAGGAGTAAAAATAGTTAAACGAGGACTTTTATTTTGAAGCGTCGGGCGTCGTTTTGTCCTGCTGGTTTGGCGAAATCAGCGCAGAGAAGCGCGGAGCTGAATCGTTGAATCTGACGGTGAGATTATCTCCCTTCACTGGTTCTCCAGTTCAGGAACCAGGTGGAGAACAGTTAGAGAGGTTCCTCTTAAAGGCGTCGTGTGAACGGGGGCGTTAACGCTCAGCTTCAGTGCCCTTATCTGGTCAGTGTTGTTCTGGTAGCTGAAGGACGATGGGAGCGACGTTCTCGGGCTTTTGTGTTTGTGCCCCCTTTTTTGTTTAAGTTTACTAGCTCACTGCAGGGCTGAGAGGATAGACAGTAGACAGACTGGGTTTTTAACCCCGGACTACGTCCAGTTACGCGTAATAAGACATTAGACCTGTTTTGAACGTGTGAATTGTGTACGAAACGTGTGTTTCCACTTCAGGATCTGTGGAGGAATGGCAGCTCAGCTGAGTTCGCAGAAGAAGAAGATGAACGCCGGTGTGAAGGTGAGCTGATCTGCATGTCTCTTGTCCTGGGATTGAGCTGTTGAGCGATACGTTTATTCGGTACAGTAATGCGCGTTGTTTATGGGGGGGAAATTGTGCGCATACAGATGTCAACCTTTCAGGTTTAGTTAGTAAGTACTCTGAGGTGGCATCCAAGTGTACCGGCGTCATAAACACGATACTGACTCAGTTTATTCACTTCATTCGTGGAGATCCGTGACTGTACATTAAAGACGGACCGCTTTCGTCTCCATAGTGGAGTCGCTCGAGCGCCCCTGCTGGCTGGGTGCAGTATGACGTTAGCCCCGCCCATTCCCTTTCAAAGCGCCCGTATTAAATCTCATTTTCTCCTCTAAACTCCTGTCCCCGCTGTCCACTTCCGCTGATATTTATTTTCCTCCGGAAATATTTAGTTATTCAGATTTTGTTTATTAAAGAGGGCTTGTCATAAGAAGGCGGGGTTATTCTTGAAGCGACGTGATTGACAGCCTTGGCGACCAATGACGGTTTGAGAGGGCGGGTTTAACCAAATTAGCAAGCAATCCTGGCTCCGCCTCTGCTCTCTGATGCGTAGGCTGGTTGCAAATTTGACAAAGGCAGCCAGTTATGTCTTCATTAGTTTGTAAAACGGAGGGATAGGAAACCTGTAGTGCGTCTTTAATGTACAGTCATAGACAGTGTAGACTCAAACTACATAGACCCCTATACTGTGGGAGGTCTTACCAGCACTGTTCAGCACTGTGTATCAGCACGCTCAACTCTGCGTCAGACAGCGCAGAACGTGCAGTTCTGTGGTGTTTTTCTTTACAGTCTCTCTGCCCATTGTGGGTGAATTGTGCTTTTGTACATTGTTCAGGTTCTGGGAGTTGGCCATGTGGTCCAACTACTCTGCCTGTAAATAATCTCCAAACTGTTCATTTTGTGGTGTGTGGTGTTCAGCTCTAGGTTCTCTTTGCTGTGTCAGGCAGACGAGAGCTTTCAGCTCTCAATGTTGTCTGTGTTTACACAGACTATACAGATCAACACGGTTGTTTGGTCGGACACTTTTGGCCGATGGAGCATTGTGCTTCACCTGACAGTTCAGCAAAATGAGCCAAAGTGTTCACTCATATATACTGTGTTTTCATAGTGCTTAATTACAGCACATATGTGCAACTGTGTTAACTAGAGGTCACACCATGAATGATTATAATTCTAAGGAATCAACCGGGCCTTAAGGTGTGCTCCGCCGAACCCTGGCTGAGTTCCCCAGTGCCCCTTTTATGTCTTATTTATTTATTTTCCATTTGTGAAAAGCACCAGTGCCTGAGCACTACAGAACTGTAAAGCTGCTTTGCATCCAGTGCAGCTTTAATGCCTGGTCTTATTTAGTCTGTCTTGTACCAATATTATGCCTGCCTAACTCAGCCTCATGCTGTAGTGGGGAAGAGATGCGTTCCTTTTCTTCCTGTGCATATCTGTGACAAGCTGGGAGCGTCGGATTTGAAGAGGCCCTTGGGCAGCTCAAACATACATTCCTGTGCAAAGGATTGTCTCCACCTCTGAAGAGGGAGAGTGTCAAAGAGGAGGGCAGATTATAAGAGTGTGGGGTGTTTGTTCCCCAGCTCGCATGCAATTCTATCTCTAACTCCTCTTTATTTCTCTCTTTCTGACGGTTTTGCTTGTCATCTATGACAGAAAATGCAGCAAATCCACAGTGGTGACATAGGTAAGTCCTGCCTTCAGCAACCAGATCTGTTTAGACCTTCAGCACCTTCTGGCCTTGGTGACGTTCTCACCATGTGCCATCTCTGGGGTCTTTCAGAGATTCTGAGCTTTTCCATTGCACGTTAACGCAGCTCCAGTAGCTGTGTAGACATGTAACACTTTTCCTCCAACCTTGGAGATGAAATATTTAGTCTTGTGTACTTTGTCTGTCTATATAATCTGTAAATATGTAGTTAAAACAATGCTATTGGGATGTGCCCTGAACAACATTAGAAACTTCAACATGGAGTCCTGTGTCAACCAAAGTAGATCTAGTTTGGAGAGTTTGGGCTGTGTTACTTATTGTGTCATGCCCCGTTCAGCTGAAGTGTTGAACAACTATTCATTTGTTGAGGGTTTCACAAATGTGGGAGGTCATTTATTAAATGATCAAGTGATGATCAGATCAAGTGCCCTTTGGGCTTCAGGCTTTCTCGCTAAGTCTGATATGTTTGGACCACTGCAGTAAATTTGCCAAGACTGAGATGATGTTTCCATTCAGAAGCTTACACATCTCAAAGGAGATGTTCTGGAGCCAATTCAAGTGGGAACTATGTCATTAAAAGTCTGGCAATATCAGATTGTAGCATTTAGTTTATAGTGTTCAGAAGATGGACGTGACCAAGGTTTGTTAACCAAACCCGAGGTTGGTTCAAAACTAACCCAAGATGGTAAATTATTTTTTTTTTAGAAGGGAGACCTACTGGTCAGCAAAGAGATAAAGGTAGTGGTCCTTGTTAAACATAATTGTTTTAGGCACTGTACTGCAGAAATTATACTGCAGGTAAGATCTGAATACAGATGTAATAGTTCTTCATTATCTAGAAGATCCAAGTGCCTAGTGGACCTTTGTCTGTGCCTTAACACAGCCTGGCAACAGAATGAGTGTCCAGCACATGGAATCTATTGAACCTAATTGGTCATTTTGTTGAACTTGAGAGTTAAGTTGAGAAGAGTAGGAACCCCTCAGCTGCGACATGATTGGACTTCAGTCATTGCCTTGACCAATGGAATCCTTCAGGGGTCATTAGCAGCTGCAGTGGTCTGACATGATTTTGGACAGGACGGTTGGGTTTTTACATGTTGTTCAGTATTCAAATTCCAGATGTGGCTCACTTGTTTGACCACAGCTTTCTTTCCTGTTGACTACTGATTCCTGTTTGGGATTAAACCATGCAGCTTTTTGATCTGAAGTCTATGAGGATGCCAGACCTCTTAGCTCTTGTTTCAGTTGATTGAAAAAAAAAGATGTTCTCTCTTTCCTCCGTTCTATAGTTACCATGCTATTTGAGGTTCTTAACGCATGTTTGTCTTATCAGTGTTCACCAAGAATGGATCCATTCAGACAGTTCCCACCTTGGCCAAACGTATGAAAATCATCACTGAGCCAGTTATTGGTAGGTTATGTGTTTATGGTTTAAAACATAACTTGCTCTGGAAATCAATGAATACTGAATCCTGTACGTGTTCAATAGGCTTGCAATACATATGGGAGTATCGTAGCCCCACCAAGTCAGTTCCTCCTCATTACCAGTGCAAACTGTGCAAGGTCCAGCGACTGCAGAATGAAATGGCTGCTCATATCACTGGATGGAAGCATTGCTTCAGATACATTGTAAGTATATTGCAATCACCAGCATATTGGTCATTGACTAGTTGTACAAAGGCTGTGACAAGATACATTGGATTCTAAAGTATGCATCATGCAAACCTTTAAACATATGAGTGCATTTTAACATTTCAAGTTAATTAATTTCTCTATGTGTTTATTATGCATGTGAGAGGCACTATTTAATACTGTGTATGTAATATATATATATATATATATATATATAAATTTATTTAATTCATTCATTCATACATACACACACAGTGGGGCAAAAATGTATTTAGTTAGCCATTGATTATGCAAGTTCTCCTACATAGAATGATGAGAGTGGTCTGTAATTTGTAATTTTCATCTTTCAGCCTTGAGAGACAAAATGAGAAAATAAATTGAGGAAATCACATTCTAGGTTTTTTAAAGTATTTATTTGTAAATTATGATGGAAAATAAGTATTTATTTAATTACAGAAGTTCAAATCAGCAATGGCAGAGGTCAAATATTTTCTGTAAGTCTTCACCATGTTTGCACACATGGTAGCTGGTATTTTGACCCGTTCCTCAGCAGTGAAGTTTTGGGGCTGTCGCTAGGCAACATGGACTTTGAACTCCCTCCACAAATTTTCTATGGGGTTGCGGTCTGGAGACTGGCTAGGCCACTTCAGGACCTTAAAATGCTTTTTATGGCACCACTTCTTCATTGCCCGAGCAGTGTGTTTGGTATCATTGTCATGCTGGAAGACCCAGCCACGTTCCATCTTCAATGCTCTCACTGATGGAAAGAGGTTTTGTCTTAAAATATCACGATACATGG
This sequence comes from Acestrorhynchus altus, assembly GCA_034509495.1. Lineage (NCBI taxonomy): Eukaryota > Metazoa > Chordata > Actinopteri > Characiformes > Acestrorhynchidae > Acestrorhynchus > Acestrorhynchus altus. The sequence continues at coordinate 16,756,748 of CM067503.1, read as the reverse complement.
CCCCGTTTATTCTTCTCTTAATACGGATCAGTCATCCTGTCCCCTTTGCAGAAAAACAGCCCCAAAGCATGTTTCCACCCCCACACTTCACAGTAGGTATGGTGTTCTTGGGGTGCAACTCAGCATTCTTCTTCCTCCAAACATGATGATTTGAGTTTTTACCAAAAAGTTCTATTTTGGTTTCATCTGACCACATGATATTCTGCCAATCCTCTTCTGGATCATCCATATACTCTCTGGAAAATGTCAGATGGGCCCAGACATGTACTGGCTTAAGCAAGGGGACACGCCTGGCACTGCAGGATTTGTGTCCCTCTTGGCATAGTGTGTTACTGATGGTAGCCTTTGTAACTTTGGTTCCGTAATTTCCAGACTACAAGCCGCACCGGAAAATAAGCCTGCAAGCCAGGTTTTTTAAAAAAAACCTGGAAAATAACATATATAAGAAGAAAAAGCTGCACCTCATAATAAGCCGCTTGGTTTAAAGCGTGCAAAAAATAGGGTGTGTGTATGTACACACACACACACACACACACACACACACACACACACCATAACATTCTGTTTTTCAATTTTGAAGAAACTTATTTTCTGCTCTCATGCTCTGCTCTGTTCCTGCACTCAGCTCCTCTACTCTGCTCCCCTCTACCCCCATTCATGTTCTCACATACAGACTATGGAGGGGGCATAAGACTTTGTGTATAAACATCAAATTTAATATTGTTTAAATATAGTAAAGATAGAAGGTTTTCACATGGTACACTGCTAGTTGTACCATCTATGACCACATATATGACTGACAGACTTTGCATTTGGTTGTAATTCATATCCATTTATGTTGGAGAACACATGATCAAGGCCCCGTGCCTATTGCATTGTCTACTAGGACTGTACAAAAAAATACATACAATAAATTGCAATATGTTTTTGTTCTACAATATGTGATTATAAACAATTGAGGAATTTTCACCAGATTTCTCCAGAAGTCAATGATTCATCATATAATAATAATGCCCTCTGTTTTTTGAAGATTGGAGTAAAATAAATCATACTGGGCAGATCTAATCTGCCTCTGGTAGATATGTCATAGAAAATAAGGAACAGTGGATCTTTTGTATCAAACAAGTTGTTGCATAAGGTATATGATTTGATTTGCCTTGTGTGACCATTGCGTATCCCCATTTTGACACTGATGCTATATATTATGCAGCTGTATTTTCTGTACCACTGTAGGTACTTGAGTCCACACTTCTCAGATGATGCTGGTGATCTTGATGTTTGTTTGTTTTTTGTTTCATTTTTTTGGCCACATCAGAAACGGACCCATGCAGACAAAGTACCTCATGATGAGGAGGAAGCAACTAAAGACCCAGCCATTAGAAAGGCCATCAAAGCAGCTGCTGCTGAGGTGGAACAAGAAGAAGGCAGAGGCCAGATAAGAGTAAGCTTCATAGAACTTATGATGGGTTTTATCCATACAGATGCACTTTCTGTGCAGGGAATGGAGAGGAGACATTAGAACAAGTGACAAATTGTAAGAAAACAAAACAAGGAGTACAGAAACATGGTGTTCTCTGTCATAATATATAATAAATTGTACCAGAACTTGATTTCTGAACCACGGCTGCGGGAGAATTAGTCTGCTTTTCTCACACAACAGATGTTACTGTCTGCTCACAGACGAAAGAACAGAACAGCATATTTGGCTCAAATACACACAATTAAACACAATGGATAATATCACAGTCGCCAAATTATCTAGGCCGTGTAAATGTATTGTACGATAAGTCAATAACGTAATTGTTGTGACAGGCCTATATCAGACTTGCTCCATTGCTCAGTCTTGATGCAGTCACCTGTGTTCTCTCTAGGTAGTCATTAAGGAACCTGCAGATGTACCAGCATTTCAGAACATGAGTGAGTTTCGCCTCCTTCTTCAGAACAAATACTTTCAATGATGCCTGTTTATGGTGCACAGATTATTAATGCACATACCTTTTTAACCGTACAATTCCTATTCCTTTTTAATCTTTATTTTATTGGTCTTGGGGTTTGGCTTGTTGAACTTAGTCCTTGTAGTTTTGGCTGATTGTATGCTTTTTTTTTTTTTGTATTTATCAGAGACAGCAAATCCTAGTGTGGGCGGAGCAGGTCTCCTTGGACCTCCTCCTAGAGGTCTTCATCCAGGTTAGTTAGTCAGTTAGTCTGGTCTCATTGTGGTTGTGTGGGCACATATCAGATATGTGTCAGATGTAAAAGTGGCTTAGATCTGATGTATCACTTAAACTATGACATGAACAAACTCAATGTTTATTATCTTTTAACATATTTTCTTACATTGTCTCAGGGGGGCCATTTAGTGGTGGTTTTTCAGATCCCACATTCCCTGGGGACTTCCCTCCTCGTGGTGGACTGATGTCGGATTTCTCCCCAAGCATGCATGGTGGAGTGGGTGATGGTCACATGAGGAGGGGCCAGCTTGATATGGGTAGACTGTCCAGCTCTAGTCGCTATGATGATTCCATAATGGGATCTGACAGGCTTATGGGCAGCCCAGAGAGCATGCAGCGGTTTCCCAGCAGTGGACCCATGCACATGGGCTCAGATGACTTTGGAGGGGGTGCACGCAGTGAGGGCATGGGCAGGCCTTACTCTGGTGATCTCTCAATGAACAGTGACAGAATGTTGGGAGGAGGACCTAAAGGCCTAGAGTCTAGCAGCACCCTTGCTACACTTCTCCGATATCTGGTAAAAAAAAATTACCCAAAGCATATGCAAAATTAAATACATGTTTTTGTATTACAAACCTGCCTACCTGCATTTTGAGGCATCGCCTTTGTGGAGCAGTTCTTGCTCAGTACTGTTGTTTCCAGCCTGATAGAATAGCACAGTTATTTGTCTTTGTATTTTTAGGACACCTTTCGTATTGAAACTGAAGACGATGCTCAGATTGTGCTGAAGGTCACACAGAAGCTCACAGATGTCTTGATGGAATACCGACTCCGAAGCATCTCTTCGGTAATAATCAAACAATTACATTCCTTTTTCTTTAGATTTCATTTTACTTACTTTAGTTTTGTCTTTGTTCCAACAGTGTGACTTTGTAACACCATTGGTGGTCAAAATTTTGCAAGCTCATCACAGAGAAACAGAGTTTCTTTAACATTCACTCTGTTTGCAAAATGTTTTCTAGGGTCCCACTTCTAGCCTGTCAAGTTCCATTGGCAACATGAACTACTCTTCACGTGGGCCGCTCAGTTCCAATGACCGGTTCTCTGGTGGCATGACAGGTAAGAGATATACAGACCAATCTTATGTTCCACTGCGCCACTGTTCATCACTAACCAGTGTTTTTTATAAGAGAATTTATCAGGTATCAATCACCCTTTTAGGAAAGTCTTTTATGACTTCTAAATGACCGCATACAATGTAATGTATATGTGCTGAATTTTTGTTGATTTTCAGCATTATCATTTTTAAGGAGTTTCCATGACTGGATAATCAGCCTCTCAATTCTCTATAATGGAACTCTAAAGTTTGCTGGGAATGGGAACCCCCAGCAGTGGGCTGATTGATAACCTCACATTACTTCCCCATAGATGCCATAGATTAAATGTTCTTTCAAATGCTTAGTCTGGGACTGTCCAGTTCTGGCTCTGGGGGCCATTTCCTCAAAAATCTTAAAATGGATTTAAGGACTTGGTACCAACAAGCATCACCAAAAGTGGAATGTTCTCATTCTATGAGAATACAACGTAACATCTTTCACATGTGCACTCTTTCCCCCTTCCCTTTACAGGCCCTTCAAGATTTTACAACTGAGCAACCCCAGTGAGATCACACCAGTTGGTGGCTCTCTGCATGCGACCCCCTCCTACAAATTAATTTCTACATTTCCATGTACATTTCAGTGCTTTGTGTTTTAATTCATCTTTTAATTTTAGGACCAAATTACCCACCTGTTTCTGAAATAGGCTTTGATGATTTGTCAAGTATCATATGGTAAAAATACAATTTGTCAGAGCACTGCTGGAATTTGCTGATTTTAAGACTCTTTAACTCCTCCATGAAAGCTATAGTGTATATTTGTAAGGTGTTTCTGACCATTTTCTACAGCGATGTCAGTAAAATAAACATTAAACTGTAATCTTTTGTTGTCTTTACTTGATGTAGTGGAATGGGGGCAGAGCTTTCTGATGAGCTAAACATTTATAAACAGGGGAGATCACCTCAAACTAAGCCACTATATTTTCTGTTCTTGCAAAGCAAAGGAGTCAATTCAGTGGTTATTTGGCTGTTGTGCCTGTGACGCATTAGGAAGCATTAAGAGACAGGATGAGGTCTGAGCTGAAGGTTTCCTGAACACGATTGTGCATTGTTGCAACAAATTTTCATATTTGCAAATCTGTTCATACAACAGCTAGCACCATAAAATTCTTGTACCCCCCCAAGGTTCTTTGAGCAATGCCACTGGAAATATTTGTAAAGGATGTGTGTGAAGTGTTTTGTCTGAATGTAAAGGTTCTTCACCAGCTTAATGGAGCAACACATCTTTATTACAAACATGCTTCATTTTGGAACCAAAGAAAGTTCTTCTGCAGCAGTTCTCAATCCTGGAGTACCAATGCCCTGCTTATTTTAGTTTTCCTGCCATTATACTCCAGTTCAGCTTGTCAGGTAGTTCATTACACAAGCAGTACAGTAGTACTCCCGTACCAGGACTGAGAACCACTGTTCTATGAATCACTCAAAGGAATCTGTTAAAGCACCCTTAGCTACTTTTTCAAAGTTACTGTGTCTTGAACAAACAGTCCACTGTTTTACGGGTCAAGATTAATTTAATTACTTCTTGAAGTCAATTACTTATCCCAATATGGAACCTTCTTTTGCTTAGAGCATTGTGATTACTACTACGTCTAACCAGTCACTACACGCAAAATCTTTACATCCATCTTCTAAACATACGTCACAAAGAAAATGTCTGCAGAAAAGACCACAACTGCAGATTTGTCAACTGACTCCTTAAACCTCCAGTATGTTCTCGTTTGACAAATGTAAAGGAGTGTGAATTTATTTGTATGAATATGCACAAACTGCAACTAAGGAAATAATTCCACATGACTATGGCATCACAATATCTCACTTTATTACACTGCAGTAATAAAACAGTTTGTTTGGGTCAAGAAATGCTGGTGGGAAAAAAAAAACAAAACAAAAAAAACACCTCCCTCGTTATCACTGACAGCTGCGGCCATGGAAACAGACACTTGAACAGACTCCAGATTTCCTATGCAAAACATGTTTGTACATTCTTATTTAAATGAACATGGTGTAATAGTTTAAGAACAGTGTTAGTCTTTAAGTCTTTCATATGTACAGTTCACTATTTAGCCAGGCACATTGACAGTCCTCATCCTCCTTGGAATGTTCCCAAAACTCTTTAGTTCAGCATGGTTCCTGTAGAATAGTCTTCATCTGTTGTGGGGAAATACAGGTAAGCATTATTTTATGTCCCAAGAAGATACTTCCATGCAGGATTCGAGCATCTCTGGCAGCCTGTTCAGACCTGAAATTGATGACCGCCTCACCAATGCTGTTCCCCTTCTCATCCCTAACCAGTGTCACATCATTCTCATCGATGCCATATTGGCAGAAAAAGTCCTTCACTTCCCTTCTATGCACATCAGCTGGTAAATTCCGAGCATATACACAAGACAGGGCACTTGGGTCTTGTGCTCCATAAGGTGCTGGTCTTGCAGTGTCTCTAAGTTTTTCCTTGTACATTATGTCTTTCATTTTTTCCATTGTGATAGATGATACATCAAGTAGTTTTGAGCCATTAGGAGTACCATTCATGTTCATAGCCATGGCGTAATCCTCTGGATGTGTAAACATGATGAAAGCAGTAGAGGTTCGCTCTCCCCAGCAGTTTAGCAGATGGACTATTTTGTTGTTTGGAAGGTGACTACAGCAGAACATATCCTTTATCTTGGTTTTGGTGGTTTTTGGAGAAAGGTTCTTTACCATGACACAGTACACTTTTCCAGAGGGTGGGGAATCAAAGCGCTGTCGCTTTGGAGATCCTGAAAGTGACCGGTCTTCTGAAAGTCTTTTTTCCAGATGGGAGCAGGACATGCGTCTGTCTGGCAAGATTCTGTCCAGTTGGCTGGATGTGGAACACTGGCCATGTTTATACAGCTCCATGGCATATGTCCACATCCTTTCACTGGCTGTCCGGACCTTCACAAAGGAATCCTCCAAGTGCATTCGGCTGTATTTTAGGCCTTCTTCAGCCTCTTCCAAACTGGACACCTTTACTAGACAGCAGTGGTCGCGGCCTAGAAAGACATTTGGTATGAAATCCAGCACAGACAGACCCTTAAGGAACCAGCGGACTTCTTTGAGAGTCACATGGTTAGGAAGTCCACAAAGGCGAAGATAGCCAGGCTCCGAAGACTTGGCCTCTCTCGTCCCACTTTTGGGCTCTTGTTCTGGTGCTCTCATTGGCTGTGGAGCGCTTTCCTGTGGTCTGCTGTTAATAGGGGCTGTTGGGGCAGGCCTTTGAACCGTGGGGCTTTCACACTGGTATGGCAGTGGTAGAGCTGGTACTTCTTGACTGCTTTCTTGCTGGTTGTTTGACTGCATTCCATGAATGGCTGTCACCAGGCTCAGCAGTAGAGCAGCACCCAAGTCTGAGGGCGATGTTGCTGGCTGAGGCTCTATGGCCGTTTTCTCCACCTTCATCTTTTTCTTCTTCTTCTTCTTTCTCTGCATCCTTACCGCCGCCACCTTCTTCTCTGGCTCAGTCTTCTTGTTTCCCACAGACGAGCACTTTTGCTCGAGTAACCTTGACTTGATCTTATGCTTCAGGTCTGCTAAACTGCTGGGCTGCAGGGTGACTGAAGAGCCTCTAAGGAGCTCTCCGGAGCGCTCCAGGGCCAGTCGACCATCTCGCTCTGTGGTAAATATAATAAAAGCTTCTCCTCTCCTGCCACCAATGATGTGCACGCCACCTTCAGGAATGTGCAGGCCGTGGAAAAAGGCGCGAATGTCCTCAGAGCCTGCCTGCGGACTCAGGCCCAGTAAACGCCGCACTGTCACCATGGCGGGAACGGCCTGGCACGTGACCCTGCTGATACACACAGCACGGTAAGTGAGGCGGTTGAGGCCGAAGCGCTCACCTACAGCGGCGTGTTATTCACTGCAGCTGAACCGGGGAACCGCTCTGCGGCACGGCCACCTCAGCCCCTCTCACCTGTCCGTGACAAACCAGTTACTTTTCATCGGCGGTTTCACTGGGAACCGCACCTATTCTTTCCAACAAACCCCTCGTGCTTCTGAGAAAGTGAAACGGCCCCGTCCTCAACTTTTAAAAGGGAGGGGCGGGAAGACACGTGAACAGCCAATAGGAAAGGGCGGAGAGAACGCGGATTAGTAGCCTATAGGAAGAGACGAGCCGACAGAGCTGCGAGTAAACTATGAGCCTTTAAAGGGACCGAGTAATTATTATTATCATCATCATTCTCATTATTATTATTATTATTATTATTATTATTATCATAATTATTATCCTTATTATTATCATTATTATTATTATAATCATCATTATTATTATCATTATTGTATATTTTTGTTGTTTTTTGTTGTTCTTAATATTATTATTATTAGTAGTAGTATTACTATTATTACTATTTGTATTGTATTATTTTTATTGTATTATTTCTATTTTGTTAAACCAACCATTAGGGGTGTAGTTTGTGTAATTCTGGTGCTGGTCCCAAGCCCGGATAAATGGTGAGAGTTGCGTCAGGAAGGGCATCCGTCGTAAAACTTCTGCCAAAACTATAATACAGATCATTAATATGACTGCCACACCGGACTGGAGGCAGATGATCTGCTGTGGCGACCGAAAGAAGAAGATTTCTATTATTTTTCTTATTGTGTTTTTATTATTATTATCATTATTAATATTATTATTTATTATTTTATTTATCTATTTTTTTAAGAATAATAATTTCTTCAGCACCAACAGAAATTTCAACACTGCTTTCATTAAGTGTGGAAAAAGCTACGACCGGAGTTTTCCTTGGACAGAGCTCCTAAAGCTCCGTTCACTCAGGGGAGCCATCTTTGTGACTGGACGGTTCCTGGATCAGTCGTTTAGTTTCAGGGTTAATTGGTCGTGAGTAGTGAATGTTCTGGGTTAACGGGAAAGTAAATAAAGTCTCCGGAGGAAGAGCGGAGGTCTGTTTACTACAGGAAGGGGCGGGGCTTCCCGTTCAGCACCATGGCGACGGGGACGCTGCAGTGGCCGCTCATCTCCGTCTGCTTTCTCTTAACGCTGCTGAAATCAAACCTCCTCTCCGGCCAGCAATTTTCCATCTCCTCCGCGCAGCCGGCGGACTGCGGCACGTGGGGCTTTTTCGATGTTTCGAGTTTGTCTTGTGTGAAGTGCGGAGCGAATCAAATCAGCGGGCCGGCGGGTAAGAACGGGCGTTAGCACAGAACGGAGGACTCAGCACATCGGGTCAAAGCTGCGGCTGCGAGTGTAGACCCTGGGGTTTCCTGACTGCTGTTTAAAGTCGCTTTACGAGCCCTGCAGCTGTTACTGTAGAGTCAGACTCTCACCACTTTCATCAACAGCACTTAAGCTTCCAAGCTCGAGGAAGAGTGTAAACATTAACATTGGAGTCATTTAATACATCATTATCAGTTATCTACCGCAGGCAGAGAGATGAGTGTAGTGTGGACTTTCTCACCCGCTGATATGAATCCCATTCTCACCAAATAGAGTAACCATTGTTTTACACTAAGTCAGAATATTGAGCTACTAGGTCATAATGATGAGGGAGTAAGTCAGAGTGATGAGGTACTAGGTCATAATGACGAGGTACTAGGTCAGAATTATGAGGTACTGGGTCAGAATAATGATGTACTAGGTCATAATGATGAGGGAGTAAGTCGGAATGATGAGGTACTAGGTCATAATAATGATGTCGTAAGTCATAACAAGGTAGTAAGTCAGAATAATGAGGTACTAGGTCATAATAATGAAATAGTAAGTCAGAATGAGGTACTAGGTCATAATGATGAGGTACGAGGTCATAATGATGAGGTACTAGGTCATAATAATGAGGTAGTAAGTTAGAATAATGAGGTACTGGGTTATAATTATGAGATAGCAAGTCAATAATGAGGTATTAGGTCAGAATAATGAGCTACTAGGTCATAATAATGAGATAGTAAGTCATAAGTATGAAGTGTCTGTAATGACATGACTTATTATCTCATAAATATGATGTATTATATCATAATTATGACTTACTGTTTCATGACTTACTGTGTCTCACTAATATGTTTCTCATAACTGTGACTCAGTAGCTCATTATTACAATTAGTATCTTATTATTATTATTATGACTTGCTATCTCATAGTAATTAATCATAGCTACTTAGTATCTCGTTATTAAGACCTAACACATTATTGTGACATTTTCTCATAACTATCTCATAATTATAACTTTCTACCTCATTATTGTGACTTACTTTCTTGTACATATGGCTTTGTATGTCATTATTTTCTCTTATCATCTTAAATGGGCTTCCGTGATGATGAAAGGAACTAGAAATTTATTATTGCATACATGACCAAATAATTTTCCTTAATTTCAACTTGTGTTTATTTTTTTTTACAATTAATATAATTCTATTGCCAATGTGAAAAAATACATGATTAATATAAAGTCAGTTGCAGACATATTTGGTCTATATGTACCATTATCTACATGCAACCCTCAAATGTCAAACTGCTGTTAGTTTAAAAATTCTGATACAACTCATGTATTATTTCCCAGAAAGGCCATATTGTTAGACATATAAGGACATATAAGGTGTTTGCATATCAATGGTGATATGACTACTACTTTGCTTAATAGATTATTTATTTTAACATTTTCCTGCTTCGTGTATTCCCATGTGATGTCTGTTCTATCTCAGGGTTGAACTGCAAGTGTCAGACGGGTTTCAAAGTGCTAACCAGCAATGGGGCTTCAATCACCTGTCAAAAGTGCCCCGACTCTAAACCGGTATCAGATTCTCAACTCAGGGTTCACATAAGCCACCATGTTTACAATATCGACTAAGACAGTTGTAACATAACCTGGCTTTATTTTGCAGGGAGTTACTCAGGATGGTTACGAATGTATCCAGTGTCCAAGCAGTCTGGGTGAGGATGGTAAATGTCAGTGCCCTCCAGGCAGAATCCTGGGTGAGTATTTTAGAGCTGATTATGGAAGTCATATAATTATAAATGTGGGATTGTTCTAAATTTGCATGTTTAGTTATATTTCCTTTATCTCCAAATATTGTTCAAATTAAGATAAAACATCCATATGTTTAAATATATCTTCAAATATACATTTTATGGGATACATAGATATATTTTTATTTTTCTGAGCAAATAAATATTTAATGAGAATGTTTGTTGTTTTTTTTCAGTGGAAAGAAATGTAAATGGGTCTCTTCTACAAGAAGCTGTATGTGAGGCCTGCATTGAAACAGAGCCAGACTTTTCTGCCCCTGATGCCAAAGGCAACAGGTAACCATTCCTTGTTCTAAAGTAGTTTGGCTCTTTATTGTTTGTGATCAGAAACAAGAAACATGAGGTTCTATGGCACAAGAGTTACCTTTTACTTTTCACAACGAGCAGGGCAGGGCAGTCCAACAAGCAAAGCATTTTTAATTTAGTCATTTTTGCCACTAAATGTTTTTTTACATACACTTTTCAGTTCATTAATTTTGAAATCTGAAACTTTTGAGAGGGATAAATACTATGAATGGTACTGTATATTTGAGTGAGTCTTTATGTCTAATATGCATTTTTGTATTGTTTGTGTGTGTAGGTGTGTTAGATGTGAAGAGTCCTTCATCAACACCTCTCAGTCGTGTGTGTGTGGGTCTTCAAAAATCCTGGTGAGAAAATTAGGTGTCTTACATATATATATCAGGGTGAAATAGAATAGGTTTAAGTTATTTCTCTTTACAGGCTGGGGGAATGTGTTTCGCTCCAGAGAAACTACCCACTACGGTTGTGTCCACTGTCACCTTTGCTCAGCTGGTAAGCATCTGGGCCGTGCCTTGTTTAAAATTGCTGTGGAATTTTTAAATATTTTGTTAAAAAATAGGAATAAACAAAAAATAACAACTTAGAATGAAACAATAATATAATAAATAAACCTAAAAATCAATTAAACAATGATTAAACAATTAAAGTAACCTAGGCTGTTGTCCTGACACCTGACATGTTTTGTTCTCTAAGCACATTTTGTGGAAATCAATCATCTTAAAATCTAATTGTGAGCTACTGAGTCATAATTATGAGATAGCTGGTCATATTAGTGGGATACTTAGTCATAGTTATGACACAGCAATATCTTTTTTCTCCACTTCTTACTATTCCTAATTATTAACAACCATTTCTACTGATTTAGGGGGTTTTCTATTCCAATTCATAGAATTGCTACTAAAGGAGTCTGTCTCCGACTGCCAGTAGGTTTAAGAAATAAGCATTTACAAAACACATTTACTGATCTAGTCATTTCTGTGGTTCAGGGTCTGACTGTTCCTTCTGCATGGTTCTCCAGTTTTCTGTATTCCTCTGCAGCTGCATGTTTGGTAAGTGTCCATACACACGTACGCACTTCCGCATATTAATTTAGTGTCATTTTCTTTTGTTTAACTTCAGAGTCCCTCTTTACTTAAATGTATACTGAGGATACCAGTTTAGCATGTCCTTCACAGTTCCAAGTCAGCAGAGAGGATTTTATATTTTTGTTCCGAGGAGTGCATAGGTCACTTCTTTGATGCATTCTAACCACACAGCAAGCAGTATATTGTCGGGCCTTAAACGACATTGTACCCGATTCCCCTAAAGGAAATCGAGTTATGTTTCTCTACTTCAGTTTTTCTAAGTAAACAGACTGCATGCAAATCATTAAGTAAGAAATAAGTTCAGATGAGGACTGATATCAGAGAAAGGTGAAGCTCTTCTTTAATTGCTGAGATGTCAATACGGAACCATGGCAGGAGATCTTAAACAATGTACAGAATACAGAACTCTTATTCACAGTACGGGCTAGTTTTGAGGGGGGGTTGTCAGGTCCTCTTTCATTATGTAACCATACCTATTTTGGATTGGATTACATTCCTGTGATTTGTTCATTGGTTATTGGTGGAGATAAGTGTATCCAATCCAAGACTACTATATGTTTTGTTTTTTGTTTTTTAACCTGCTTGTACCGTGCTCCTCCTGGTAAGGTTGAACGTATACTCCCTCAAGATGCATCTCGCAGTCAGGTCATCCTAGACATAGGCCTCCTTGTGATCCACAATCTTCCCACGAGACACAACTTGCAGTCAAGGTTATCCTCAGCATAGGCCTGACTGTGGTCTACATTTTGCAAGACTTTTAGAGATTGCCAGGTTCCATGCTCTGTGCTCCTTCCATCTGTATTCTCTGTTCCATTTAACTTAAATATTAAGGTTCTCTTTTTCTAGTCAAGTCAACTTTATTTTTAAAGCACGTTTAAAGTATACAAGAGCCCACCAAAATGCTGTACAATTTAGAAAATATAGTGTGTGTGTGTATATATATATATATATATATATATATATATAACATTGAAAATCTGTGGATATACTTCAATATAGCAGGGCATGCAAAACAACCCAAGAACCTCACAGAAACAGAAGCCTTTTGCAGAAACATACTCATTTGGCTCTGTGTTTGCATAGACAACCAGCTGTGTAGCTATTCACTTCGCTTTTATTATGGTAGTGTTAGTCAGTTAACCTGCTAACTTGGCGTCCTGTTACATGATCAGCCAAATAGTGAGAGTTTGAAGTATCCCTTATGAAGAAAATATAGTGTAGTTCATGTGAACATATAGTTATGTTCAACAGGCAGCTTCACAAACAACAGAGCTAGAATATCCTACAGCATGTTAACTGTAGGACAATAGCAAAACAATAGAGCTGGATGCCGGCATTGTAGAGTTTGCTTCTATGTCTTTTTCTTTTATATTTTGAAACTAAAAGCTGGAAATATAGAGCCATCTTGCTTAAGATGTTAAATAAATGTCTTCTACCAGGTTAGCTATTTACAGACATTTTGACCATGGTGCCCAAACTTTTGCATGACACTATTACATCTAATGTAATAAATAACCATCAAATATTTGACATCATTCTTGGTAGAGTGGAGGTGAGGAGCCCTACACACCTGTAGTTTGCCTAAAGCATCAGATTTCCACCAGTAATGAATGCCTGTGGCCTAACACTGTGTTTGTTTTGTTCTGTAGTTGTTCACCAATCTTACAGCATGTCAGGCTCTGGGGAATATGTGTGTGTTGAACATGCATTCCACGAGTAGTATTGGCAACGATGCATGTGGCCTCTACAACACCATCTCCAGAGCCACCGCAGCCCAGGGCAACAACCAGAACATCCCCTACTGGTACACCCATTTTCATACACAACATCATAGGCCAACTACACTGCTTAGGCCTTACTGCTACTGCACTGTCAATGCACTGATCTTCAGCCACTAAATTCAGAAAAAGAATAGTACAACATTAGAATAGATTTCTAATAATATAATATAAATAGTCTTATCTCACAGATCTTCTATTTTCAGACTAGTACTATGTATATGGGTTCCTCTTTGATTTTTGTTTCTTCTTAATCTTTAGAGTGTTTCTTTCTCTGTGATGATGTTCATTAGGGGGTTTGGGACAGTGTTTATTTGTGGAAATTTGACATACCTAAAACTGATACCAACCACTAAAAAAATTGCTTCTTCCATGCTAGGATCGAAAAACATATGTGCAAAAAATGTGATGGTATGTTTTGTTTTGTCTCCAGGAGGACTAACTTGCCCTGGTTGTATTATGGAGACCAGCCAGGATTAGCATCAAGAGTTTTGCAGTCTGAGCCACTGCTGGTGCCCTTCAGCTTCAAAGGTGCAAATAAGGTGAGTGTGTGCCCTGAGGATGTCACTGTGCATGTTTTTAGGTGTAAAAAAAAACAACAACTCTGTAACTCCTCCCCGTCAGTTTGTTAATTGTTTATTCCCTTTTTGAAAGTTAAAACTCCCTCTATCACATGTAGCCTACATATGTATGAAAAAACAAGTAACAGAAAGGTAACATTGCACTGAACTGTGTTCTGTAGTGTAATTTTGCAGCTGTAGAGTCACTTAGCTGTCTAACTGCCTGCTCATCAAGTGTGAGGAGATCATGAAATCAAGGACTCATCACAAGACATTCTACCCTACAAATTGGAATTAACAGTATAAATCGAGGGGGAGGAAAACAGACTAAATATCTGACAAATAGTCATGAAACAGTTACTAGTTTCATGGTAAAACATATAATTCCTGACTAGTAATACTATTTCAAAATGAATTAAGTTTAAGGTGGAACTGCTGCTGTGTTTAAGATGGAACAGAAGCAGTTGCATTCAGAGACTATTCAAACATATAAGTTGTGCTGGAAATGTCTACTTTACTGTCTTAAATGGTGCCTTTATCAAACCATTTTAATAGATATTCTATAGATTAAAAGGTTCAGGTCCTCTTAATGAATGATTTTGATGCATATTTGTTTTTTGTTAATAGTGTTTATTAAACAAAATAAGCTCATCTGTATTACTGATTATTCATAAGTTTGCAACTCCTGAGATTCTCTTGTACAGTGAAGCAGTAGATATTACTCTCAGGCTTGTCTAAAACTGAAAACGTGGGAAATAAGAGAGCAGAGAGAGCAGTAGTATAGGCCATTAATACTGCAGCTGCAGAAATCTGCTGAGTGCAGCTCTTGTTTTGAAGCAGTCATTTTACAATTAAGACACATATCAGAGTTGCATCTTTACCTTTAAAGTTATTGCACATTCAGGATAAAACTACCATGATAAATGCAGCTCAGTTTCTAATGTTTTCAAGGCTGAACTCAATAGGTATTGAGTGAGATACAGATCTAAATAAATTAAACTATTGACCAAACAAATTAAAATGTTCTGCAATCAGTTACTTTATCGTTTTAAGTTGGTCTGGCTTTAATATTTTAAACGTGGGCTGAATTAAGGTAGGCATGGAAGACAAAATGCCTATTTAGTGACTACAAATAGAACATCTTACAGGGAAGACCAAGAAGACTATTTAGACCCATGCTCACTACAGTGTCAGCAGTATTTGCATATGAAACCCAGCTCAGTCGATAGAATTGTGTATGTGTGTTTATTCTCAGAACACAAATATCGAGCTGCTGGCTGCAGTGTACACAGTGCAGGGAGAGTTTATCAGATGGGAGAATGTCGGTGGAAGGAACCTGCAGGTAAAACAGCACTATGACCCCAAACCACATAAACTGTGGACACAAATTCACCTACTAATACCTTTTGAATTAAGTTGAAATTATTATTGTTGAATGATTGAAGTTGTACCCTTCATGTCTTTTATTGAGCACATTGAGTACACATCCACAGTGCAGGCTAGAAAAGGTAAGTGTTTAGGTAAGGTTTAGCAGCAGTCATCTCCATTCTCACACATTCCCTGGTGCTGCAAATACATTTTGGACAATATTCAGAAGGAATGTATGACCATTTTGGGCCTGCAAATGTATCAGTCTTGTTTCACCTGGCATCTCTTCAGCTTTAAGTCATGTACTGTTGCCCTTACATTATCTGTTTTTAAGCAGCTTATAATTAATTGTTTCCTCAGTGATCACAGGTTGGACCTAAAGCATAATGCTCCACATTTGGGATGAAGTTTTTGGTGTATGCAGTGTTGTAATGGAGTGATATTAACACTCCTATAAAGACTACCAACAGTCCTTAATCTGCTTCATTTGTGAGAAATCTGTCTAACTGTAGATTGGTATACACCTAGCTCTTAAGTAGTGCATTTGTAGCATTTTCATCTTCTGGGGGCTGCATCAAGGCATGGCTCACACTAACCAACCCATACTGAGATTTGTTTGATTAAAAGGATTTGTGTGCATTTATTTTTGGGGCAAAGCACTTGGAGAAATTTTTAACACAACTTCACTTACTTTTTCTAGCCTGCACTATGGATGGTTACTGGATGTGCATGAAAAAAGGGCATGAACGTACAACTTGTAGTTATAACAGGGTCTGAGTTTCATGTAGAATTAATGTTATGTCGATGGTGAAGATTGTAACTGTTTGAGCTCACAATGATTCAGTTGATTATTTATGAAGCACTTCAGTTTGAAATCTTACTTTTCAGAAAACTGAAAATAGACTGAAAAGTTGACCAAAATGTGAGACTCTGTGGGTAACAAATATAATTACTGTTAAATTTACACTTCAGGATTCTTGCCTCACTACACATGAATTTCACAACGCTGATTTTAACGTGATATTGATTCTTTATCACAAAGCTTTGTCCAGACACTGTAACCAGACAACAGGCTGCTTATACCTTTGGGACAGCCTACAAACAGAATGTGAGTGTTGCTTGTGACTCTCTGTCCTTATTCTGTATGCCCATTTGTGTATAGTTTTGAATTTGTGTTTGACTGTGTGTGTTTCTCTTCAGTGTGTCCTCACCGTTTCTGACCTCATGGCTGGTCAGTCAGAACCCCTGTTCTATGATGTCTTCCTGGTCCAACAGAAGGCAGTGGGGGAGAGGCGCCTGCTGGCAGTGCCAGTGCTAAATCTCAACCTGCAGTTCAATGGCCAGTTTGTCAACCAAGGTAAAATACAGTTCACTAATATTTTTACTGTCATTTTATATACATAAAAAAATCAACAGTAATTAGCCCACTATGGTTGCTTGCATTGTGGACTGGAGTAATTAATTAGTGAAAAATATTTTGTTTTACACATTTAATAACATTGCGTTTTTGTGTGTGTGTGTAGCTTCTAACTTTAATAGCTGGTACCTCACACGGAGGCTGGTGATGATCGACACCTTGAGTGGAAGAGAGAAGAGTCTGAGTTCCATGCCCAGAGTTATACGTGTGGCCTCTAACCTTAAGATAAGGTAGTGTACTACACATATTATTCTCACACAATCTCAAAAAGATATAGGTGCTTCAAAGGGTTCTTTGATTCTCAAAGATGTTGCATCCTCCACCCAGCAACGATTGTAAGGTGGCTTCACTGATCTTCAGTTCCAGACTGCCCCTTATTTTTGCATATACCTGTGGAAAAAGCCATGGTGAGAATATCATGGTGCCGAATGCCTTTAGCAGAGAGGTTTAAGGGCCTTGCTATTGAACCCACAATCTTGTTATTGATAACGCATATTTGACAGTGTATGTGAAGAAAAGAAAAACATTTGATTTGATTTGAAGGACATCGTTGCTAATAAACAGTAGAAGTCAGTGGTCAAATCATATCTGTTGGTATATGTTCACATGCTTCTCTTAACCCACATCCAGTTCTTCAGTAAGGTGGTGCATACTTGTGACTGTAGTTTAGGACACACTATAACTAATTGTGAGCTGTAAACATGAAACTTAATCTTATATTTGAAAAACATTAGATGCGATTTAGGTGTGTGAATTTTAGCTCAAGCTAAAGTCATAATACATACTAAACCACATTCACACCCAAGTCTGCTGTGTATGAATTGTGTACTTTTCATTTTTGCCTGAAATACTCGTTTAAAATCTTGGCGTAAAACTGGCTTACTAGAACTTAGGATATGTGAAATTTCAGTAAATTTGATTTTGTTGCTGAAATATTCCATTAAAAAATAACTGTTGTACTTCTAGGTTTCAACTGGTGCCAAACACTCAGAAAGGAGAGGTGTACCCCCCTTTGATGAGTGTGTCTTACTCAGATATTCTCATAACTGATCCAGCCAAACAAACCGTAACTGTAAGTACACATACATTGTTTGTGTGTCTGTCTGTACACTATTCAAAACTGAGCTTTGCGTTTGTGTGTGTATCCTAGGTATCATTCTCTGTGGAGTATGAAATGGACCAAAATGAAGCTCGAGTCAAAACTGATGTAAGTGCATTGATGAGAATTAGTTCAGGTTCTTCAAATGGACCACAGTGTTCTGTTTCCTAAAGGTGGTATATGATTGTCTCTCTCTCACTCTGTGCGTGTGTGTGTGCGCATGTGTGTGTGTATGTGTGCGCGCATATGTGTGTGTCCAGATTGCTCTGGGTGTACTTGGTGGAGTGGCTGTTGTGTACTCTCTACTGAAGACAGCAAGCTGGAAAAGAAGAATTTCCTCTCCTCTAATTGATGTGCAGGCAAGAGCACACACATATAGACACATTTCAAATAAGGTGCTCTGGAAAAAGTATTTGCCCCCTTGTGATTTTTTTATTTTTTTTTTTGCAAATGTTGCATATTTGTCAGACTACATACGGTAGTTTCAAACATTTAGCAGCAACAACTACAACCATATATGAAGCTATAGCTGGAGATCAGGCTTCTTCTTAGGGCTTTTGAGCTGAATTGCACACTTACAGTCACATCCTGACGGTGTTTAAGTCAAGAGTAAAAGAGGTATGTTTTTGAAATGGCCTGATTGTTTTTCTAATTGAGCCTTTTAGAGGCAGGATTGCTTTTGTGTTAATTGTTTCAGCTCAAGATCAAACGATCTCTGGATTTTCTGGTAGAAGGCAGTATTATCTGCCATATATTAAATACTGTATATTGATTTCAATTCAATATTGTTAATAAAATATCAAAAACTTTACAACCATAGTTTAAATGCCACAGTAACTCTTTAATTCAGGCTATGCTTTCCCCACCACCTTTTCAGACTATTCTGAAGTTCCTGGTGATCTATGCTGGAGACCTGGCAAACGTTTTCTTTATTATCACTGTGGGAACTGGACTCTACTGGCTCATCTTCTACAAGGTCAGTGGTTTACAGGTTACAGGTCTAAATCCATTCAACAACAAGACGACAGTATGTACATTACACTGACACTGCGAATAATACCCTAAAATCCAGACATGATTCCCCAACTATGATTCATATATAACAGAATCCATGGTGGATATTCTCAGATCACGGCATTGAATGTTGTTATATCTGTAGGTCCTTTTCTCTGGATTGGGATCACTTTGTCAGAATATAAAGAATATTATTGGTGTATGCTGAGGGAATATAGGGATACTTTATGTCAATGGTAGATAATCCTAGTCCTAGAGTGGCAAATTTCTGCACATTTTGCTGATTTCCGTGCTCTAACAGACCTACTAAATTAACAGGTGTGTTGAATAAGCTGTGCATGGTCAGGAAAACCTCAAATCCTGGCCATGTAATATTCCTAGATCCACTGTGTCATGTGTGTACCAGGAATCACATCCACAGTCAGTGTAGGACTTTTCACCTGAATATAATTAAGGCTAATTTGTCTCTTTTCTTTTTTCTCTAGACAATGAAGTCAAGCCCCAGTAGTCTAATCTTTAGTTTTTATTCAAATATTTCTCCATCCAGGTTGTTGTTTCTGTCTCGTCATGATTCACTTTCACATTTGTGTGTATTTAAGTGGGCTTTGGGGCTTTTACGTAGGACTTTACCAGGTGTGTGTATGTATGTGTTTCACAGGCTCAGCAGTTTGTGTCTGTGTTGTTGCCGTTACCGGCTCAAGAGGAACGCTTTGTGACATATGTTGGCTGTTCCTTTGCACTTAAGGTAATGCATTAATTACAATATATTAAAGGAAATCTTAACAGTGTAGCACTCCTGAGTGCACAGTAAATATTCTATAATGCAAGTCTGCTGGACACTGGACCGGAAATGCAGAATGCAGACTTTACTTTTAGTTTAACTTTTAAAAGATGTGAAGAAAATGGCGTGGGCCCTTTACTGTGACCCAAGGTTGTTAATATAATTACACCTGTTATAGGAATTATTATTTAATCAAGCTGAGGCTTATTAAATCAAGCATGGCAAGTGATTATTCACCAACACTTGAGTCCTCATAGACCGGCTTGCAAAAATAGCTATTTGTTGTTATTTGGTTTTATATATTTCAAATATTTGCCTCCATTTAAGTTAAGATTAGTGCAGCTCAAGGCATCTATCATCGTGATCAGGGGCCAGGAACACTGTCAGTTATATCAGAACTAGAGGGGGTGCTGCAGAGGCTGAACTGATGAGTTATTTTAACATTTCAACAATTTTAACATTTGAACACCTTTGTAATCCGTTATTACCAAATCGGTTTTCAAAAAAATGGCTTGAGGATTGTTATGTGAAATTTTAATAACTTTGAAGGAGATAAATAAATCACCTCAAGCAAGAATAGGTCAGTTCCAATATAAGGTCCTTTATTTGATTACTGAAGATCCTTGTAAGAGACCAGCACTCAAGGACAACGGCCTAGCAGGAGTGCATTCCTCGTGGCTGACGCTCACCAGAACGTAGTCTTTATTTTTTTACCAAAAAGGGGGGTTATGTATGAGCGAGCTATCTCCATAAGTGTCAGTTACGAATCCGGTTTCACACTCCTGCTCACTTAGTTTAAAAAAAAATATATATATATATATATATATGTGAACATCAATAGTAACAGTTCACTGTGCTAAAGTTTATGGTGCTTTTCACCATATTACTACTAACCCCCTTTATTATTTATATAACTTCATAATCCTTTTTTACAGATATACAGGCCCATTTCTGCTCCATGAGCGCTCACCTCTAGTGGTTTCCCTTTCTGTTACCACCAGCCAATGTTCGATCTTAAGCGGACCATAATCAATCACAGCACATAGTTCTGAGGAGTGTTCATGTATTGTATTATTGTCGCCATGGACAAAAATTTATTTTTTCACCTCAAGGATGTAATTGTGATTTATTTATTTTTGATTTTTTTTAATGGCACCATTCATTCAATAAAAACACTCAGACAATTTTACAAAGAACGTGGCTAATGAAACACCTATTAACCTACCGCACATGTCTTTGGACTGTGGGGGAAACCGGAGTACTGTCAAGTGTGAGCAGACAGAACAAGGATGAGGGTGTGGAGGCAAATACAGGGGAAGATGATTTAATAAATAAAGAAAAACAAGGCTTAGACGCAAACAAAACCAGGGAAATACTAACTAACACTAAATAAAACAAAACAAGCTACAAACAAAACAGGAGGTAACAATACTAACATACAGGGAAGGGAACAAAGTAAACTAGCGACAAACAAAACACTAACTGTGGTAACAAACATGGTAGGTAACAGAAGGACTGACAAAGACAGACTGAAACAAAGGGTCTTAAATACAATATGACATAGACAACACCTGGGACATGATAACGAGGGGGCAGGGTTAGAAATCAGACACAGATGGGAATGGGCGGAGCAAGGGAGGAGACAAGGACAAACACAAACAACCCATGTGCTTAGGAGCACATGGAAGAAACAACATCATCAAGACAGGAAGACAGAGGTAAACTGGACTGACAGGGCAGACATGACAAGTACCCGGAGGAAAATATATATAATCGAATTCTAATAAATATTTGCTCCTAAAATAATAAAAATAAACAAATGTAGAAAACAACTGGTGCAAATCTCCTTTGTTTATATAAGTCTTGGTTGTATAAGTTTCTAATACTGGATAATAATCTCTCTCTCTCTCTCTCTCTCTCTCTCTCTCTCTCTCGCTGTTATACACTTTCTTTTTTGTTATTCTCCAGACAGTACATTTCCTTCATAAGCTCTATGTGCAGTTGTCAGTGGATATATTCTTTATAGACTGGGAACGACCTCGTGGAAAGTCTAGTAAATCTGTGGAAGGTAATTCATCCTTTAATGGAGTGTCCATTATCCTGCAGTCTCTAGGCATTTTACCCCTCATTTTACCCCTGAAATATTCAAACTGAGTCTAAAATCTTTAGGGTGTATTAAAGTGATCATTTAAGCAATATTGTTTCCTGATCTTCTGGGTTTTTTTTCTTGTAAATTTATTGATAATACACTCAGTAGTTCTTTGGATGTTTGTGTTTTGATTCAGCCACTGGTGACGGAAAAACCCCAGCAGCTCCTGTCAGTATCTGGAGGACGTACTTTGTGGCGAATGAGTGGAATGAGATTCAGACAATCCGGAAGATCAACTCTACGTTCCAGATCATGGCCGTGTTGTTCTTCCTGGAGGTGAGACAAAAAATCAACATGGTCTTACAGCCTTCCTGTATTTTTTTTTTTTTACATTAAAGGCAGGCATACAGATGTAAATACAGTAAGAGATTCAGTAATGATGAGGTGTGGTTGTGAGCCATTAATGGATGTTTTTTATGTTACAATTTATATTTCAAAAACACACAATTAGATTGATGACAACAGCTTTGCATTTCCATGTTTCCTCATTCATAAATGAGTTTTACTATCTTTGTGATATCTGGCACTATCACAAGAGGATACAGCAGAAGGAGGCCTGTCATGAATATAAACTAATTGTCATATAAATATTTACTTTTAAAAATTGAGAAAAAGTAACTTATTTGTATCGATAGCATAAACAGACTAATTTTTGTTTTGCAGGTTTACATGTTTTCCAGTAGTTGAATTAGCTACAAATTATTCAGCATTACTTAACATCTAAAGGTCATTGCAATTGTTAGATCTATTTTCATATGATCCATAAGAAGTCTCGTAAATGTGTGTGCTACTATCATGTATTTGCATTGATTTGCACCCTGTTCACCTTCTGTTCAGTGAAATTCAACGATGTAACCTAATAACAGTAGTTACATTTCACCTTACACTTAATTGCAATGAGATGATTATGTACTAATTATTGCAATCATTGTGGGGTCTATGACCACTGACGGTGTCTTAAAAAGCATTCACTTCTCTCCTGTGTGTGTGTTTGCATGCTTGTACATTGTACTGTCTGTGCATGCAGGTGGTTGGTTTCTCCAGCCTGGCCTTGAGAGACAACTCATCTGACCTTCAGCGTTCTGCTGAAGCGTACACACCAGCTTACAGCCGCATCCTGCGCTATGGGGTTGCCTCTTCCATGTGGCTCTGCATTGGCTTCATACAGGTACACACAGACATCTACTACACACTGAAGCACTGTAGGATTGTTTCATACTGGCAACTCTCAAGACCAACCTCAAAACACGTAAATACAAACCCTACAAATACAATACAAATAGAAACACAGCGGGTGTGTAGATTTACTTGATTTACCTAAAGCAAGAAGCTAGTGGCACATTATTGAAAACACACTTGGGTATCAGTGTTTTCAAGAATTCAAAACCAATTTGGTTACATAGAAAATATGAACAGTGATTCTAATAGTCTAATAAGAGCTGTAGGCCATTCTAAATATTAAGCTTTATTAATATGAAGGCTTTATGATATTCAGGACTGCATTTGCCTACCTCTGCTCTATACACAACCATCTACAAATTGTATAAAAGTTAAAGGCTCTTTCCAGTTAAAGAACCATTTAAGTACTTGAGGTTATTTGACTTGTCCATCTTTAGTTGCATTTACTGACCATATTCTATATTCTTTGTAATTACACCATCACAACTAGTTTGTAGTCTTTTCTCTCCATTAATGTAGTAACAGCTGTCTTTGTCTAGATATTTTGTATATGTATATTTTTCTCAGATTGATGTTTTGTCTAATATATTTGTATTTAATGTAGAGTTCCATACTCGGGTCCTTTTTGTTACTGTGTATTAGGTTCTGAATGTTTAGTTCATCAGTACTGTTCTGTCTGTAGATTGACTGAGTCACAATAATAATAATAATAAAACAAAATCAATAAATAAATATAACCTGTCAGTGTCACATTGTTAGTATGTCTAATAGACTGTCTACTCAGTTCACTCCATCTGATGTTCTCCTGAGTTCATGAATCGACTTTTCTTGACAATCCTCTTAAGACTGTGGTCATCCATGGTCGGCCTATTGCCACCAATTTTTCCAGTCACCAAGTCTTCCAACTAGCTCAGAAGATTTTTCTTGAAAATAAGAAATTCTTGTTACTGTTTTGTTTATCAGCATCTGTTCTAATGAGATTGAGGTTGTTTTTTTTTTAAGTAAATATTTTGGGTGAGATTAATGTTTATAAACAATCAGCGTAGACACCCTAAAACATCTGCGCAGAACTGTATAAGAAGCTAATCGCTGATGAATTAGTAGTAGATGTATGTTATGTCCATTTAATATCATGCATTTTGTTTTTTTCTCCAGTTGTTGTTCTTCTCACTGTTTCATGAACGCTTTGTTGAAGACAAGATCCGCCAGTTTGTGGACCTCTGCTCCATCAGCAATGTGAGTCTATGTGGAAGCTGAGTTCTTTGTGTGTCAGTAGTTTTGGATACAACTACAAAGCAGAAGTGAAGACCTGCTTTTGGATTAACTGAGAATAATTTTAGGCTTAGGTTTAGGGTGGGCTCTTTCCAACTGCAAGAAATGAGATGCAAGCGCCCAACATTTTGGAAAGGCCACACAAATTTATATTTTTTAAAATGATGTTAAAGACACAATAGCTGTGCATTAGTGTATGTGCTGCCACTGTGTGTATATTATACAAGATAAGTGTGTGTGTGTGTGTGTGTGTGTGTGTGTGTGTGTGTGTGAATCAGATTTCAGTGCTGCTGCTTTCTCACCAATGTTTTGGTTACTACATCCATGGACGTTCTGTACATGGCCATGCTGACACAAACATGGAGGAGATGAACTCTAACTTGAAGAGAGAGGCGGTAAGGCACTGCTTTTGTTTCATGCAGTTTTGTTTCAGTGTGCGTGTGTGTGTGTGTGTGTGTGTGTGTTCATGTGCACTTGTGTTGTTCCACAGGAAAATCTATGTGGGCAGAGAGGACTGTTACCAAATTCTGACATTCAGACTTTTCAGATTTCCATTACCAGTCGTCTGCGGGCGCAGTACGACCGCATCCTGGAGCCACTCAGCAGAGTAAGATCCCTGCGTGTTGTTTGGGTTCTTCACAGTTGTTAGTTATGTTTGCAGTTATATACATAGAACCATTTCATTCATTAAAAAAATATTTTACAAAAGATGCAAGATGGTTTCAGAAATTAAGAACATACACAGAACGCAGTTGAAGTGCACTTTCATGACAGAGCCTGGTACCAGGTACAGACGTTCTGACCAATGGTGAATGAGATGCTTGTCTGTTTTTCTTACCCTTTAATTTTATCACAGCTTCTGTTCATTTCAGAAGGCTTGCTTTCAGTTTCTCAAACAAAGATTTTAGGACTTTTTTGGGGGGGTTTTTGGATCACCAAGTTAACAGCTATTTTCCCAGTTGGAAAGGCCAGGGTATTGCTCTTCAATTGTATTGGTTGCACATTGATGTAACCAAGCCACTGATACCTCCCCATCTTCCATGCAGAGACATGGCCCATCACGATTGGTTGATGCTTCTGCCAATCCGTTTGAGCAGAGCACAAAAGCATACCACACCATGAACCGCTTCCTTGGCTCTGTCATTGACCACGTGAGTTCAGTTTCTTTTGATTTTTTGGAAGCATGACAGTTTTTAGTTTTCTCCAGTGTTTGAACCCTGTAGCTACTCCATACACTGTATAAATAATTCTGGCTGAACAGACCAGTAGAAATGCTTGAACATTACTTATATACATATTTTACTTTAAATTTCATGCAAAATTAAGTATATGTTTACCTTCCTCTGTTAAGTCACCATTTTGGAGATGCTTGTTTTTCATTGGACAGTGATGATATGCATTTGTGAGTGTTGTTGTGTTATTTGTATTTTTTAGGCACATCGTGAAATGGATTATATTGTGAAAGACAAGTTGCTGTTTGAGAGGATCATTGGAATGGAGTTTATTGAGCCCATGGACAAAAGCATCTTCTATAATGGTAATTTGTAGTGGTGAAATATATACACTGCTCCATTCATTGCCAATCAGGTTTCAGCCTTCTATACTGTATTGTACGAGGTTTGGTCATCCCTGGTCAAATGACACATTTTAGTTTTCTGAAGTGCACAAATTATCTACAGTAAGTAAACATTTTAGACACAATTCCTATTTCTGTTTTTCTAAATACTATTTTTATGTGCAATTTTTATGTGAAAATAGACCAGCCTAAACATTTACATTCACTCCAGACCTTTGAAGGGTGTTGTATTTGTGATTTGTTGTGATTCCTAATTGAGCTCTGTTCATTTCTGCTGCTTGGTAAAATAAATTTTGTTGAAATGTTTTTTTGTCTCGTTCAGATGATTCATACTCCTTCGCTGATATGCTCTTCTATGGGAACGAAGCGACTCTGTTGATTTTTGACACTCTGTTCTTCTGTGTAGTGGACCTGGGCAGCCAGAACTTTGTTCTGGCAGCTGCACTGACTTACCTACAGCAACTGGTCAGTATTTGTGTGTTTGTATGTGTATGTCTGTGATTGTCACCACATAAGCAAATCTACTAGCTCCATGATTTTTGAACAGTGCTTATTGCTTAGTGATGGATTTATATTGTTCATGGTTTCTATCAACATTTTGTTGAAGGTTAAAACAGATTGGGTCATTGTAATTAAAGGTGTCCTAGAATACAAAACTGTATTTATCTGTATTTAGTAATGCTAACCCTAGCTGGACCACATTTTATTGTTTTTCGTTCAGCTAGCTATCTGCACACTTTACTGTCAGAACAGCTGCACCATCTGGTGCAATTATTAATGTTTTTGATAGCATGCTGTTTTCTGTGAAGCTTTGCAGTGCCTTAAATGAATCCAACAAAGGAGAGCTCATTCAATTATTCAACAGATTATTATTTTAAGGCTTTTTGGAAAATCTTGCTTTGCTGGAAAACATAGTGTTTATATGATTCCTCTGTTTGTGCATTTTCTCAGATCTTCAGGCTGATCCGAAACATCTTAGGACGCAGGAACCTGGTCACAAAAACACTAGTCGACAAAAGATTCCTCATCTAATTGCTCTGTATTAGATCCTTCTGCTCTTTGTTGTCTTAACATGCTTTTTACTATTATTCCTGATTTGCCAAATTTTATTCTACAACCCGCAGGTTATTTGTAATTGGTTTTTACTCCATGTGGTGTTTTTCAACAAGATTTTCATCCATTTTTATAAAAACTAGCTCAGTATATTTTTATGTAGGTTCAGTATTTTTGTACACTGTAATTTTTACATGGATTGATTTTTATGAATGTATTTGTTTGTGTTTGAGAAAACATGTTGCTATATGAATTCTGCATTGTGAGATATGGCCTATGTAGTTTCATTTATTTATGTGATAAAATAAAGAACAATAAAAAGAATCTAATACGATTAGTATTCAATTGTATTCAAGCCAAGCAGAAAGCAGAACACAATAGGGCTTCATCGTCTTAATTCAGCAGTTGATTGAAAGCCACCGTAAATGTAGCTCATACTGTCTTGTTGATCTCAGCAAATGTTTCAGTTCTGCTCACTAACTGCGTTTGATTTTGAGAAGCAATACCATCTCTTTTTATTTCAGTCCAATGTAAAGTAAAATTCAAAGACTTTTGAAAAAGACAGAAGCAGGATATCTTGTTCTCCCTTCTGGCCTTTATTGATCCTGCAGATACACACAGATAAACCCTTTGGTGATTATAATGCTTCTACAACTGCATAGGGTTCTCCCTCACTGTATGCCCACTTCTCTGGAGCTAATAAACAAACACTTCTGCATAAAAAAATACATTTTAAATTAAAAACAATTACACAGCTTAACATATACACATACATAACATATACATAACCTGTGATCGTATAGTGATTAATACTGGTGTCAGACAGGGTGAGTTTTTTTTCCTGTCTTGAATAACATGAGATGAGAGCAGAAAAAAGACAAGCTGCTCCAAAGCAGAGAAAGAGACAATATACAACGCAAAAAGGGAGGAGGAGCTTTTTTTGAAGTCACCAATGTCTGTTTAGTTACAGATACCCAAAACGTGTTGCTTTCATTCACTGGTTTAGCTGCAAGTGGGTCTGATAACAGGATTTGAGGTTTCATTCTTTCAGTCACTAGGTGAGTAAATGCTTTGGTTGTTTTGAGTTTTATGTATTTGAAAGGTCTGTGATTAAAACTGAAATGGGTTGATAGGTTTTGTCACATTATGATGCCTCGAAATGATTATAAACAGCATAAAATTGGTTGTGGTTGTTATATGACTCAGTATAGTAAACAACCTCAGATTAAAGCTGATATTCTGTATGTGCTGGAAAAATATATTAAATATTGTAAATGCAACATTTACATTCATAACACAAATTAGAATAAAAGCATCATATTTCACATTTAGTCATGAAAGGTCTTCAGCAAAGGTTATTTGATCAGGGACATCTGTTCTGTCTTGGACTTCTGAGCAGTAAGTTTCGTTTTCCCTCATCACAGGCACAGTAAATCTAACGGTCTGTTCAATGGAAAAAAAAAAAGTACAGCTCAGAACAGAGACTATTTTTCATCTGTCATTAGCTGGTAAATCCTTTTCACATACAAACATAAACATTTGAATTATATGTACAATAATATATTTGTATTTGGCTATAATATTAATAAAAATAAACATTGAAAATTGTATATAAAGCTAAACTTCATTGAGTTTTGGTGCCCTTGGTTAAATGAAAATTTTGAGTGAAAAAGATATATGTTCTAATTGAATAATTCCTCTACAGGATGCATGTTACAGGTATATACTATTGCATATGCCTCTATTCTGAAAGTTTTTTGTTTATATTTTAATTCAAATAACTGTTATATATTAAATATGTATTACATTTAAATATATATATTTTCAAGATTTTTTTATTTTGATATTGATTTGTAATATACTTAAATCTGAATTTAAATGTTGAAATAATGTGAGATTCTGGATTTCCACATATTTTCATGAGCTCTACACCATATTTATCAACAGTAAAGTATGAAATATGTCACTTTACATGCAATGAATATAATATTTTGTATGAAATTATTAACTCTTTTCACAGTATTCTAACTGTTTAGTGCACTAGTACACTATACACAAGTTCACAATAATGTCATTCATAAAATTAAACCAGCATATTTTATATTCATTTCATGTAAAGTGACAAGCTTTTTTACTTTCACTTTTCATCAGTTTGGCATACAGCTCAGATAATTTCTTGTTTGAATAAATTATAAATAAACATTAAAACAACAAAACTTTAAATATAATGAATATAAAATATGACAATTTCCCTTTTAGAAATATGCCATTGTCATGCAATTTCCTTGCTCAGGTTTGTGTACACTTGCTTGCTGACTTGTGCAAGTATGCTACATATTTAGAGAGAGAGAGAGAGAGAGAGAGAGAGAGAGAGAGAGAGAAAGAGACAAAGAGAGAGAAAGAGAGAGAGACAGAGAGAGAGAGAGAGAGAGAGAGAGAGAGAGAGAGAGAGAGAGAGAGAGAGAGAGAATGCTATTAGACCTTGTTTGGCAAAACATTTATTTCCTCCTAAAAGTCCCCAAGACACCCCACAAGAAATTGAAACTAACCAAAACTGTTGCTGATAAGACAAGAATATATGTACATCACTGTGGATAGCAAAATGCGTGAAAGACGTATCATTACTTGTTTGTATTCAACTGTTCTTTCAGCTGCAAATCCAAGACAACTCACTTCATGATGATGCGTCAGAATGAACGAAATTCCACCGAATTCTTCTTCTCAGGGGAGCACCTGAAGTTTCATGAACTTCGTGATAAAGTCCATAATAGCTATCTGAACAGATATGAACACATCCCAACATCCCCTCATCCAGTTGAATTCCGCATTTCCCATCTAAGGCATGATACTTGCTACAACAACTTTCAGGCCATCATGAAGGATTGCGGATTAAAGAAACCTGGAGTCGATGTCCCCTCTGCTAAAAGCCTGGTGTGGTGGAGCCTATCCATATCACAGGATGACATTGTTGACGCTGAGAGGCGTTTCCTTCAGTACCGCAATGTTTATGAGGATTGTAAACCTTTCCTGCACAAGTTCACCTCCTCACCAGCCTTCAGAAAGTCCTCTAGGATGGGGAACTTTCGCTTCACTTTCTCTTTGAGGGAACTGCTGGACAGTTACAAGACCCAGTTCTGCACAGGACAAGAACCACAGATGCGCACCTATGAGACGGTCATCTACAAACAGGAGGTCATGTATTCCATATTGGTCCATGGTCCAGGTGCCCAAGATGAGTTCAGGATGTACCCACTTCTGCAAGAGTCTAGAGACAATGCAGTGTGTATTTTTCAAAATGAGAGTATACTGTGGAGACCAGAGGGCATGAGCAAAACTCATGCCTTTCGGCTGGTTTTTAAAGAAAAAATGCTGGCACGTCGTGTGATTAAGAGTAAGCGTAAGTACTATGCGTGGGACCATGTGGCAGTGGCATTTCACGTCCCACAGGGAAGGATCTTCGAGTTTGACCAAAGGAGCCTGTTGAGCCACCTGAGCCTCTGTCAGGGAGCAAAGCCAAACCTGAGCAACACTGAGTTTATAAAGTGTGATTTTGAAGCCTCAACACCTGAGTAGCTCGTGATGTACGAGTGCTGGTGATGGAGAATACCACCGATTTTTCAAAACTTCCACAATTTAGTCAATAAAATAACTCTTTTGTTTGTTACATGAAATCCAAACATCTGTTGTAAATATCAAACTTTGATACATCCCTGCTCTTTCAATAACACAAGGAGCCCAGTCACACCTGACTGCCATCCCATTGATTAAAAACCTTATATTGGATAATTTTCCTCAAACAACTTGTATGAACTTCTGATGAAAATCTGATGAAGTTTTAGCTCAAAATCATGCAGAAATATAGAAACTTTTAAAGGATTTCTGTCAAACTTTCATGCACCACTTTAGTTACCTTTAACACAGTTTTGAAAACAAGATGAAAAAAAATATATATCCTGTCCATGGTGGTATTCCTGTGTTGTGCCCAATTACTCTGGGTAGACCAGACCCAACAACTGGCCCACCTCTGGATAAGAGCCTCAGCTAAATTCTGTAAATGTAAATGTAATGAATTACCCTCAAGTGCTTGTCTTTGCATAATCATATGACTGGCCAGAAAGAAAAGAAGAAACATGAGTGGTTGAACACCATCCTGGTCATATGTTGGTGAGCCCCAGAGACGGTTATGGTGACCTTAGGCTGAGAGTCTAAACAGGAGATAAGTTGGAGACTTGGTAATTAGCTACTGCCGTCAAGGACAAGGCTGCTATGATCTACAGCATATGTGTCAACTTGGCTTCACCCAGTATACTAAGGCTTTTATGGCCTCACGAGAATGAATAACAG
The DNA here is from genome assembly GCA_034509495.1 of Acestrorhynchus altus. NCBI lineage: Eukaryota > Metazoa > Chordata > Actinopteri > Characiformes > Acestrorhynchidae > Acestrorhynchus > Acestrorhynchus altus. The sequence continues at coordinate 16,725,449 of CM067503.1, read as the reverse complement.
ACACAGGCATGTACCCCATATCCCACATTTATGCACTGACAACAGTTCCCCTCTTTGATTCCAAAGGAATCACAGTGTCAGTGCATAGGATTGCATAGAAATCAGACATCAGTGTAACTACGAAGGTCAGCCAACACACCAAACACATCAAACCAAAAATCTAACCAGGTCCAAAGTTACAAATCAACACAACCAAAACAATAATCTGTATAATTAAAGGTATGTAAGCAGTCAAGGACCCAAACATACTATACCAAGTACCCCACACAGAACTCATAACTTCATCCATTTACCATAGATTCAGCAACTTCCTTCAAGGCTAAAGTAATTTTACAACACTCTGTACTGACAACTTAGCTTCCTTAGCTAATAATTAATCCAGGGCAATCTGATTCTGCAAGTAATCTCAAAGACATCAACTCAGTCTTAATGTCATCCACTGACGTCTACAGAATGATTAATAAACCTACCTAAATTATGATGTAATTTCTCTATCAATTTCTACTGTTCAACAGTCCCAAAAGGTGAAAGCATTGATGTCCAAAACCGATGCTATCTAGTACTTAAATGATGTTCTGCTGGAGCCTCATCACCTAGAGATCTACGATTATGTACTGTATAATAGGCACACCGTATCTTTTAACAACAAAAGATGACCCAGCAATTATCTGTACAGGAGAGACTAAGGGAGCAAAAGCACAACGACCATCCCATTTATCCCTCGAATTTCTACATTTACATTTAGCTAACTTACCCACTTCCACCTTTCCATTACGGTCATAACAGAAAGGAAATACTTGACCTGGCCTCTTAAGAGCTCACAATGGCCCTAGAGAAAATCCTGTTCTGATTCTTGCTAGGATATACGTTCCATATCACACTCAGTTACAAGGTCATCATGTACCCACAATAATTTCAATATTACATAATTGGCTAAATTAACAGGGGAATGAATCAGATTGTTTGGGTTTTATAAATTGTTTTATAAAATTTGAATATTTGTTGTTTTTTTTAAATGTTTTTTGTTCATAATTAAATTCAAAGTGACATTTGAACCTTTTTTTGTGATTTAATGTTGATGCTGTCTGATTAGCTATTTGAAATGAAATTTTCTAACAATCTTTGTTTCTGGATTTCTGATTTTCATGAGCTTTGAAGGTCAAAAGTAAAACAGTTTGAAATATTTCACTTTACATGTGATGAATATAAAATGTGTTTGTCTTTTTGAATAAAAATTATGAATACAATTATGACTACAGTTCATTTTTGCACCTTTTATGGCATCTGTATGAATGGCCATTTCTGTATGAGGAGATTGTTCTGTGTTTCTGAGATATTCTTCCCCTCATTTAACTGCTCCTCCCCACTCCCTTAGGACAGGAGGGCTCCTCTAAGCAGACCACACACCTTTGACACTGTACTGTCAGAGAGAGCTCCATTTTTGGAACAAATCCTGGGATACTCGGATACAAAATATTGTACTAATGAAAAGAAATATTAGAAAATAGATTTTGGCCTATGTTGGTTTACAAATTCACCTCACTATCTAAGTATCTTCACTATGAGCCTTTGAGTAACTAATTTTGGAAGCTTGCTATAGCAGTAATCTATATGTAAGCCCCCCCCTTTAAACTTGTGTCCTTTAGTGCAGACAGAATGATTACAGATCACAAGTCTATACTTCTTCATATTATTTTAGGTCAGGGCACAGGCTCAAATGCTTGAAGCTTAAATGGTTGATACAAACTTCGTACTAAAAACATATGGATAAACTTTCACAAACCCCAAAAAGGGATTAGGAGTTAAATATCAATCCTTACAATATAAACAAAAGTCAAAAAAGTGACTTGTTTTATGATATGATTGTTTGCCACGTCTGACATTTCAGAATTTCTAAAAGAATCTTGCAGTAAATGAAAATGATAAGTAATTATAACTTCAATAAAAAAAGTGTAAAAGATAAAGTTTACTCAGTTTGTTCCGAAGGTTCACATGATTTTCTAGTAACCAAAAAGTTGTAGCTGGGGGCTAACTCCAAATGAAAAATGAGAAAGGAGATCTAATTCAGTGCTCACATTTTTGAATGACATCATACTCATGAATTTCAATAACATTTTTCGTTTTATGAATCCTTGTCACGCTTTAGTAAATCATGCTCACAATGTTATATAACATGAGCATGAAGACTTTATAACTTTTACTTGAGCTTTCCAGGGCCACGTAGTTTTGTCCAGCATTTTTCAATCCTTTTTTTTTCAATTCATTTTACTCAATAATTTTTTGCCAGAAGACTCTTTAATCCTACAAACCAGTAAAGCAGTTATATCTGCTTGATCAGCTGGTTTACCAGCATGGGGTATGTTAATGTCCAGCTTTTCAACTTTCTTGACCAAGAAATACCACTTTAACATGGTACACCATCTGAAACCAATTACTAACTGAGGAACTGTTCAGCTGGGGATGAAAGTGCAAGTGTTACTATTTTGTAAATTGCTCCCAGAATCATCCCAAAATAAAGAATGTTTAGTGGAAGGGGAAACCCAGCTTGTAAAAAGATTTACTTTAATATGAAGCTGGAACAAATGAACACCAAATGATCTCAAACAAATGATCTCTTGGTGGGGTTTCAGTTAACCAGCTGGAAATACCCAATAAATGTGTGTGTGTGTGTGTGTGTGTGTGTGTGTGTGTGTGTGTGTGTTACACTCCTGTCTCTGATGAGCAACACCCAAAGGAAGGAAGGCAGACCTAGAGCAAGGCTTGCTGCTCTTACTGCTCTTAGTGAGTTTATCTCAACTGCCTGGTTTGGTGTTGTTGTGCCTGTTGGGGGGATTTCCACCGATTTACCGCTGTACCGAAAACTTATCAAAGAAAACCAGCAGGCATCATGGCTGAGAACAGGTAAACAAATCTCAAATTACAGTAAAAATATACAGAGATGGTTCAACACTAAGTGAATGATTATTACATGTTTTTGTTCAGGGGAGTTTATGGTCATAAGACACATACAGAGCATCCCGGAACTTCATGGCTTGGTTTGTGTTCTGACATGTCACTGTCTACTATGGGACCAGGTGTCCAATCATGCTGTAGAAACATCTGAAGGATGATCAGTAGAAACAAGATGAGCTTAATTTTGAGTGTCACGGCAAAGGCTGTGAATACTAATGTACATGTTATGTTTTTAATACATCTGCAAACATTTCTCAATTGGTCGTCGTGGGATACTGTTTGATTTTGAATTCTCGTGATAAAGGGTAAATTAAATCCATTTAAATGAGGCTGTAGAATTTCAACATGAGCAAAAAGTGAAGTGCTGTGTGGGCAGCACGGTGGCGCAGTGGATGTGGATAGCGCTGTTCGATCCCCGGGTGGGGCGACCTGGGAAGTTTGTGTGTGGAGTTTGTATGTTCTCCCCGTGTTCGCGTGGGTTTCCTCCGGGTTCTCCGGTTTCCCCCACAGTCCAAAGACATGCATGATAGGTGAATTGGTGACTCTAAAGTGGCCCTTAGTGTGTGAATGTGAGAGTGTGTGTGCGTCCTACGATGGATTAGCGCCCTGTCTAGGGTTGTTTCCCGCCCTTGCGCTCAGAGTTGCCGGCTGGGCACCGGCTCACCCCGTGACCCTATTCAGAAATAAACGGTTCGGAAAATGAATGAATGAATGAATGAATGAATGAAACGCTGTGAAACCTTTCCGGGTTATTAACAGATAAACAGTTTTTAATGTCTAATTTGCTATTGTTAGATGTTAAGTTTTAGGTCACTGAGAAAGTTGCTCTTCATCGTTTGCACCTTTGATTTTTTTTTTTATTGATGTATCTTTACTTATAGAACATTCCAAATATTCCTAATCTCAAACTGATTTGTAACAATTATTCAAATAATAGTTGTTAAAAGTAATTAATTTCTATATTATTTCAAATTTATTTAAAACCCAATAAAATGAATTAAAGTTAAAGTTTTTTTTAATCACAGAATATGTTGTGATTAAAGTTAATGTGTAAATCTAACATACACTGAATATCATTGCTGTCCTGCACAAAAACCATTTTTGTTGCTTTTGACTATTTTTAGCATTGGAAGGATTTTATTTCAAAAATAAAATATGAACAATGTTTAATTGCAGTAATACTGTACAATTTAGACTCAAGAAAGCATGAATTCATTTCTTAGTATCAGGTAGGGTTTGCTTGTGTAATATGTGGATATGTTTCTGTGGTAATGCAGATATATATGGTACTTAAATTATGAAACCAGAACGACGTTTTCAAATCATTACAGCCATGTTCTTTTTATTTCTTTACTATTAACAGGGTTTCAAGCAGATTTAGTGCTAAGAGCAGTACTTTCGTTTCATCCAAATTTAGAAAGAGGATGTTTGTGCTTTCTGAATCGGATTTGTACGTTGTTGTATCATCAGGTCATATTCAGTAAAGGATCTTTGTATGTTATAGGAGCTGTAAATAAATGAAGAACAGTAAGGGAATTAAATCAAGCCTTGATGAACACTATGTTACAGTCTTTTATGTTCTAAAAGTCAATTTAATACTTATAATTGAATTGAACGTTATCCCATAGGTAGGTAACATTTATTCAGTTACACATACTCAAGTTGATATTTTGATTCATTTGTAATTATTACAAATGAAACATCTAATTATACTCTACATATTGTTGAGGATAATATTCATATTATTTAGTTTCAGTTAAATGATTTTCATTTAATCACTAATTTCTTGTAGCTAATCACAGCTGTTTATCATTTCTCTTCAAGAGTGAATTTAAAAAAATCTAATAGTTATAGATGACAGATATACAATACAGTTCCACTATATTTTTGTAAGTTACTTGTTTACTTTACCAATTCCACAATACTGGAAAAGGTAAAAGATCACGGATGATAATCATGCCTATGTCCGTTATCTCAGGACTTTTTTAAATATTGAGTAAATCACCATATACTAGTATATTCATTTATGTTCATAATTTCATAGAAAAAGAGTCAGATTTTACATTTATTACATGTAAAGTGACATATTTCATACTGTATAACTATCCATCCTGGCTTGTAGTTCATGAAAATCAGAAATCCAGAATATCACATTATTACAATATTCAGGTTTGACTAACTTACAAATCAGTATGAAAATTAAAACAAAATCTTGAGAAAGATTTGAGAAAAGCTTGAGTTTTCCCCTGAGGTGAAATATGTCACTTTAAATGTAATGTGTATATATATATATATATATATATATATATATATATATATATATATATATATATATATATATATATATAGTTTTAAGGTTTTTTAAATGATTTAAGGTAATTAAGATGATCTACACACTAATGTTTGGAAACTGATTTCAGATTTATATTTCTATAAATGTAAAATGCCTTTTGCCAATACTGTATATCAATAATCTTATAGAGTGTACTGTAAGTCCAATATGTGCTTCTTTTGTAGAAACTGGACAAAACATACAAATTCCAGAGGCTATTATTTAATGTGCTATGAAGGCAAACATGTGTGTTTATGGGAGCTAACAGAGGATCCTTATTTGGACAACCGCTACCTGAGAAAGACAAACATCCCCTCATATCCAGACTCTGCGGTCTTCTATGCTTCCAATTTGTGTCATGTGACTGGGGAGACTGGCCTTCGGGGTATCTTTGCCGACGGTGGCTTCCGGATTCCAGACTTTGAAGAATATAACAACTTCTTGTGTTGGAGCCTATCAGTGACTGAGGATGAAATTGCTGAAGCTAAAGAGAATTTCCAGCCTTTCATGGACTATTTCACCACTTCACCGGCATTCCAGAGCAAGTCTCCTTATGGCAACTTCCGCTTCACTTTTTCTCTGAAAGAGCTTCTCTCTCATTATGCCCGACAGTTCTGTAACAATTCTGCTCCAGTTCTTCGTGTGTTGGATACCAAGATCTTCAAGCAAGAGATTATGTACTCGGTGTTGGTGCATCCGAGGCGTTATAATAAGGTCTATTATCCATACCGTCGTCTGCCTCATTGTGATGACGACGTGTGTGGGTATTTCGAAGGTCAAATGTCATGGCGTTGTCAGGCTCCTTCAGGCACACACAGTTATGAATTGATCATGGACAAAACACGGTACCCGGTGGATGTGAGGAAACTTAGAAACAAAGTGTATTATGTTTGGGATCATGTGTCTGTGGTCTTCCATATGGAGCCACAGTGGATCCTGCGGGTGAAAAAGGCACGACTGTTAAACCATTTGAGTGTGTGTAAGGTCAGCTCAAGGAATCTCCTGAGGGGTCCAGACAGTCCCCTCAGTGTGGGCAAGGCAGAGGGAGTCATAGAGGATTTGAGAAGAAAGTACAACCTATTCTAGATCCTACTGCTGTAAAACAACATTACAAGCCCAACCTAATGCTTCCAAACTTCTTCATTATAGATCTTCAGTGCTGGATTTTGCTATGAACTCTCTTGTAGATGAGGTCACTTGAGTTTACATGGAAGATGCTCTAAAGGGGAATTCCAGTGACTTCTCAAAGTTTCTCTGATTAATTAATTGATCAATGGGCAGGAGTCACTAATGGGTATAAAACAGTATAGACATTTTGTTTGTTGATACAATGTTGGCAAAAGAGTGTGCATTCACAACAAAAGTGTATGTGTACAAGCTTTCTGTGTAGCATCTTAAATGCATGAAAGTCTTCAGATTTCTGGATCACCTCATGTAATGATTGTGCCTGTGCTGAGCAAGTGAAGACATATACAAGGGAGGCGGATGTGCGTGCAGGGGTTTCGGATTGAATGGCAAAGAAGAAAACAAAAAAAAAAAACATGAAAATGTTGGATCTAAAAATGAAGAATACTGGGATAACAAGTACACCAAGTAATACATATAAGGAAAGACCCTTTAGAGCGCACAGGCCTGGAAAATACCAAGGAGATATATGACTGTTAGCCTATAGGCCTGGAAAGCACCCAGGAAATGATGGCAACCGGAAAGACCATATGTGGAAGAAGACCTCGTAGTGAACCTGGGAAAAGCAGCAGATTCTGCTGATTATATCCTTTATCCTGTATGACAATATGTGAAACATAACCTTTAAATTCTGCTAGAAATTTGAAAGATTGTTGGAAGTATCCTTTGAACTAAGTATAGATGCTGTACTTTTTGGTCAGTGACCATGTCCACATTTAACCCTTGGCTGTTAGTTACAGAGGCTAAAGGTTACACCACATACTGCAAAATGACATGCTGCCATTAAAAATGCTTTGTATTAACTCGGACAAGACTTTTAAAGCTTTTAGACAATTGTCTCCCTTTGGGCTATTTAGAAGATGGGAGGTTAGTTAAGGTAGGACTATCTGCTTTGTGAAATGTACAATATGCAAACATCTATTCTTCTACCATCCTCAAGATGGCTGTCTAGAGCTGTACATATATGGCCAGTGTAGAAAAAATGATGTGGCATACCCAAATGGGTACCCTTTTGTCCAGCGTGTTCGTTTAATAAGAAGGAGTCAGGTAGACATAGAGAGGATAAAATAGATAAGTATTTATTCCCAACCAGGCTCCTGGTGGAAGAACCTTTACAGCTTCAATACAGAGTATCAGCCATGATGCCCCAGTTCTTCAAAGGTTTTGAATCTGACTCCATCCTTTGTACCCGAAATGACGTAAACCCTACGGCTAATTCATGTACCTTTTATGCATTTTATGAATCATGAAGCATTATTGAAGTCAGGTATTCTTTATTACACTGATAATCATTGCTTAAATCAGCATTTACTGTGGTATAATCATGGCTCATGATTATGTACTCCTCCTACAATGAAAATTGTTAATCAGTACTTACACTTTGCATTTCTATATAGCCATTGTGTGAAGCATATATTTTATATGTACTCAGTTGACTATTGATTACTTTTCAATCTAGTATTCACTTTATGATCACATTATGAAAATATATATTTGCCTGCACTTAGTAAGATGTGCTTGACTCAGCATGATCACTGCACTCAGAATGAACTGTACTAAGCTAGGGGTTCATGGTGAAGGACACCTTCTCCCTGTCAAATGTGAGGCAATCCAACTTCCCCAATTAGTTGCTTAGTCGTCAGGTGGAGGATGATATAGTCCCTGGTTTTGGTCGTTATCAGCAGGAAACGAACCTAACGTTGACAGGAGCAAGGCCATTGAGGAACTGAGGTGGTCTTGTGATGGGAAACAGCAGAGTAACTTTTGTGAACGATGTATGAACTTAAAGATTTCACCATAAATGGTGAAGTAAACAGAAAATAACTGCCTTATTTCTTAGCCACACCTTAGCAATAGGTTTTACGTCATTTTAGGTATAAAGGATGGAGTTAGATTCAAATCTTTGAAGAACTGGGGCATTTATGGCTGATACTCTGTTTTGAAGCTGTAAAGGTTCTTCCACCAGGATCCTGGTAGAAAATAAACACCTATTTACTTTTATCCTCTCTATGTCTACCTGACTCCTTCTTATCAAACGAACACGCCGGACAAAAGGGTACCCATTGGGTACAGTACATTATTTTTTCTTCACTGTGTTTACATAAATGCATGTGATTGCCCATTTGGAAGCCCATTTCAGCACACAATCCAATAAGCAAATTATTTGATTGTTATTTTGAGATGTACAATCATTATCTTCAGATTTTAAAGCATTAGATTGAGATGCTGTATCATTATTTTTTTTATTCTGATTATTTTACTGGGTTTTTTTTTCATTATAACTTTGATCTAGCAATTCACCTTTTAAAAATAACTAAATTCTTAACATTCATTTTAAGTGTAAAGAACACAAATGGAATATTTTGGAATCACAACTCATTGCGCTTGTAAGACTATTGAAGTTGAATGAAGAATAAACTGACTACTTTTCTGACACTGAACAACTATCAAAGTAGTCTGTGTCTTGCTTTGTTTGTTTTGATCTAAAGTGCTGCTGTCAGCTTCAAATTCTGTGAGAGCTGAGAGGCAGAAGTGTAGGCCAGCATAACCTGAATGTATGCAGTGTTCCTTGGGGGCTTTCATAACTGAAAGAAATGAGAATGATGATGGGAAAAAAAGAGGAATCAGTGGAATTTTCCTTTCATTTCCAACAATCCTATAGTGTGTGCCCGACAGTACTGATTAACTATATTAGGACAATTAGGAATATTTTTGGATAAACTATATATTTTAAATAATATATTGATTTTTATTTATGTTAATTTATGATGTTTATATTATGTTATGTTATGTTTATGTTATGTTAATTTATTTATATTTTATTTATGTTTTTTTTTTTATTCTTTTTTTGATAGAGACAAAATTACAAACAGATGCAAGAGCATAAAGTACAAAATATTGTAAATAACATAAATAACAAAACCTTGTCAGACAAGGAATTAACATAAATATGGGTCTCCATTCTATTCTTCAAATTAGAACAAAGAAAAAGCAAAACAAAAACAAGAAAAAAAAAAAAAAAGGGGGGGGGGCAGGGGGGGTTGAGAAGGAGGTACTCAATCGACAGACAAAGAGGACAATGATTTAATGTATGAAAGGAAAGGGCGCCATTTGTCATAAAAGTTGGTAACACGGCCATTGGAGGTTGCCAGTATCTTTTCCATTTTTAGAGACTGTAACACATCCCTAAGCCAGACAGAAATTACGGGAGGACTGGGAGATTTCCACAGACGGAGAATACAACGTCCGGCCATTACTGAAGTAAAGGCTAGTACCCCAGACTGCATGGCTGACAAATGAGGGAGACTCGTGTAATGTCCAAATATGGCAAGGAAAACATCTGGAGCAATGTTTACACCTGTGATCTTAGTGAGGGAATCAAAATATTTGGTCCAAAAAGTAGTCAATGAAGGGCAAAAATAAAACATGTGACTAAGGTCACAAGGGGAATTGCCACATTTGTTACAACAATCATCTACTGATAATGGATAAAATTTAGATAATTGTGACTTTGATCGATGTACTCTATGTAGAACCTTGAACTGTAAAAATTGAAGTCTGACAAAGGGCGCTCCTGTACGTATTGTTTTAATTGCCCCATTCCACAAGTCATCCGTAATATTAATCCCTAACTCACGCTCCCATGTCTGTCTAGTTTTAAGTAATGTAGTCTCAGTAAATGTCATGAGCTGTGAATATATAGAAGAAATAAAAGATTTCTGAAAAGGGTTCAAATCAAACAAAGGTTCCCAGGGTTGGGTTACAGCTCGAGCATTATATGAAGGAAATAATGTGGATAAGGCGTGCCTTAGTTGCAAATAACGAAAAAAATGAGATGGAGGCAACTGAAAATCAGCCTGCAATTGAGCAAAGCTACGAAGACAGCCCTTCTTAAAAAAATCACAAAAGGAAACAAGGCCATGTTCATGCCAATTTCGAAAAACTGAATCTGTACGGGAAGGCGGAAATAAATGATTGTCCAAAACAGGTAGCAACATAGAGGGAGATAAGAATTTAAAGTGTTGCCTAAATTGGTACCAGGTACAGAGTGTAGATCTGACCACTGGGTTGTTTACTTTACCTACTAGAGATAATGACAAAGACGTAAAAATGAGAGCAGGAATAGACAAGTTTATTATAGATGAATGCTCTAATTTACACCATAATGTTTCAGGGCTCTTGATCCAAAGAAGAATTCTATGAATATGTACTGACCAGTAGTAAAATCGGAAATTTGGGAGAGCCAGTCCACCGTCTGATCTAAATTTTTGCAACAAGGATAATCCAATTCTAGGTGATCTGCCATCCCAAATAAAGTCTGTAATCAGTTTATCTAATTCAGTAAAGAACTTTTTGGAAAGAACCACTGGGACAGTTTGAAATAAAAACAAAAATTTAGGCAAGACATTCATTTTTACAGTGTTGATCCTGGCAATCATAGACAACGGAAGGGATTTCCACCTTAGAAAATCTCCCTTTAATTTAGATATTAGAGTATCAAAACTAGTGTGGATAATAGCTTCTTGTGAATCAGTAATAAAAACACCTAAATACCTGAACCCATCATCTGAGAAATGAAAAGGTATATGTGTTTTAACCATAGATTTGGCCAGTGAATTTACAGGATAGCAGATACTCTTCTGAAGGTTCACTTTATACCCAGAGAAGGACCCAAAACCTGATAAGGTATTCACTATGGAAGGAAGGGATTTAGACGGGTCAGCTACAAATAAGAGTAAATCATCGACATAAAGTGAAACCTTCATTATAGTGCCCATGCGTTGAATACCTTGAAACTGAGACAAAGTTTTCAATGCTAATGAGAGGGGCTCTATAGCCAGAGCAAACAATAAAGGGGACAACGGACAACCTTGTCTAGTTCCCCTAAACAGAGGAAAATATGGAGATTGCATATTATTAGTACGAACAGAGGCACGAGGAGCACTATATAATAGTTTCACCAAAGAAATGAACATAGGACCAAAGCCAAATCTGTTTAAGACTTCAAACAAATACGGCCACTCCACTCTATCAAAAGCTTTTTCTGCGTCTAATGAGATAACAATTTCTGGATGATCTGCAGAACCATCCATTGACATCACATTGAGCAACGTACGAACATTATAGAAAAGATGACGGTCTTTAATAAATCCATTTTGGTCAGATGAAATAATATGGGGGAGAACAGATTCCAACCGCAAAGCTAGTAGTTTGGCTAAAATTTTATAGTCAACATTGAGCAGGGATAATGGTCTATATGAAGAACAAAGTGATGGATCCTTGTCTTTCTTCAAAAGAAGAGAGATGGATGCCTCAGTCAGAGTGGGAGGTAATACCCCAACTGCTAAGGCCTCGTTGTAAACTTGTAAAAGAAGAGGGGCTAGTTTGGTGCTAAATTTTTTTAAAAATTCAATAGGAAATCCATCCGGACCAGGCGCCTTTCCCGACTGCATTTTAGAAATAGGAATGATAAACGATCAAAAAATCTGTTTGCCTCAGGATCGTTATTAATTGACTCAGATGTATATAGCTTTTTGTAAAAGTCCTGAAACGCGCAATTTATTGGCAGAGGGTCTGTGCACATGTCACCGTTCTCATCCCTAATTTGTGACATTAATCTAGCATTAGTAAAGCCTTTTAGACGATGAGCTAATAATCTTGAAGGCCTATCTCCACTCTCATAGTATTTACTACGGGAGCATAAAAGAAGCCGCTCTGTCTCCTTAGTGGTCAAAAGGTCAATCTGTAATTGAATCTCGGCCCGTTCCTTATGCAAGGATGGTGACGGAGAAACAGAATTGAGATGATCCAGGTTAGTAAGCCTGTCAGTGAGATTCTGCAGATCATTTCTGTATTTTTTATTAGAGTGGGCGGTATAAGATATAATTTGACCACGCAAATAAGCCTTAAGACTTTCCCAGAGAAGAGCTGCAGAAATACTGCCATCTGCATTAAAATGTAAGAAATCATCTATAGAAGAAATAATATAGGTGCAAAAATCATCCTCAGCTAAAAGTAAAGAATTAAGCCTCCAGAAAACAGTGCGACGAGGAAAATCAGAAAAAATTAAATCTAGTGAAAGAGGGGCATGATCAGAGATGATAATCGGGTGGTATTCAACTGAGGATATGTTTGGAAGAAAAGAATTGGAAATAAAGAAATAATCAATACGGGAATAGGACCTATGAGCATGAGAATAGTGAGAAAAGGATTTATTTGTGGAATTGTAATGCCTCCAAGGGTCACAAATACCATAATTAGAAAAAAAGTCAAGCACCACTTGGGATGTGTGTGAATTAGGGACGAGAGTGGAGGAAGAACGATGTAATACTGGGTCAATAACAGAATTCAGATCACCCCCCATGATCAAAGAATGGGTGTGAACGGATGGAATAGAGCTAATTATTTTACGCATGAACTCAGGATCATCATAATTAGGTGCATAAAAATTTACAAGTAATACCGTTTTATTTAACAATATGCCTTTTACAATTAGCCACCTCCCCGTTCTATCAGAAATAACCTTCTCCATTACAAATGAAGTTCCCGATCTAATCAAAGTAGCAACTCCTCTGGTTCTGTAGCTATAAGATGAATGAAACATCTCACTCATATTGGCTACCCGCAATTTAAAGTGGTCAGAATTACTTAAATGTGTCTCCTGTAAAAAAATCACATCAGCTTTCAAACGCTTCAAATGTGCCATAACCCTGGATCTCTTAGTAGTATTATTGAGGCCATTAATGTTCCAACTTACAATTTTTAGGGACGCCATAGAAAACTAATTGTAAAAAATAAAAATAATAATGAAAAAGACAGAGTACCTCAGGGGAAGGGAAGATAAAAAATAAAATAAAATAAAATAAAAACTATGGAGAAAAACACACACCCGTATAACCCACCCCACAGAACACTGATCACACCCACCCATTATATCAACTATTTCAACAAAGCTCAAACACAGAGCTATCCCAGACGTAAATATACTCCTGGTAACCTAACAAACCTGGTCAGGGAGTCCAACAAAGCAAAATATATACAGTCAATGTGCAGGATCAACCCCCTTCTGAATTTAAAGTCTTACTATGGTATTACACATTAAAGTATAACCGCATCAGTTCCAAACCGTTTCCAAAATCAGCCAGCGCGCAAACCCCGCACGAACTGTTCAGCCTCTTTAGGACAGTCAAAAATCCCGTGTTTGCCATTAGCAGTGATGCGGAGACGTGCAGGATAAAGTAGTCCATAACGTACCCCATCCATTGAACGTAGTGTGTTTCGCACGCTGTTGAACGCCGCTCGTGCCTTAGCGACCCTCGCAGTGTAATCCGGGAAGACGGACAGATACACACCTGAGAACGACTTTCGGGGTTGAAGCCTGGCCTGTTTGAAGATATTAACACAGTCTTCGTAGTAATGGAGTCGAGCAATGATCGGACGAGAAGGTTGACCGGAACTCGGCTTTGGGGCCAGTGATCGGTGTGCTCGGTCGATTCGGGGCAGATCCAGGTAACTGGAGCGCGTCTTTGAGCAGTGTAGATACATTATCAATCAATCAATCAATCAAATTTTATTTATATAGCGCTTTTTACAACAGAACGTTGTCACAAAGCAGCTTTACACGGATCCGGGTCCAAGCCTCAAATGAGCAGCCAGTAGGCAAACAGTGGCAAGGAAAAACTCCCTCAGTTAGGAGGAAGAAACCTTGAGAGGAACCAAGGCTCAAGAGAGGAACCCATCCTCCTCTGGTCGACACCGGAGAGCAGATAACAAAGGCACAATGGAAAAATGGGAAAGAAAGAAAAAAAAATAATGAAGGGAAAATAAATAAAATAAAAAATAAAAATGGAGAGAGGATAAATAAAGATTGGCTGAGATAGTAGTGCTACAGGTATGCATGATTGAGTAGTGAAAAATGAGATCCATGCAGGTGGGATAGCCAGGTCTGGAAGTTGATAGTAGGATGTAGGTGGATGAGTGGGCCGGTATCTGCAGGTGTCTCGGGCAGCTCAGGACATGGGGGGGAGAGAGGGAGAGAGATGAGTGCCCCCTTAAAAGTGTTAATGAAAAGCCTGCGAAAAGAGAAATGTTTTCAGGCGTGATTTAAAGACGGAGAGAGTGTCTGAGTCCCGAACAGTAGGAGGAAGGCTGTTCCAGAGCTGGGGGGCTTTAAAGGAGAAGGCTCGACCCCCAACAGTGTTCTTTTTGATTTTAGGGACGGTCAATAGGCCTGTGTCCTGAGAACGCAGTCTGCGTGACGGGAAGTAAGGTATTAAGAGCTCTTTTAGGTACTGGGGAGCTAAGCCATTTAGTGACTTGTATGTTAGGAGCAGTATTTTGTAGTCGATTCTAAATTTAATGGGAAGCCAATGGAGGGATGAAAGAACCGGACTAATGTGGTCAAATTTCCGAGTTCCGGTGAGAACCCTCGCAGCAGCGTTTTGTACTGATTGTAGCCTCTGTAGTGATTTCCCTGAACTACCAGCTAGAAGGGCATTACAATAGTCTAGTCTAGATGTGATGAATGCATGAATCAGTATCTCTGCATGCTTGTGTGAGAGTGATTTACGCAGTTTAGTAATATTGCGTAAATGGAAGAATCCTGTCTTTACTACGTTACTAATTTGGCTGTCGAATGTAAGGTCGGAGTCAAATATGACGCCAAGGTTTCTCACAGTCGAGCTTGGTATGATTGAAAAACCGTTTAGGTTGATCGGGTTATAGGTTTTATTTGATCCTAATATTAAGACCTCGGTTTTTCCAGAGTTTAAAAGAAGGAAATTTTGCGTCATCCAGTTTTTAATCTCACTAACACAGTTTGTTATTCGGCTGAGTGAATGATCCTCATTAGGTTTTGCTGATATGTAAAGTTGGGTGTCATCCGCATAGCAGTGAAAGTCGATGTTATGCTTTCGGATGACATCACCCAGCGGTAGTAGGTAAAGGGAGAACAGTAAAGGACCTAAGACAGACCCCTGTGGGACGCCATATTTAACTGTAGTGTGATAGGAGTGAGTATTGTTTATGTTTACACACTGGAGGCGGTCTGTTAGGTATGAATGAAACCACTTTAGGACTGTTCCTTTAATTCCTAAGTTATTCTCAAGTCTATGAAGCAAAAATGTTGACAGAGTAAAAGATCCGTCCTCCGGAACTCCAATGATGCGAATATTCTGTCTCCGCGAACGAGATTCTAGGTCGTCACACTTGGCCTCCAGGTCAGCAACAGTCTTGGTCAAGGAAGCAACAGTGGTCTGAAGTTGCGTCACATCATCCGTGCATGCTGAAAGTGCTCGCTCAACTCCGCCTACAGTGGTCTGAAGAGTCGCTACATCAGATTTTAAATCAGCAAAGTCACGAAGTAAATCCGACTTCAATGCTGAAAGGTCCGACTTAATGTTAAAATAATGTTCATTCATCATATCCCGAATTTCAGCCACTACCGCGCGAACAATTTCAGACCTTAAAGCTGCGGTGTCCGGGGTCTGTGTGGGATCAGGGGCCGCACTCGAAGGGCTCGATACGCCACTCGAATGCAGGGATGCGGCACGAACTGCAGGCCGGATCGTAGACTGAGAAAGTCCGGCAGTTTAGGCTAACTTGGGCGGCATGACCACGGCGTGAAATGGAACCCGATAAGTGCAAATAAGGTAAAATACATGATACAATAGGAGATTGACACCCCGGCACGTGAAATAATACAATTTAAAGAAGGCTTTGCGGAGCTCCTAAAAAAAACCGCTACTCCATTCACAGGCAAACCGGAAGTCCCCTGAATATCTCTCTTAATTCTAACAAAATAATGCTGTTGACATAAAACACGTTTATGAATAATCTAGTGAAATGCATGATGAATGAAAATTCTGCTTTTTCTTTGCAGAGAGTGGGATCAATGTACAAATTCCAGAGGCTTTGATTTCAAGTGCTGTAAAGGAGAGCATGTGAGTTTATCAGAGCTGAAAGAGGATCCCAACATAGACCAGTACTACATACGGATGACCGATATTCCATCTTATCCAAAAGCCATCTTTCATGTATCAAAGGTGTGCCATGTCACTGGGATGAGCGGCCTTAAGAATATCTTCACTGATGCTGGATTCCGTTGTGTAGATGACAACTTCCTGTGGTGGAGCTTATATGTGACTGAAGATGACATCGCTAATGCTGAAAAGAAAATCCTAAAGAAGAAATTCCCAGCAGGCCATTCCTACATCCAGCCTTTCCTAGAGGACTTCACCACCTCACTAGCTTTCCAGAGCCAGTCTCGCTATGGCAACTTCCGCTTCACCTTTCATCTGAATGAGCTCCTGTATTGGTATGGAAGAAAGTTCTGTTACAATTCTGCTCCAGTTCTTCGTGTGTTGAACACTCAGATCTACAAAAAAGAGATTATGTACACAGTGTTGGTGCATCCCCGGAAATATAATAAGCGCTATAATCAACACCCTCGTCTGCCACGTGATGATGAAGAAGAAGTATGTGGGTATTTCAAAGGTCAAGTGTCATGGCGCTGTCAGGCTCCTTCAAGCGCCCACTCTTATGAGCTAAAGGTGGATAAAGAAAGGAGCACAATAAATGTGCTGGCATGTAGAGATGAGAAGTATTATGTGTGGGATCATGTGGCTGTGGCCTTCCACATGGAGCCACACTGGCTCCTGCATGTGAACCAAGCAAAATTGTTAAAACACTTGAGTGTATGTGAGGTCACCCAGAGGAATCTCCTGAGGCATCCAGACACTCCCCTCAGTGTGAGCAAAGCTGAAGAAGTAATTCATGATTTGAGAAGAAGTATAGCCTAGGTCCATTGTAGGTTCTACTACTGATTAGGAGAGCTCAAGCTCATTTTTTTTAATCCAACCTAGGCATTCTAGGTGCTGAGAAATTTCTTGTGGTTAAGTCTTGGGGAGTATTTTGAGCACTGAGCCCTACAGAATTCTCTGGTGGCTTTACTGCCACAGTGTTATTTTGTTTTAGTAGGACCTGCTGGAATACTTTGGTGAGAGGGGCTCAGGCTTTTATAGAATAGTTGCAATGTTTCTTAGAAAAACAACATTTTCAAAAAATATATATTTTAATGGCTTCAAGATATGGCCTTCAACAGGTTTCAGAGCTGTGCCTTTACAGTCTTCATCCTAGTGTCTACTCATCAGTCCTGGATTTTTCTATACCCTCTTCTGTGGATGAACTACTAAGTCTACATGGAAGGTGCTCTATAGGGCAATTCCAGTGATTTCTCAAAATTTTCAGATTAATCCAAAGATCAGTAGTCAGGAGCCATTTTGATTGGTTTGGTGTGAAATGGTTCATTGCAAAGACGTTCACCAATTCAAATGTCATTTCAGCAGTCGTGACAGGAATTCAAAGGTTGCTGAAATAAACATTTTGTTTTTTATCCAAAACAAAACAACTTATGATGTTTAATATCTTTTTTTGATAACATTGGATTAAACATGAAAATATATAAAAAAAGAAAATCTTTGGGGGGCTGTTTTGCTACACAATGTCCTGCATGTAGCCATCCACCTGAAGGCACCAGACACTGTAATCATAAAGATTCAGGGCTGCAAGCTTTCTGTGTGGTTGCTTTTAAATACATTAAAGTCCTCAGAACTCTGGTTCACATCACCACCACTGTGAATTCTAAATTCCTTATTTATCTAGATCAGAGAATGTCACACCAAACATAAATGGCTTTGTATAAATCATAACCATTCAGATCTACTGACATTTTGAGAAATCACTGGAATTCAACTTCAAACTAGATGCTGGAGTTATATTTTGTGGATGGTGACCTTATCAGCTTTCCATACTTGGCTGCAGAATACAATATAATGCAATTTACAGTGGATAAATGTTGCATTAATACTACAATTTCAGTGTTTCAGCACAGGTATTGTGTGTGTTACAAAGCTCCAGGGGCCTGGGGTTATGGAACTGAAGGCTATTCAGAGTTTACTATTGCATGAATTAAGGAGAGCCAGGCACAGGCCTGTTGTCTATTTATAGAATGAATACAGATGGAAATACTAAAACAATAGAAAACTGTCTTCAACTGTGCCATTTCAAAGCCTATCAGAGGTTAATGTTAGTTATTGTAGGATTGTATCTGCTGTATCTGTTCTGCAAACATCCTTTCTTCCACTGTCCACAATAGATTTGTCCAGAGCTGCAAATATATACCCTGCTTTTGAAAGCACCATCAGCATTTCAGCTGAAGAAAGAATTATAAACTGTTAAGCAAATCATTATCTTCAAAATGGCAACTTTACAGAAGAAGGAACAAAAACCTTCGTAACTTTCAAAAAGTGAAAATTGGCAATATAAGGTGACAGTGATGATTTACTTCACTTGCACTTTCACAAACTTCATCAGACATTTCAAGTGTTATTTCTTCTATACTATTAAATTCACTGGTGTTGTCTTCTGTTTTCATTTCTTTTGGCTGTTCCATGTCTTACCTGGCTTCATCGTGTTTTTGTTCAGGCAAAGAAAAGACTTGAATAAAACCAATGAACTAAAAGAATAACTGAATTCCTTTCATTGTGAAATTGTCCTGAAATCATTCACACCCTGAAATATCATGCCACATTTTTTATTTAGTGTGACATTGTTTCACGTTTTTTAAGGAACCTATTTGCATTACATTTATGGTATCTTAACCACATCAAACTAGATTTGGATCATGTTCCACGGGTAGGTGAATGTAGAACTCTGAGGCTTTCCTATCATCTTTTTGGTGTTGTTTTCTTTCCCAGCCATGCAAATGAATCCCAGTCTACCATAGGAGAGGTGGTGTTGTTAGCCACTGCAGTACAAAACACCAACCAGCATCAGCTCCACAATTGAACCCTTTTGTAGTGACATTTGTTGGGATCATATATTAACTATTCAATGGGTGAAAGCAATATATTCAAATCAGTATTGTTGGGATCATATATTAATCATGCAGTGTGTAAAATCAATGTAATCAAATAAGTGGAAATGCTTAGAACTATGATCTTAGGCATGTGTCTTTTATAATAATTGTATAAAATGTGTGTGTGCATACAAGACGGGGTGAAGGACAGAACAGTCTGCTCTTCTGTGTGTGTAACAAACCAATCGGTTTATCTTGGTATGCAGGTGCAGAAGGATGAGAAGTGTGGGATGCGCCTTGGGAGTGCAAAAGCTCGAACTAGCAGTGAGAAACAACTCCTGGGTAGAAATGTGACGGGGTCAAATACAGGGATTTTGGGGGAAGAGCCAAAGAGCACATCCAGGGTGTGACCTGACACTTCAGCAGTATTATAACTGAAGTTTGCTTTTGTCTTATTCAGAAGTCTTTGGGGCTATGTGCGAAGGGTTCTCCCAATATATATTGGTGAAAATAAATGTGTTGTTTTCAACTTATGTCTGGTGGTACTGCGTCATCTCTACATCAAAGAATACGCAGAAGTGCTCCACTTCAACACATTTAATGTAAGTGACATACAAGGTAGGTCATTTTAATGCTGTTCTACATAGCTGTTATTGCTCCACCTCAAAAGAGCAGAGCAGCTTCATTTGGAAACTCAGAATGGGTTTTTGGTTAAACCAGCAAACATTCAAAACCCTACATTATTTGTTTCTTAAACAAAGCGAAATCCACCTATTGATGTTACATAATGTAGTATGAGAAGAGGCAAATCAGACAGAAGTTGGAGTCAGATGAGAGCGCTATACGAATCGCATATTAATCACTTATAATCATAATGCAATATTAATCTTTTATAACCATGATTTCTATGCCTCTTCTGCTGGCTTGCTTGCAACATTAAGTTTTGGGAGGTCATGAAGAGATGATCACATCATCTACAGGGCAAGCGGTTAGACCAGTGAAAAGAAGAAGTACCTCTGATCGCCACGACCAGATAAAAAAGCCCAGAGGGGAACTAAATTGGTGTCACAACCTTGCAAAAAATATAAATAAGTATGTACATCAGATCGCAAATCCACGACAGATTCTAATTGGCTTTAGTATATGAGCAGATTAACCCTCTCCTGACTTCTTCACAAGGATCAAACGAATAGAGACCTAGCCTGGAGAATTAGGTCAACAATAAGTTCTCTGATGATCGTCAGCCTCATAAATAATGAGGAGGACAGAGGGTTAAGAGAACTGATTCAGGACTTTGTAGACTGGTGTCTGCAGAACCACCGAAAAACCTTCAGATAAACACGAGTAAGACCAAAGAACTGGTGGTAGATTTCCACAGGTGCAGACACACCACATCCACCAATGAACATCCAAGGAATGGACATTGAGAGAGTGGACTCTAACAAGTACCTGGGTGTTGTGGTAAAAATATTTGTTTATGTCTTGTGTGTGATGACAAAATATCATTAGATAATGGTTACATAACATAGCATTTACGATTATCTAATCATTGTGTGAAATCCTATATTTTATATGCATATGGTTAATCAGTATTCATGTATACTCTGTACAC
Organism: Acestrorhynchus altus; assembly: GCA_034509495.1. Lineage (NCBI taxonomy): Eukaryota > Metazoa > Chordata > Actinopteri > Characiformes > Acestrorhynchidae > Acestrorhynchus > Acestrorhynchus altus. The sequence goes on along the minus strand of CM067503.1, from coordinate 16,704,512 downwards.
TTTATTAATAGCATGTGAGTCTCTCATGACATTAACTGCCTTAATATATGTTACAACTCTGTATAACCTCTATGGTATGACACATAAGTTCATGTTATCTGAGTTAGCGTACATACCATGTCACACGGTCCTGGCAGTTTAAAAGAATTTATGGTTGATGGAACATTCCATGAGAGGTCATGTAGGTCTGCAGTCAGGACTTATAGTGAAGAACAAAGTGACCCTCTTTGTGTGTGTGGATGTAGCTGTTCGAAGGTAAAGGGGAGGCAGGAGTGAAGGTCACTCCCTGAACTTGTGGCCGTCTCCACAGGGAGATATCCCAAACACCCAAAGAGGGCGCTGCAATCAAGGTCACCACGAGAGTTGAGTCAGAACACGCGAGGATACGAACATTAACTGTCTTTCTTGGAACACCTCCTGGGCAATAGGTGCTACATCATTTTGGGGTATATAGAGGGAAGTCAGATGGGGCGAGGTCAGAGCCCTCCTTTGAGATGACTATGTGTCTGTCTTAATGTGATGGTTCTCCAGGATCCTGATTTCTTAATAAACACTTGTTTGTTTTCACCTAGTCCACTGTGCTCGAAAGAGGCCAGAGCAGACTCCACTTACTGAGAAAACTGGAGCACAGGGAGAATCCCAAGAACCTTTTTGGACACAGTGGTGGCATCTACCATCTTTTATGATGTTTCCTGCTGGGGCAGCAGTACGAGACTGCTCCCTAAGAGACAGGAAGAGACAGAACAAACTCATTCAATAAAATCTTCAATAAAAATCAGCTCGCTCTTTACAGATACAGTGCCACTCCTCCCCACCCCACCAAAACGTCCCCACAGTGTAAAAACGCCTGTTCCGAACTGCTGCCAAAACGGAGCCGATTCCTGAACCGATTCCTTTCACTAGGCTTCGCCTGTGACGTCACTTTAGGAAGACGACAAAAGTATCGTTTTGGCGGTTCGACTGGAAACATCCTGCTCCGACACGCAGCACAGAACGCTATCTAGAACACAGGAACTGGAGAACCCGCTGAAAGGACCATGGCTGTTTATAGGTAAACAGGAGTTCATGGTGTTTGTGTTAATATGTTGATGTTAAAAACAACCTCCATGTGACTGCAGGAGTTTGGATGAGCTGTGTTCTGCTGTGTAAGTGCACGTGTCCGGCCACTATACTTCAGTACCCACTGTACATGTGACAGTCAGTATTTTGAGCTGCGACGTCATTGTCATGAGATACTAAGCCGTACTATTAGGTACTGTTTCATTGTTGAGAACAGGGTTTAGATTCCTGCACAGTTTAGTGCTTTTCCTTATCAGATGCCGGGGCATCTTTGACCCTCAGTTTGCCACCCCTGGTTTAGAAACTTTCAAATTATTTTAAGATCTCATTTCTCAGCTACTCTTTCATTTTCTTTTAAAGTTTTGTCCTGATTACTTCCAGGCATAATCTCATAATTGTGAAATAACCTTTAACCATTCACCTTTTAAAAAAACCATTCACCTTTAAAATCATTCTTTCTGTGTTCAGTTTGTCATGGGAACGGGCTTCCATACAAATATAATATTCTAAACTCTGTTATTTTCATAAGACCTTCAACCAAAACGAGAGCAGCCGGTTGAAGAATAACATTCATGTTTTCCTAACCAACACTGAAGAATATAAAAGAATATAAAAATAATATAAAAAATACACTTTTATGAATAATCTAGTAAAATGTAAGGCTGGGTGATATATTGATATTTTTTTAACTGATATCAGGATATAAAAGAGCCAGGTGTGGGCTGGGATGATATTTATATTGAGTTATAAAGTTCTGTTGAAAAATTCTGCTCCTTTCCTCTACTCTGCCTCCTACTGTCAGTCCTTCCTCTATTCTGCTCCACTTTGCTTCAATCCTGCTCTCTCATACACACAAAGGAAGGGGCATAAGTCTTAGTGTGTATAAAGAAATGATCGAATTTAAAGTAAAGGGGGGGAAAAAAGATGAAAGAGGGATTTCATTGGGTGTCCTAATTTTTTCACATTGTATTTTTCACATCATATACCATATCCTTATATTGTATATAGTCAGTCAGCTAAAATATATTGGAATATGATTTTTTTGTCCATATTGCCCAACCATAGTAAAATGCATGATCAATTAAAAGTCTGTTTTTTTTCTTTCCAGAGAATGGATACCATGCAAAACGTCCAGAGGCACTGAGTTCAAGTGCTGTAAAGGCGAGCATGTGAGTTTATCAGAGCTGAACGGGGATCCCAACGTAGACCAGTACTACATAAGAAGGAATGACATTCCGCATTATCCAGAATCCATCTTTCATGTATCAAAGGTGTGCCATGTGACTGGGCAGACTGGCCTTTGGAATATCTTCAATGATGGTGGATTCCGGAAGCCCCATTTTGTAGATGACAACTTCCTGTGGTGGAGCCTATCTGTGACTGAAGATGAAATAGCTAATGCTGAAAAGAACATCCTAAAGAAGAAATTCCCAGCAGGCCAGTCCCACAACCAGCAACCTTTCCTGAAGAAATTCACCACTTCGCCAGCATTCCAGACCAAGTCTCGCTATGGCAACTTCCGCTTCACCTTTTCCCTAAAAGAGCTCCTGCATCTGTATGCTAAACAGTTTTGCAGAGATTCTTCTTTAGTCGTCCGTGTGTTTGACACCGAGATCTACAAAAAGGAGATTCTGTACACAGTGTTGGTACATCCACATCACGTGGACTGCTATGACAATTATCCACGTCTGCCCTGTGATGAAAAAGCAGTGTGTGGGTATTCCCAGGGCAACATTTCATGGCGTTGTCAGGCTCCTTCAGGCAGCTTCACCTATGGGCTGGAGGTGGACAAAGAGGAATGCAGAGTTCATGCACAGCCGCTTCAAACGGAGGTGTATCATGTATGGGATACTGTGGCTGTAGCCTTCTACATGGAGCCAGACTGGATTTTGCATGTGGCACGAAACCAACTGTCCAGCAGTGTGAATGTGTGTGAGGTTGCAGAGATCAATCTGTTGAAAGAGCCAGACACTTGCCTAAGTATATCTGATGCTCATGCCTTACTCAACGATGTGAGGAGTACGTATTTAGGCCCAGTCTAGAGACTAAGCTACTTTTGACCTTGACAAAGCACAATTTCTCAGTTAACCAGATAAAAATGAGAGCGAAATCAGGAACAGATCATGGACACTGCTACTGGAGCTACCCAGTGGTGCATTATGGTAAATTTATAGTACATTTTGAGTAATAAGAATTTTACCTGATGTTGGTATTTGGTTGGTTTTAATCAACATTGAAAAGCAATCAAAGTGAAGCATCACTGATTCATTCAGTGCTAGCCCTAGCATTTATCCACACCTACTTTCTCTACCAAAGTAATGTTAGTGAGGTTACTTAACTGTGGCCTAAAATCCAATGACAATCTTGGGAGACGTTCGCTGGTTCACTCCCCTGAACCAGCAGGAAAGAAGGTGGGGTTATTGAAGGAATAGTGCTTTCTCCTCTCTTAGAGCTGAGGTTCTCTTGAGGAAGGCATCAAACCCACAATTACTCCCTGAGAGGATCACCCCTTTGTCACTAGAGTTTATTTGTTCACTGCCATGAATTGGTTAAATGCAAATATCTGTATTATATTTTAGGTATGAATGTCATCATTTTAATATCTAGCAGCATCAAACTAGTGCTTTTTCAACTTTTTATTACTTGCATTTATAACCTTTTATCACTTTTAATTATATATTACGTTATGTGTTTCGATGAAGATCAAATATCTGTATGTTTAAATAGCCAGTGTTATCTGCATTAGTAAAAAACAAAAAAAACTCAAGCTAATTCAACCAGCAAGACTGATGCAATCTCACAGTCTCATAAATCTGGTTTTGCCCAACATGAAACCAACAGAGTTTCACAGAAAACTTGCTATCAGGGTAAACTGAGAAATTTTCACCCCTCAGGGGTGTCCAGTCCTGCTCTACTCTTGAACTGAACTGAGCTGAAAGTCTTGTAGGCCCATGCCAAGATACTAAAGTGATGACAGATGTGAAGATATGAGCATAGACTGTTACATTAGTGACAAAATGTTTAATAATAAACATTAAATGTTTTTTAAAGAACAGATTCAAACTGTTTCTCAATTATGGAATATTCATCTATTTAATTTAAATTCAATTAGTCCTGAAGAACCACCATTCTGTGCCATAAGCACCTGTTCTTCTACTGTCCACTAGGTGGGTGTACAGAGCTGAACAAATACCCCCTACCGTTGATGGTATTAGAAGAGAACTTGTAGAGAGGAGAGTTTGAGAGAATGTCTTCCAGGATCTTCAGACAGCAGAAAACACTGCTGAGAGTATCCTGAGAAGGGTTTACTATGTAGCAAATTAAAAAAATGATGGTGTATAAATTTATCATTTTCATATTGAAAATTGCACTAATTTCCTCAACACAGAATAGCATCAAATTGCAGACATTTTTTTAACTTTTCAGTAGCCATTGTACAGTAGATATTTATATATATCTGCTCGTATGCCCGCTGTTATTTCTTTGATGATGACATTAATTGTATTGTTTTGAATCTCTATTGTAATCTCTATTGTACTCTTGACTTGCTCACTCGTTTCTTGCTCATGTTAAAAGAAAGCTTAAAGCTTAATAAAAATAAATATGTATACTTTATGCTTTTTTTTTTTTTTTTTTTGTCATTTCAGCAGAAATAAAAAGTTCAGGCCTTGGAATTAATGATCCTCACACAGCATCACAGTGCTCCAAAACCCTTTTTCTGTGTTTGAGCCATTGAGCTGTTATGTTCAGATAACTGACTGATGACTCTGACATTCTCCTGGTTCTTTCAATTACAGAATGTCACCTTGGCCTTTAAGCTGCAAAGCATCCTCACACCATCATGCTACCACCACTGTGTGTAACTGTACTGTACATTGCTCTTATTGCAGAATGCTATTTGTTTTATGTCAGATGGGACCCCTGTCTTCAATTCTAGGTTCATAAGGTTTTATGTTGTAGATTTTCACTGAAAAAAAGGTTGGCTTGTGTTGCAGCTTTCCTGTACCGAGCCTCTCTAACAGTGGATTCATGAATGATGACCTTATTGGAGGAATGCGAGGCCTGCATTTCCTTAAATGTTCATCTTGGTAATTTGAGAACTTCCTATAAGAGTTATTAATGCAACTCAAACTTATGAACAGAAATCAAATTGTAAATGCGTTCCAAAATACATTCTTATATGTTTTTTATGCTGTCCAGACCAGTCAGTGATCCCGAAATATGAAATAAGGCCAAAAAAGATATGTGATCGGATTTGGACGGGCGGTCTGAACAAAGCTATAGTCTTCTACATAGTGTTGGAAAGGTTCTGTTTGGATGAGAGAATAGGTTCAACAGGGCTGGTAGTAATCAGACCTGTGTAGATTAATTGGTTCTCTAATAAATAAAGTTACTTGTTTGAGTGAGTAAGTAAGGGGTCAATTATTTTTTCACAATTATATAGTGCTTTGTGCTCAGTCAGGTTGCCTTTTTTAAGTGAAGTTTTATATTTAGCGATTATTTTAAAGAATATTTTGTTCTTTATAGTGCGTACATTCATTTTGGCAGTGGAAATCTTTTGGTGCTGTAAAGAACAGTAAAAAGGTTTTTCCTTGCCAGTTAACCAGGCAAACAAACAATATTCAAGCATTAAAATGAAACCTTCAAAGGACACTTTGTGAGTATACTCTCTCTCTGGAGGGATTCTGGAGGTATTTCTTGCTCTGAATGTCTATTAATACATTTTCTCTTCATAAGAAACATTTTCCTTTTCTAAACCAAATGCCTCTTTCAACAATCCTCCATAGTCATACATAAAAACCTCATTTTGTGTAAAATAATATAAACACATTTTGTCTGATAGCAATTATTTGATCAACTGACTCGCAACAGAGGACAGTGACTGTCTGTCCTGTTAGCACAGGTTTTAAATGTTCAGTGTCTGGTTTCCTTCTTTGGAGGATAGTGTCTACTCATATTTGAATAAACAACACTGAATAGAGGACACTGAAAGACTATGGCCCTCCTTTCCTAATCCACGCACTTCAAAGTTGCTCTGTATTCATCTTTCTCACACCTGTCTTTCAGACTCAATGTCTGATTAACAGCCTCTCAACTGCTGGGGTTTTGTCCAGAATGGGCAGCAGTTGTTTTCTTTGGGTAAAGGCCAATTTGAATGGAAATGCAGAAAATGAAATTTTATGTTTGACATTTTAAAATATGTTAATTTAAACATACACACAATATCACACAATCAATTTGTGGCTGATATGTTTATGATCGGATAACTCAACAATAAACCCATTAGATATTCATAAAATATATAGTTAACTATATAGTGAAATTAGAGAACAGCTCAGTGGTCTGAATATTTTTACAATAACCCCTGAAAGTGTTTAAATGTGTTTTAGTAGGACGTGTGCAATTTGTCAGCAGGACTGAATTTGCACTGATGTTGCTTTAACCAACATAACCGAAATAAATTTAAAAGTCCATCAAAAGCATCAGTCAAATGTTGTACATTGGCACCAAGTAACTGGCATTTCTCCACTAATATTTAAGTGACATAGGTAGGTCTTCCTGAAGGCCAAGAGTGGTATTTATTCCAATGAATCTTGTCCCACCTACTAGAAGTCAGAACATCAGTGAATTCCTAATTGTGTTCTTGGTTAAGCAACACTGAATGGCAGCTTCAAAATCACTTTAATGCTCTTCTGATGGTAATTGGGACTATTGTGGCTGACATTTACACTTCAGGCCTGGAAGACTGCTAATGCAATATGGAACTTAATGGTGCTTTAATTCGTTGCATTTGAACTCCTAGTTGGTAAAGGCCATGAGTGCAGTCAGTATCTCAAACCAGCTGATTTCTCTGCACTGTGAGGTCTGGTGTAAGTGGGGAACCCCACAACATTATGAAAAGCATAAGTCAGCTCAGATGGGGATTAATGCCTTTAGATGACTTGCTGTTTCAGTGCAGCACCAGTGGCAGGTTGCAATTCAAACCCAATTCCAGGGGAAGTACCCAACAAACCATAAAGTGAAAGCAAAGCAGGGACTGTAAATATATCTGTAAATATAGACTGGCAGGTGCCAGATATGCCAGCACAGGTTTCATCAGTGTGTGTATGTGTGTGTGTGTGTGTGTGTGTGTGTGTGTGCGCATTCCTGTTCAAAGTTTAATGCTCTCCTCCAGCTCAGTGTTTCCATCTGAAAGCAGTGGTGCCACCCCCATATAAGGTCACATGGCCCAAACCAATGATGTAATCACAGCAGTGTGTGTGTGAGAGAGAGAGAGAGAGAGAGAGAGAGAGAGAGAGAGAGAGAGAGAGAAAAAAGAGGTGAAGACACTGTTGGGTTAGTAGTGTCAGTCTTTAGACATTAGTAGAAACAGACATTTCAACTGGGTCAGGAGAGCAAGGCAAATCCTGATCTGTATTGCAGGAGAGAGAGACACAGAGAGAGAGAGGGCTGATCCTTTGTAACAGCTGCCAGGAACTGTGAGAAGGCACTTTGTACAGGACAGAGTAGAGAACTTCTCCTCCTCATCTCCTCATCATGGGCAAATCAGGTAAGAGAGCTGCAGCTTGAAGTGTGTGTGTGTGTGTGTGTGTGTGTGTGTGTGTGTGTGTGTGTGTGAGAGAGAGAGAGAGAGAGAGAGAGAGAGACTGACTTTCAATCCTTGCATTGTTTCAGAGTCTAGTATGATGTAGTTGGGTTTATCAGTAGGCCTTTGCAATAGTCACAAGTGTGGTACCAATGAGGCATTGTTCATTTTTGATGGCAGTAACAACTTAAGTCCATTGTTTGACACTCTAGAGAAATGAGGAAAGCTGTATGTTTAACATATACAGATTATAAATGTCTGAAACCTGCAAAGTCCACAGTGAGGATAACATTATCTTTTGTAGCCAAAATATCATTTGGGCATGCTTGTAGCCAAGTTGTGTAAAAAAATGTAGAATTTATATTACAAATGGTATAAAAGAACTTACATTATTAACCTTACCCAAGTCATATATCACAAAGTGAAGGTGAAATTACATGTAAGACATATAGACTGACTTACACTTTAATAGTGGTACATGTGTACAGTGGTGCTCGAACATTTGTAAAACCTTAGTTTCTCGAGTTACACTTTGTCATTTATTTGTGGAGGAAATAGTTTGAGACTCTTTAGCTCTAGCAGATAATCTGAAGGTGAAACCTGAGTATTGTGTTTTCAGAGTGGGCACCCAGTTTTATTAAAAACAAAACAAAACAAGGATCTATCTTTATAACATGTTTGGAAATGAGTACAAAACAACCTCTAAAGAGTTTGGACTCCAATTCACAATGAGACACAAATTATAACCTTCCCCAGTAGTGGTCAGTCAACAAAGATCATGCAAATAGCAAGATGTGTAATATACAATAGATCACAAAGGAACCCAAGGTCACTCCTAAGCAACTAAAGGCCTTTCTCACATTGTCTAATGTTAATGTTCCTGAGTCCACCACCAGAACACTGATTAGCAATGGTGTACATGGCAGGGTTGCAAGGAGAAAGCTGCTGATCTTGGAAAAGGACATTGTTGTCTATCTGCAGTTCACATGGACTTGTCAAAAGGGCAGTTAGAACAGTGTTTCATGGAGATATTATTTGTTATGCTGCATTCAAGCATAAAAACCGTATCCCATTTGTGAAACATGGGGGTTGTAGAATCATGGTTTGGGCCTGTTTTGTTGCACCCAGCCCAGGACAGCTTGGTATCATTAATGGAATAATGAATTCTAAAAGAAAATATCAGGACATTTGTCTCCCAAGAGAATGTAAGTCATGACAAGACAAGACAAGCAAGACAACAATTCTAAACACACAAGTCATTCTATCAAGAAAGGGTTAAAGAAAAATGAAGTACATGTTTTGCAATGGCCATGTCAAAGTCCTCACCTTAATCCAATAGAATTGTAGTGAGGGGGTCTGAAACCAATTGTTTGGAGGAATGGACTAAAGATCCTTAAAGCTGATGTACAGGAGTAATCAACAGTTACTGGAAATGTTTAGTAGCAGTTATTGTTGCACAAGGAGGACACGCCAGATGCTGAAAGAAAAGGTTCACTTACTTTCTGTCTCTCACATTTGCCTCTCCCTGATGAGTAACTTTGGATCATATTTCTCAATAAATGGATGAAAAATGGTATAAAACTCAATAAAAGTGTAATCATTGGTCTCAGTCGTTTAATTTGGTTGTCTTGGTCTACTTTCATGGCTTGTGTGAAAATCTGATTTTGAGTTTTAGGTAGAATTTATGCAGAAATATAGAAAATTCAAAAGCACCACTGTATGTGAATGGAGGGTTAGGATTCTTGCCCGAGGACATTTAAAGGTGTAGTGTGGTGTGCTTTCCTAAGGAGGGAAATGAACCTTAGTTTCTCAGGGTGAAGTCATTGTTGTTACCCAACTATGTGTCCTAATGCTGCAATGCAACAAGACTACTTAAACCTATCGTTATGTTGATCTCAATAACATGCACTATCTGCACAAGTACACCTGCTCATTCATGTTTCTTCCGAAATCGAGAATATTAAAATGAGCTTATCCTGCTGTTCTTGGAGTAACTGTCTTTACTGTCCAGGGAAGACTTTTTACTGTGAGGATTTCATTGTATTCAGTGACGTGAATGTTAGTAAGGTCAAGATGTTGGATAATCAAATCCCCAACTCATCCCAAAAGTATTGGATGGAGCTTGAGCTTTCCAGAGAACAGTTTCCCTGCTCCAGAGTCCAGTGCTAAGGGCTTTAAAATCCTTGAGTCCATGTATTAGCAAAGGGTGCAACTTAAATTAGCTGAATACATTCATTAGAATGGCTGTCCACAAACATTTACATTTACATTTATGGCATTTAGCAGACGCCCTTATCCAGAGTGACTTACAAAAGTGCTTTGCTGTTCTCTTAGAATATCCTTAGCTAGCATATCCTTAGCTAGCATATCCTTAGCTAGAATATCCTTAGCTAGCATATCCTTAGCTAGAATATCCTTAGCTAGTAGACACTTCAGCATATAGTCTATGTTGAAACATGGAAATTTGCCCAAACCTTAGACGTTCACAAACAATATGATATGCTTGCTTCATCTGATGATGAAAGTCCTTAATACTTATACCATAAAGCTTCCTTCAGTGCTGATTTGTGATGCTATGACTTTAAGAAGCAGTGCCAACTGCATCTGTCTGAGGTGATGGACTGTCCATAGGGGTTGGTCAGCATTTTAAAAGCTTCACTGTCAAATCAAACCAAACCTCCATGCCAGCTGCCTATAAAATTGCTCAAGCGTTTTATAGACAGTGGACCAAAATGGTTCAACATTTCATTTTAGATGAACATATATTGTGCCATTTATGTCACAATCGTAAATGGATGAATAGAAATGCAATCATTTTGGAGAAATGCAGAGGTTTTTGTGGAATGGTCACACATACAGTGTGTGTGTGTGTGTGTGTGTGTGTGTGTGTGTGTATATATATATATATATATATATATATATATATATATATATATATATATATATATATATATATATATATATATATATATTAGCACAGTTTGCAAACATATGGGAACAGTGTTTCATGACCACAAATGATCACTTTTGAACATTTAATCCACAATTATTGTCTATTTGCTTCATGTAACATAATTAAAACATCAGTCAAAAGTGTTGTATACTTTATTCACTCTCCAAAATGTTTAATTCATAAACAGAAATCATGTCACATTTAATTGTGTTCACTGTACTGGATTTCACCACAAACATTTTTCTCTGCCATTTGTAACCACGTGTTGTGTGTTTGTTTATACACTGCATTAACCTGTACAATATAAAACCCAGGTGTACATTACTAAAATACTAAAATAATTCTTTCTTTCTCTTTTCACTGTCTGTCACGTTCTCTTTCTCCCCATCTCTCTCACCAGCCTCCAGGCTGTTTTGTGAGGAGGTGCTGAAGAGTCACAATGAATACAGAAAGAAGCACCAGGCTCCACCATTGAAGCTCAGCAAGAACCTGTGCACAGAGGCAGCAAGGTGAGACGGGTTCCTCTACACCATCCTCTTCACGAACCATCTACTACATGCCTGTCTTTCTACAAAGTAATGGTTCCTGGCTAGGACGAACCATGAATTGCTGAAAAATTTTATATGGAATTTCTTACTTTTTAAAAAAAGTTTGCATCTACTTTACTGAAAAAGTCTTTATAGACCAATACATTGAACGTTTCTTGGGAGAGTACAAGTATTTCTCCTATGGCAGTGCTTTATACATCTCTTTTGAGACCTTAAATTGCAGTACCACACCATGTCCTGCTATTTCACCAGTACAGAAATGCAAAAAACTACACATAGAATGCTGCACTACATAATTCAAATGTTTTTTTTGTTATAAGCTTTCTGCCTGTAAAACACCATCAACCATTAGATCTGATGCAAGTGATACATTTCATCATTAATATTTATATTGAATTTTGAAAGTAAAGTTTGAGTTTAACACAGTATACCTTACACATACTACAAATACACTACAAAGTGTGTATTTTTTCCATTATCAGTAATAGTATCGTGTTAGACTGGCCTAACGTACACTGACACAAAAGTGTAAGACCTTATTGTGTTAGATTGAGGTTTATTTATGAGATAATGCAGCATTAGCCAATTTCTAATAATATACCTATATTATTTGCTGTACTGGACAGTATGTTCCGAGTAGACCTGATTACTCATCCCTCCCAGATTATTGGCTCTAATTGTTGCTCATACTGAATTCTTAATTCTCAACTTTTCTTTTCGATTTGATTGTGTGTGCTCTCTGTGTTTGTGTGTAGATATGCAGAGAGCCTGGCCAGCACCAGAATCCTAAAGCACAGTGTTGAGTCTAGCAGAGGAAGCTGTGGAGAAAATCTCGCGTGGGCATCTTATGATCAACCTGGTAGGATTATCGTGTGTTGAACATTCTGAGAACATGGTAAAAGCTTGTCTCCACTTATCTCCTCCCAACAGCTGGGACTGATTTTGCAGTGACAGTCTCCATGTTAGCTTTGTAAGCCAGTGTCTAACTGGAATGGAATGTCTGGCCAGTCCAAGGAGATTTATAAAGTGTCACATACTTGTGCGTTATGGGTCATATAGAGTTTGTCTTAGGAAAAGCCCATTCCGTGCCTGAGAATCTGTGATTCTTCACTGGCTTTACTGAAGGATATTACTGCTCATCTGTCTGGCTGTTTGTGCCACCAAAAGAACAGCTGGCTATTTAGTTATGGATGACTTTTTGATCCAGAACCCTGATGGATAAAATGCAATTAAAGTTGTTTTTTTTTCCTTGTTTCAATTTCTTAATACTCTAGGAATCTGACTCTTTATGCTAATAATGACCACATTTTGAAAGAATGGATGTTGCTGGCCTCCCTGTAAGACCTGCAACTTAATATTAAAGAAAACTGCTAGTGTTTTCCATTGCCAAAAAAATCAACAACCCCAAATTGTCATAACTGCTGCCACATATTTTGATTACTGTTCACAATAATTAGGGCTAATTTCCCCCCACACTTACGAAAGAACAAAACCTCATAGATACAGAACTTATAATAGAGGCCACTGGACCCTTGCTGAAGTCCTTTGAGACTAAGATTTGAAATACATGACTACACAACATGAAATATGGTGATATGGTAAAATGACAGTATTATAATATTTAAAGATGTTTTATGATATACAATATTTATAGCAGTATATTGACAGTTTTAAAACTGTTATTCAGATACTGTCCCAGTACAGTGACTTATTGGACAGTGGGTGCTCTGACTGGACAGCCATAATCTAGATGTCATTGTGATTCCTGGTAATCTATCAACGTCTGCTCACAGGCTATGTTCAGATAGCAGTTTGTTTCTCAAATCAGCTTTGTTGAGATGACTGTCTGCACTGTTATTTGCACTAATCAGATTTGCCTGTCCAGACCTGTCACAAACCTATTTGCATGGGTTATTTTTTTAATGTGTCAATGTCAGTAACTCTGAAGCCACACTAGTCATGTAGCCTTTGGCAGTCTTCTTGAATCCCAGCACTTCTGTCACTCTGGATTTGATTGGATCCTCATTTATCACTTCATCACAAGTGATGCTTTGACATCCAATTTTTGAATGGCCTGAGCATCCAGACTGACACTCATCTGCCAAAATCTGATTGTTATCAGATTTCAGGTTTGTGAATCCCTGCTTGAATCAGATTTCAAGTGATTTTCACTGTCCAGACAAATGCTAATCTGGTTACTATCTAGATATTCCAAAAATCAGATTTGGGCTGGCAGTCTGAACATTTTGGGGGGCAACTACAAGCCTCCTGCAAGTTAGTTCAACCTGGACATCCTGGACTCTTTCCTGTTAAGTTACCATTTACCTTCTTTATTTGGCTTTAGTGGCTTTATTTTCTCATAACGACCCCCTAACAAACTGACCTCCTTGGAATAGTATTGCACTATTACAATTCCACATTGCATTTTCAAGTCAGATCATATCAATTCTGTTATTTATTGTAATTTGTGTATTTGTGTGTGTGTGTGTGTGTGTGTGTGTGTGTGTGTGTGTGTGTGTGTGTGTGTGTGTGTGTGTGTGTGCGTGTGTGTGTGTGTGTGCACTCACAGGTAAGGATGTGTCAGACCGCTGGTATAATGAAGTGAATCAGTACAACTTTAACAACCCTGGCTTCTCATCTGCCACTGGTATGCATGTCTTGGTTTAGAAACACAAACCCAGCTTCACATCTTATTAAGGAAGATTAAATGAATACTCTTGAAGTTATTCAGCCTCATTTCTATCTACTTCATCTGTAGCACAAACAACATATAGTAACTCTGATCGAAACACACAAAAAACAAGTAATATATATATTAAACATCATAATAGAAACCACTGGACAAATGTTAAATCATAACGTTTGAGTATTCCTGTAATGTATAAATCCTGCTTGTGTAGAAAGCAGGGATTTAGTCATGGGATACTGTATGAGAGAACGTGTGATTAATCACTTCACCATGGGACATTCCCTAATGTTCCACCTCCCCCCGGATGCTCTCTTAAAAACTGGATGATGAGCAATCTCTCTCTGCATGCCACACACACCCAAAGTGGGGTAATATCCCCCAGACTGGTTCTCATTGTCAGCCCTTGCTTACTTTGTCACAAAGTCAGAAAAATAGGACTGGAAGACCATGTGAGGAATTTTATCCACTCCTTTCCACCTCCTCTATCCACACATAAATATTTAGCTCTGTAGTCACACAGCTATCATGAGGTTTATATTAGTGAGAGACACACACTCAAGGCAGTCAAGACAGCCTGATGTTCACTTAAGCACGCGTACACACACACACACACACACACACACACACAAGACAGTCAAGACAGCCTGATGTTCACTTAAGCACACGTACACACACACACACACACACACACACACACACACACACACACACTCAAGACAGTCAAGACAGCCTGATGTTCATTTATGCGCGCGCGCACACACACACACACACACACACACACACACACACACACACACACACACACACACACACACACACACCATAATCTCAGGGGATTCTTGAGTGGCCCAGCTGTCTAAGTGCTTGTCTAATTTACTGGAGATTGCAAGTTCAGGGCCACTGCCATTCATAGCTCACAGCATCCAATTTAAAAGTGAAGGACACACTGTTAGTACCTAAACACCCACCACAACACCCTTGAAGGTCAGAGAACATGTAACTGGCCATTGCTGTGTTTGGGTGTGTAGGATGACCCTCCCCCACCTCTATCATGCAGCATAATGCTGTCAGATGCTTGTGTCTGTTAACTGAGATAACAGAAATGTCAGTTTGCCTTCTCTCCCAATGATGCAGCATTTTCAAAAGGAGTGAATGATAATGTTTAGCTTCCCAACTTGATATATGACGAGAGACCTAGTTCACAGCAGGAAGTGGCTGTGACTTAATTGGGTGAAGAATGGTCTCTCAGACATCTAAGGATTGTGGAAGATCATAATGTTGGGACAGATCAGCTCAGGAAATTTGTAATAATTTCCAGCAGGCCTAATTTCGATTAGCCAGAACAACAGAATTCAGTACATCTTCTGACCATAGATCACACAGACTTTTTCCATTGTGATTTGGGCAACGTTAGCTACATTCCTACAATAGGTAAAGTGTCCCACTTCAATGCAGTTTCATATGCAGTGTTCCTAAACTGACAGGTCTGCTTTGAGAGGTTTCAGTATCATCGTCACCAGCATCACAAGAACTGTTGAGGAGATCCATTGGCTGATAGCTGGGCTTATCACTGAGAATGCATTCGAGCTCACTGTGAAAAGGGCATGTTATTCAGTCACTGTCATTTCTTTCCTTGGTGTTCTTAGCAGCTTCACTTACCACACAGGAGCAATTTGTAGATCTATAATTAAACTGCTGTCCATTTGTTTCACTGCATACCTTGTTAGTCTTTCACCCTGTTCTTTAATGTTCAGGACCATACAGGACCACCACAGAGCAGGTATTATGTGGATGGTGGGTCATTCTCAGCACTGCAGTGACACTGACATGAAAGAAGACTAACAAGGTATGCAGAGATACAAATGGACAGCAGTCTAATGATAGAACTACAAATTGCTCCTGTGTGGTCAGTGAAGCTGATAAAAATGACCAATGAGTGTAGAGGTGGTCAGATTTTTGTTGTTGATTTGTAAAACAAATCAATTTCAGACATTGTGCTCTGATGTGATCTCTTGATTAACAACATGCCACTGCATAATACTGTGTGTGTACACTATTGGTCAAAAGTAAGAATTCTCTCTGATCCAGGTCACTTCACTGCAATGGTGTGGAAGAGCTCAAAGAAGCTGGGAGTGGGTAAAGCCGTAGCATCGGATGGTTCTACTTTTGTGGTAGCTCGCTACTTTCCTGCCGGCAACATCACCAATCAGGGCCACTTCCAGGCTAATGTCCTACCTCCTAAAAGCTGACCCTAGCAAATGTCATGGAGCCACAGGCTAAAGGACATGGGGAGCTGGACACGCATCTAAGAATGGCTAACAGGAGTGCCCTAGAGGGCCAAGCATGATCACACTGACCATCTTATGCAGTATTCGAATTGCCTTAATGTGTTAAACTTACTTGAATACTATGTTGTACTACGTCAAACTACTATGTTCACAAAGATTGACAGTATGCTGTCATGCAGATCTGCTGACCATCATTTGATGTGTACTGGAGGTTTCAATTGCAAATTGGTCTGCATATGAAACATCTGTATTACTGTAATCAACCGATTAGTGTTCCTGATCTTTGTGACCATGAGTATTGTCATATTATTAGAACATTTTAAGAACTTGAATATTGACAGAGCTCATGTCATTGTTAATGGAGATGTGCCTTTATATTTTTATAATCATAAGTTGAGAAAATGCTGATCTAGAATTAATGCTAAGGTTTGATGCAAGCCAACGGGAAACCCAAGTCTCTTCATTTGAGTCCTTCATTTGAGCGCACTTGTAAAATGGGTGATTCAAATGGATCTTTGAGCGATGTCACTCACACCTACTCAGCACTGAGTTAAGGGATGAGAAGATGGAGGGGGGTTTCATGAGGAGCAAGCAGGTAGAACAACAGAACAACAACAGATGTTGCTGTGGAAACCTAGGAGACCATTATCATTTGAAAGGTCTCCACCCAATGTGATATTAGAGGGGAAATCTTGAGTTACGGATGCAGCTGAACTGAAATTTTAACCACTGGGGGGTGCACTCGCTGTGTTTGTAACAGTGAAAGTAATTTATCAGCATAAATGTTTAACATGCTGTTTAACCCAAATGCTAAAAGATGAGTGAAAATGGTTGTACAGTAACAAAACATTGTAATAGAGATGTATAACAGTGAACACCCTTTTAAATTAGTCAAGAAAGGTTACATAAAGTAAATGCATTTTTAAAAATGATTTTTTAAAAAGGTTATTCACACAGTTCTACTCCAAACATAGTTCCTTAAGAAATCAAAAGTGGTTCTTCTTTATATCACTCAAAGAACCAGTTGAAGCACCCTTTTTTAATTGTGTATCTTGTGGAGTTGCTGAAAATCATATACAAACATACATTATTCTACTTCCACAATATGTAAGCAAACAACCAGGACCAGTTTTGTCTGAATTTTTGTCTGAAGCTTTAATTTTACTCTACAAGGTGAGCTAACAAACACTAGTTAATAGTTACCTACATATTTTCAGTAAAAACCTTTTTCTACCTGCTCAAACTATAGCCAAGTAAAGCAAAATTTGGACCTCAGACTGGGGGGAGTGGAAAATGTCCTGCTCCACTTCACTGTAGATGTTTCATGGTTTGGGTGACCTGCATCGCTAAATGTTTGGAAGTTTATGTTACCTCCCTATGAACTTCACATTCATTAATAATACATCATACATCATAAATGTCCAGTAATGTTCTTCATAGGCTGTTTGCAATTCAGATCTTGCACAGAAATCCCATTTGTTACATTTGTACATTGATTTCTTGTGTATTATATATTAAATGTGTGTTTGTTTCAAAATCATTGTAAATTGAATTTGTCCTGTCATTACAATTGCTTTTGCATGACTGAATATACAGTATTTGCTTATTGTCATAATATGTATCTGGAAGTTGTTTCTTACATTGTATCCATATTTCATGATCAACTACCTACTACCCTACCTGCCCACCTACAGGGGTTGGACAATGAAACTGAAACACCTGGTTTTATTAGTATAATAGATTAGTTTATTAGTATGGTGTACTACGGCCTCCTTTTGCAGCCAATAGAGCATCAATTCGTCGTGGGAATGACAATTTTTGGATACAATTCGGGTTAGCACCCGAACATCCCTTTCAGACAGCTTCCTCTTGCATCCACAGTTAATCCTGTTGGATGTGGTTTGTCCTTCTTGGTGTTATGCCGACATTACCCTGGATACCGTGGCTCTTCATACATCACAAAGACTTGCTGTCTTGGTCACAGATGCGCCAGCAAGACGTGCACCAACAATTTGTCGTCTTTTGAACTCTGCTATGTCACCCATAATGTTGTGTGCATCGCAATATT
Source organism: Acestrorhynchus altus (assembly GCA_034509495.1). Classification (NCBI taxonomy): domain Eukaryota; kingdom Metazoa; phylum Chordata; class Actinopteri; order Characiformes; family Acestrorhynchidae; genus Acestrorhynchus; species Acestrorhynchus altus. The sequence continues at coordinate 16,686,321 of CM067503.1, read as the reverse complement.
TGGAGCAATACTGTGCTCTTACCTGCTAATTGTACCTTCACACTCTGCTCTTACTGGTGCAATGTGCAATTAATGAAGATTGGCCACCAGGGTGCTCCAATTTAGTCATGAAACCTCCCACACTAAAATGACAGGTGTTTCAGTTTCATTGTCCAACCCCTGTACCTACCTATTTACAGATCAGCCATAACATTAATACCACTGGGGGGTGAAGTGAATACCACTGATTATTTTTTTTCCAATGACTTCTCTTAAGACTTCTCTGGCAAGAGCCAAACTATGGTGGCTAGAAGGTTGGGTTAGCACAATGTTTCTCAACCCTGGTCCTTGAGGGACTCCTATCCTACAAATTTCAGAGGAGGGGTGGAAACCGAGGGCCAGATTCCGAAACGCTGCAGGAATCCAGTCCTCAAGGACGGGAGTCCTCCACCCAGTTTTAGAGCTTTCTGTGCTCTCTGGACAACTGATTCAACTAATCAGCTCATTAACAAGACCTTTCAGAGTTGCAGGAGATATGTTAAGGCAAGGAAAGTGCAGGGCAGTGTTATGAATATCAGGCAGGTCTTGTTGGGTGCTCCCATTATGCAGTGGTCAGTACCTTTCAAAAGTGCTCCAAGAAAGGAAAACCAGTGAACCAGTGACCGGGTCATGGGCTCCAAGACTCATCTATGCAATCAGTAAAGGTTTCACCTTATGACTTACAGCAAGGGTTGCTCCTGGTCCAGGAGAGCTACATTCATAATATTAGAATGTTTGTATACATATATATATAAACAGATGTATTACTTAAAAAGTAGGATATCTATTAAGTTATTTAGGCTAGTTGGAGCGGTTTTTAGGTAAAACTAGAGAGGCCAGGTTGAGATGGTTTGGACATGTGTAGAGGAGGAATAGTGGATATATTGGAGAATGTTTGAGATGGAGCTGCTGGGCAGAAGAAGAAGAGGAAGACATCAGAGGAGGTTTATGGATGTAGTGAAGGTGTACATGGAGATGGTTGGTGTAAAAGTAGAAGAGGCAGGGGATAGGGCAAGATGGAGGCAGATGATCTGCTGTGGTGACCCCTAAAGGGAGCAGCTGAAAGAAGAAGAAGAAAAGAAGGCTATGTCTGCACATATCCACACATTTTTTTTTTAATTACCTTCCACTGTCCTTGAAAATATTTAGTCAGCATGCTAACCCTGTATGGGGTGATGGTGCCTCATAAAGGCCTTAGGCCTTGTACACACATTTTTGTCTGCCTTTCGGCCTTCCATCCTCACAAAAACAGCTATTTGAACAGTAGTATGTAATTTGCAATTATGGCTTCTTTAATGTCTTATGAGGTACTATCTCCCCATTCAGAGCTACACTGCTCATGCAAATATTTTAACTTCCGTGTTGACATAAATATTTTCAAAAATGCAGAAAGGGAAATCTCCAGTTGGACACATGTTTAGTTGGGCTCCAGAGTTCTTCTTGATTCGGCCAAGCATCAGTTTTCTTTGAGTAATTAGCTTTACAACACTTTGCATTGTAGTTTTTGCAACTAAACAAATAAATAAAGTTCATAGCTTGATGCTTTTATACAAAAAAGAAATGATCTCTGGAATTCCCCTTGCTTAAAATGGTCATTTATAAATAAAGTATGACCATTTCTTATTGTCAAAAATAATATAATTCTGAGATGGGACCAACAGTGTGTATCTGTTATTCATTTTTTACAGTACCATCTTGTGGGTGATGCTGTAAAGACAGCCTTGGTACATGTTGAGAAATGTTCCTCAGACACAAGCTGCACGGTTGATGTTACAAAGCAGCACATTTGCTTTGACTGAAGTGTGAAGCAACGTGGATATAAGTGCCAAATCCACCATATTCATCAGATTGTGTGTGGGTGATCACAGATTTATTTGGTTTGCAATTAGGGAGAACTGAAACAACAGCTAGCTCTGGTTGAAACAAGAGTTTATTCAGCAGGTATGGGGTATTGAAGGTACAATGTAGCAGCATTACTGGAAAGGGTGATGGGTATGCGAGGGAGAGAAGCAGGGGGCAGGCAAGACCTCTTCTCTCACATTGTCAGCTCCTGTAAATAGACATGAGAAACAGAAATTCACACTTCAAAATTATTTAATAATTTACGTGTTTAATGCTGTGGGTATTTTACATGTGACATGCTCAGTTCACACTGTTTTAAGCATCCATTTTGATCATTTAAAGTATAAATGTGTAAAATGTAGCCTTTAAATTGTATTCAATTTATGTTTTAAGCATTTACATTTCATTCAAACTGCCAATTTTACACATTTCTGAGATTTACTGTACATGTAAATAGGGAGAGTCGTCTTACCATAATAGCATTGACGATATCATTCTTATTATGACGTAGTGCACGGACAGCTTTAGCTCGAGCCACATTAGCCTGTGCCATCACCAGCTCTATATCTCTCTGTTCCAGTCCACTCTCATCCACCTGATGAAGAGAAAAGAATTTATACTTTCATCTAAATATCACAGGAATCTTGATATTCAAATTAGCTTAAAATTAGTCTCTATATATAACCTTTTAATGATTGTTACATAAGCAATTTGTAACTATTTATTTGTAACATATTAATAGAGACCTTTATACTTGTTTAAGGTATTTTGTTGTACATTTCAAGTGTTATTATTATTATTATTATTATTATTATTATTATTATTATTATTATTATGAGAAACTCAAAATGATCGGAATAAAATTTAGTCATAAACCAAAAAGCAAGTAATAAAGAAATCTATCTAGAAATAAATTGAATAATCTTATAATATTCATTCAAATTAAATATTTACAACAATTTCACCTGCTTTACTTGCTTTTTTTTGTTGTATAATGTGTTCAGAGTATAAATTTAAATACTGTATATTATAAATATAGTCACTTATTGCAAATCAAAACATCTTGTAATTACTTCCTCCTTTTCATGAGATTTGACCTCCACTTTTGAAAACAGTAGAAATTCCGAATGTGACGTTTTTATTTTGATTGTCTACTATTTTCTTTGTCATTTATAAACCTTCTAAAGCATTTTCATCATTTTAGACACATCTAGGCTGTATTGTTCCTTCATACTATTATTTGACAAGTTATTTAAGACTGTACATTTGTCTACAAGCAAAAATATACTTGCAACCTTTGGCTTCCTGTTGAAAACCTTCAATCCAGCATGTCAGTATACATTACCAGTAAATGCATCTACTACATACACTACATCTGCTCGTCCAATGTTCCGAGCTCATCCCAGAGCATACTACTGAAAATACTACTCTCTAGAGATTATACAAGATGCAGCTGAACATCTGTATCAGCAATAGATGCACATTAATCTAAATTCCCAATTTGTTGGAGTGTCTGGATTTCCTCAACATATAGTTTGGGTCCAGATTTCTTATGGTGTCCTCCAGCTACCAGTTGCAACACCAGCACAGCTGATTTAACTTAAAAGCTTAAAGGCTTTGGATATTCCAAACAATCTGAATTTCTGTTCATATATTAATGATTTATTTATGCAGAAAATGTAAAAAAATCACTGGAAATCCTCTTTAAGATTAAAGGAACCAGGTATTTGAGGATAGCCACATGTAATTCTTTGTTTTCATGATGAGATTGAATTTACATACATAAATGTAAGAACCTTACTGTAATTTGAGGGAGTGTCTGGATGCATTTGGATATACAGTGCATACATGAAGACTACTGGAAGACTACACCCACAAGATGGCACCCAAAACTTGTTTACATAACCTTTTCTGTCCTTCATCTTTTTTCAACACACAACACAAAGCTCAAATCATCAAAGAGGACTGGATTTCCTGACGGTATCGGATTACATCATTGAGCATCACATTGAGCACTACCTTCACTAGTTAAATCAATATTAATACTAAGATGCTTTTGGGAAACTGGGCAGAGAAGTTACAGAAAGAGTAAAAAAATTCACCTCCTCTTCTTCCTCACTTTCCTCTTTTATGGTGAGACTGGGCATGATGTCAGGGGTCAAAGGTGAAGGATCAAGGGGAACCTTAAATTTCTCTGCTGCAGCCTTGTGCACCTGTTGTGACAGGTCTTCAATCTAAAATGAAGACAAGGACAACATGTTTAGGTTCTCAAAAATACTCACACTGTTTCATTCATTTTATATATGCATCTTTTTTATTTATATTTTATTTATATTCACACACACACACACACACACACACACACACACACACACACACACACACACACACACACACACACACACACACACACACAGTAACAGTATGTATTATATTATATACCCTACAAAAATACTGACCTTGGCTTCTCCAAAGACTATGTAGATATCTGATGCTGGGCTTTTAAAGACATCTGGACGAGTAATAACAAACAGGATATTCTTTGACTTCCGGATAGTAATGCGTGTAACTCCATGGATCTGTTTCAACCCAAGCTTTGACATAGCCTTATGTGGACAACACACACACACACACACACACACACACACACACACACACACACACACACACACACACACACACACACACACACCATGACAGAAAAACATTAGTTAGGTGCTGAATGGGCAAGATAAGCATTAACTGTGTCAGGTACATCAGCAGTTGATTGGGATCAATAATGCCTCACCTTCCGTGCTTTCTTCTCACTTCGACTTTGCTTGGTTTTGCTCACTGACTCATCAGCTGCAGAATGTGATATCTGAGAGACATTAAACAAAATGAATGAGTCAGTACTAAAAACTTCAAGAAGAACAAATTGAACAGAGTTATGGGTAAGGTTTATATGCAACCTCAAGATATAGTCTAAGTCTATAGTCTACTCCTCATTTTCTGATCCTTTCAGTAACACAGCAATGGTGCTTCATGCTGCTTCCTTTATGTATAAATGGAACATTAATAGCTGTGTGACTAGGCTTGATATGGACTTAAGCACCTTAACTCTGGATACATGTTACAATGTGGACTGAGAGCAATATTACACTATTGTACACAAATATTGCTCTGTGATATGTAACTCAGGCTATGATGGAATTTGACTGGGCCTTGGATAAAACCTGAATATTCTTAGATCAAAACCATTCCATTATAGCTGTGTTTGTATGTTTACAGTTGTGGCCAAAACACATTTTGGTTTTCATCAAGCTCACTGCCTCAGTTTTTAAGGTGGCAATTTTTGATAAATTGATTGATTTAATTTCAATGTCATTCCCAGCCATGAAAATGACCTTATCACAAACATTACTGCACTCCAGCCACTGCATTTTATACCTACAAAATGGCCTGCTGACATCATTTCAGTGATGACCTCATTAGCTCAGGAGAATACGTTAATGAGGACAAGACAGCTGATGTCACTCTGTCATGCTGATTAGAAGAGCAGACTGGTTGCTTTAAAACGTTTTCTTCTGTTAACCATGGTTACACACAGTAATGATCATTGCATTGCATCAATGGGTTTCAAATGCAAGGACATTGCTGCTTGTAAGAAAGCACCCCAATCAACCTTATCATTGAGAGTTGTTCAGTTTCACTGGAGAAGGCTTCAGGGTGCCTAAGAAAATCAAGCAAGTGCCAGGACCATCTCCTAAAAAAGGATGCAGCTACAAGATCTGGGCACCACCAATGCAGAGCTTGCTAGGAATGGCAGATGGCAGGTGTGAGTGCATCTGATCGCACAGTGGGACAAAGACTTTTAGAAGAAGCCACTTCTTTCCAAGATAAACATTAAGGACAGACTGATATTTTGCAGGAAGTAAAGGGATTGGACTGCAGTGGAATGGGGTAAAGTTATTTTCTCAGACTGGTTGGGACATCTGGAAAAAGGGGAGAAAATTTTGAAAACAAGGAAAGGTGAATGCTACCATGAGTCCTGTGTCATGCCAACAGTGAAGCATCCTGAGACTATTCATGTGTGGGGTTGCTTCTCTTCCAGAGGTGGGTTCACTCAAAAAAAGGACACTGCCATGAATAAGGAATGGTATCAAAACATCCTCCAAGAGCTACTTCTCCCAGATCTCAATCCCATTGATCCCACTAAACTGTTGCTAAACCTCAAAAGAGGGAGGATAACCACAAAACCCAGAAATTCTGATAAATTCCAAGCACTAATTAGGCAAGAATGTGTTGCCAACACTGAAGATTTTGCCCAGAAGCTGATATCCAGCAATCTGAGGTGAATTGAAGAAGCTGACCAGCTTCCCAGTCCATGCTGAAGAAAGGTGTGTTCAGGGTGTTGTGTGGTGTTAGTTTCCTGATAGCATTTTGCATTTAGGGGGAGTACACAAATAATATTCAAAATAAAAGTTCATATTTTGGGATATTTTTTTAATAACATGAGCCTAACTTACACTTCACAACTTTATTCCTGGCCTGTCTAGGGTGTTCCTTGGTTTTCATGATGCTGTGTGATCGCTAATGTTTTCTAACAAACCTCCTTCACAGAACAGCTGTAGTTATACTATGAATAAATTTCAGACAGATGAACTAATACCTTTTCAAGGCAATGTTTTAAGGTAAACTGCAACATAATGCTGCTTCGTTTTTTACTGCAGCCTATGTTAGATGCTAACTTCAGTTGGATCATCCTTTATTCATTTGTTTACCTGTGGGTCAGAAGATCTCACAAGACTCCCATCTGGCTCTTCCAGATCAGGAATTGAACCATCACTCTCCGTGTCATTACAGGAAACCACTGCATATTTGCGAGAAAAAAAAAAAAAAAAAAAACAGAGAGGGAATGAACATCTTCATACCCTTTGAACAGGACATAGATTGTTGAAATGGAGGAACCATTAGTAAGCACAGACTTCATGCTGTAGCCTGGCAATGACATACTGTTGTTTTTTAGGGAGAGATCCATTTCATCTGAATCTTTTGTTCTGCAGATGATTGAGCAGCCATCCTGGTGATTAGTGGGCATTCCAACTGGCTTTAGCCTTCTTTCAGCAGGGGAGGTTAATGTGGGATCGATGCAGGATAAGACTTCTCTTTCCTTGGTCAAGTTTGATGTTCTGTGAACAGGACTAGCATCTTTGTGTCCCATGCATCCAGTGGGAAAGGCTTTAGGGCTTTTGGGAGAATCTGTCCTGTGTCTTTTGCATACTACTGGAACAAAATATCAAAAATGTTAAAGTTTTCAGCAATGCCCATAGATACAAAAACATAACAGGGATTAATCAGAAAGTCAGTCAAAGAAATGGTAACCTGACATGCTGCACTTAAATCAATAGTGAAGGCATACCTGTGCCCGAAATAGATACTCAGACTCCGACTACAAATGGCAAGCAACAAGACCCAGGATTCAGATCATAGTGCTAGTGCATTAGACCAGTGCCTCACTCAGAGCCTTATAGCATACTAATACTTATGAGGGATCCATTTTGAAATCTGGATTATCTTTCTGAAGTTAAATTATGCTTTGGAATTGCTGATAAATATTATTTATATATTTACAATATATAAGTACAGCTAAGTACATATGTATGAGTACAACTCCCAACTCACCTTCTGGGTTTCCTGGTTTGCATGACTTTGACTGTAAGGTTAACCTTTCATTCACCTTTTGGTGTGTGTCCTGTATGGGGAATGAGGCAGGTAACTCTTCCTCTGACTTTACCACTGACAGTTCCACACTAGTGACATGAGAGGGACTATGTGCCTTATGCTGACTTTGCTCCTCATTTGTGGCTGATTCAGTATAAGTATGAAGGCTGTGTAAGTGGGAACTGTCAAGTGCAGGCTGTGACTCCTGTATGGGGGTAGGAAGGTCCTCTTCCAGTGCATCCGTGGGTAAGGCAGGTGGGGAATGCCTGCTCAGTTCTAAGTCCTCTGCTTCAAATATTGAAGTGCTCCCTACATGATTATCATTAATGTCTCGTGTGCTTCCTCGAAGTTCCAGCCCTTCTAAAGTGCTACTCTCAAGTGCTTTTTGTTGATCTGTACTGGCAAGGTGATTTGATTCAGTCAACCCCTCTGACTCTGGCAAGTTATCCTCTCTTTCCAAAGAACTGGAGATGAGACTTTCAGGTGCGTGGTCATGATCATTTTTCTCTGCAATAGCACAGTTTTTGTCAGGATGACACTGAGTCTCTTTAGATGTTTCCATCTGAGAGACGTTATTTGTTTCTGCAGTTTGGCTCATCTGAGTTTCAGATGTACTTTGGATTTCTTCCTTTACTTCCAGGGCAGGAGGCGCACTGGTGTCAACAATGGTGGGTACCTTTGGTTTCATCTCACAGTCCATATCAACTTTTCCCCCAGAATAATCTGTATCGTTCAATTCTGTTTCTTCTGTTTTTGAAATACTTGATGGCTGTGAGGCATCTGCATCATCCTGGTTTGCTTCCAGGCAAGTTATAGCATGTGTAGCACCTTCCTTTAAAATTTCTTTAGGAGGTTCCATATTTTCTGTCTCAGAGATGCTTGACTTCAGTGAATCTTCAGTGTCCTTATTCGACCTTTCCAAAGGATTGCTGTTTTCTCCATCAGCATAATTTGTCTCACCTTTTGGACATGTTTTCTCAGCCTCTCCATCATCTTTTTCCTCTGACGATATGCACACATCATCTCCTTCCCTGTCCTGATTCTCTAAGGCAGTTACAGTCTTTGGTTCACTGGAATCACTCTCAGAAACTGGACTACAGTAGATCTGCTGATTTTCCTCATTTGTAACACTAGATTGTAAATGTATGCTATCTTGTTTGTTTTCCCCAGTTGGACCTTTATCATCAGAGCATGATACTGTTTTCTTACGAATTAAGGTGTTTTCGGAAGAGGAACTACCAAGCTTTGAATCACTTGATTTCTTTCTGGGGGTGAATGTGCCAAATGAACCCCCTGCTAATTTAAAAACAGACTCCTTCTCAGCGAGATCGGATTCAGTATTTACCAGGCAGAATTGTTTAGGGGATTCGTGGGTTTGAGATGGGAACGGATCTGACACAGAAACTGGGTTGTTGGATTTATCTGGTATATCAGTTGTAGTAGATCTCCACAGATCATTTTGTTCATAAGAACTAGTTGAAGCTGTAGTTTGTGCTTCATCATGTTCTTGAGCTGATGCCAGGTCTTCCACTCCCTGTTTAGGAGAAACATCAGGACTTTCAGCTTTGCATATGTTTGATACGGTTTCTCCTGGAATGTTAAACTCTGTATGTGTGGTCTGATCCTTGTCTTCATTCCCATCGTGTGAAAGGATATTTAGTGAAAGGCATGTTGATTGCTCGCCTGGGATACAGCTCTTTTCTGGATCATTCCATGTGGTCACCAGGATTTTTTCAGAACGGCATTGTATGAGAGGATTGCTGTCTGGATTTTGAAGGATGTTTGCATCATCCTCACCTCCTCCTGCCTCTGACAAATCTTCAATGGATCGCCAAGTGGACAGATTTGACTCTAACATGCCAGCTTCGATATCTGCCATCTTTTCTGGCATGTCACAGTAGCTGTTGTTGTCCTCAAGATCACCCATGATGTCATCTCCAGCAGCAATGTTGGGAGTTACAGATAGCCCCTTGTTGTGCAATGATCCAGCTATCTCACACATAAGCAGATTCTCTGCCTCAAAGTCGCAGCATTCTCCTAATGACAAGGGCTCAGTTGGAGCCCAACCCTCTGAAGAAACACTGTTTTCTGCCATGCTGTTTTCAAAATTTTCTTTCTTTGGTGAAATGGCGAGCATACTGTAGGTAGTAGAGGACATATTCAGAGAGCCAAGACTTACATCGTCAGTGCCAGGTTGGTTTTCAGTCAGGTTGTCCTGGTCAAGGGAGTGTTCAAATGGGGAGATTTCAGACGGAGTTAAATTATCTGGGATTTCAGACAGCTCAGGGTAGGCACAAACGGGTATGTTTGTAGGACTACAGTCATCTTTAGGGTAAGACAACAAAGGGACTCCTTTGTTAAGATCATTGGTTGCTGTTTCATCAAACCGCAGCAACGTATCCAAGAACTCTGAATTGTTTCCATTCTTCTGATCCAGCTCCTGTTCATCCTGAATATTTAATTCATGATCCATGCCTGCTGCTGTCGCACCCAGCATGCAAATAGTTGGTTTACTACATGTTTCCATTATTTTATCTAGTTCTATTGATCTTGTTTGATTTTCTGACTCCTGAGTTCTTGTGAGATCTGTTTGATGACCCTCCATGCAATGTGTATTTTCTAGGATCTGACTACTGTCCTCAATTTGATCTTTGATCTCTGTTGTTGCAGATACTGGCTCTGCAAATTCCCCCTCCAAATGTTTTGGTATTGTCACGTTTTCGGCACTTGTAGTGAAGACTGCAATATGCTTTTGAGCTACTGTATTTGGACGCTCAGAAGATTCAGAGGAGATTTCCATTTCACTCTCACTTCCAGAAGACTCTGGTTGTGCAGGGGTAATTGTCTGCACATGGTCATCTTGCCCAGGAAATTGTTGAGCAAGTTCAGCATGTCTTTCTGTGCTATACAGATTATCATCTTCATCCCCATTACAAGAGGTGGAATCAATCGACTCCTCTGTGTCGTCCTGATAAGCAAAAGACTCATCTACCCCTTCATTTATTGAGTTTTCGGAAAGTGAATTTAGGAAGGAGGCAGAAGTGTCCTCCTCATTTGTGTCTTCCACATCCCTGGCATCAGCCTTCATGGCTTCAGCTTGCTCTTCCAAATAATTATCATCATTTACATCATCATCCTCATCCTCATCATCATACTCATCAACATCAGCTTCCTCCTCCCCTGCAGCATATGCGTCCACATCATTTTCAGGTTCCTCATCTGTAGGAAATAATGTTATTTCCATGGAATCTGCCTGGAATATCAAACTGGCATGGATAGGCAACATGGAAGCAGGAATCATGCCATCTTCACCAGGTTCATCATCCCTAGAGCACCCATGGAGGAACAGAGCAGAAGATCCCATCTCACTGTACAAGCTGTTATTGTCAGTGTCCGAAATCTCTGAGGAGCAAGTAGCAGGGGTCAGACTGCCTGTCTCCAAGGCAGTAGCGGCTGTTGCCAATCGGTGAGTGAATGGAAAAGAAGATGCCAAGTCTGGAGGAAAGTCCTCTTCTGGGCTTAGAGGGGCACTCAGTCTTGCAAACTGGTCTGAGAAGCATGCATCAAGGTCCAGTTCTAGATCCTGGTCTGGATCATCGAAAGGTTGGGTTATGTCAGTGGCTCGCTGAATTTCTGCCTGCACTAAAGAAGCCTCAGACCCTCCTAAGCCATCTTGGGAGTCTGTGCTTCTGCCACTACTGCTTCTATGTGGAGAAACATTCTCTGTCACCCAATTAGACCTGCAGGCCTCACTCTTTATCCTCTCATCCTCATATTCCACATCCTCCACAAGCCCTGGCATGACAGGCTTACACAGACAGTGCTCCCTTTCAGTTCCAAGTCGCTCATCTCCCAGCTCGTCCCCAATCTCAGAGAGTGATCCTACATAGCAAGCAGGGGCCTCTTGTAATTCAGCTTCTGCAATGAGATTTGGGGAACAGGAATGAGAGGTGCTCGATGTATAGGATGAGGTCCAACTGCCGCCCTCAGCAGTAATGTAAGATCCTGATGGAGAAGTGGGAGGGGAGCACAAGTCAGATTCATCAGTTGGGGAACCAGGACCAGTGCTTGGGGTGCTTGGGTTCCATGGTTGCTTGAGATGTGAGCAATAGGCCATCTTAATTGGGGTGGAAGGGGCTGTGTAATAACGATCTGGGTCCAGACCAGGAAGGACACCGATTCGTTGGGGGTCAACTGGGTAGGAGGGTTCGGTAAAAGACAAGGAAGGCACTTCACCCTGAGGCAGAGACAGAGGCTCTCCCTCATCATCTGGAAAAAAGGTGCTGCTTTCTGGCAGTCCAGTGTCTGCAGTTTCAGGCTCTGGAACTGGGCATTCAAGTAACTGATTTACATTTTTCTCTTCAGGGGTTGGGGTCAAAGAAATATCTTGGTCAGGCTTGGGGCACTCCTGCCCAGTGTCAAGTTTGAATTTTCCCTCTACCCAGGTTTGTTCATCCACTGAGGGTGAAGAAGTTTGAGAGACATGGGATTCTGAACTGGAAATCTCCTCACCAGTCTTTTTGTTTAGAAGCACACCAAGTTGTGTCTCCATGTTCTTCAGTAGAGCTTCTTGTCCCATAACTACCCTTGCATCCATGGACTCTGGTTCTTGATAGTCACTCTCCACCTCAGCCCCAGTTAAGACTTTGATCCTCTCCATTTTCACTGGTCCCCTTCTGCATGATCCTTTGCCAAACCGCCCTGTTAGCCGGCCTACTGTCCTTCCTTCAGATTCAAAGCTTGCACCCTCTGGTTGAGGTCGCGTTGAAGTGTTAGGCTTGGCCATAACCAAGCGGGGTCCAAAGGGGGATGTGCATTGTGGCGAGAGTTTGGGTGGGCTGCTAGGAGAAGGACTGGAGGCACTGTCACTTGGTGTAGAGGCTGTAGAACTGGAGGTCTGTCTGGACAAATCTGAAAAAGAGGGCAATAAAAATATATTAAGCATTATATCAATTTGCCATATTTCTATTTTTAGTTAGCATATTGGCATCATTTTAATGCAAAATGATAATACAGTTAATATCTGATGAATATCCAACAACTATCCTAAAATGTGCCATATGCAACCCATTCACAGCTTTTGACTATTTTGTTGTTGATGCTGCTGTATTGCATTACAAATGTTGGGCAGGCCTTAAGTGAATGTGTTCTGTTTTCAAAATGTCATATAAATATTCAGTACAAAACTCAAAAAGGTCATCTAAATGGAAGTGGTTTGTCTTAATAGGTTTGAATGTGACTTCATACACTGAAAAATCAATGGCAATTTAGGTGGAAGTTACTGGAAGATCAGTGTTCATGTAGAATGTCCAAATGTTTGTGAAAACTAGGGCTGCACAATATTTCGTTTCAGCATCATCATCGCAATGTGAGCATGGGCAATATTTGCAAGACATGCCAAGTGATGTAAGGTCAATTTTATTACATATTACAATTTTTGCTGTTTGATACAAAAGTAAAAATGCATTTTCCATGAAAGAGTACATTCTCTCTACACAATATAATTTATTTTACTACAATCTTTGATACACTGAGGGCATTATTCATTTTATGACTTCTGGTGGAATTTGGTGAAAATTCTTGTATTTTTTTGTATCACAGTATATATCAAAGAAAAAATATATTTTACAATGTCAGTGTCCTAGTGAACATCCCTCCTTCTGAATGCATTCAGGCATTTTAAGTTGCCTCCATTGTTGCAAATGCATGCACAGCTTGTCTTGTAAAGTCCCTGTAAAGAAGTACTGCCAATAGATAGAATTCATCCTTCTCATTTAAAGATGAATCAAAGTAATCTGAGATTTAATTTAATGAATATAATTGTGCAATTCAGGCTGCAGTGAGTTTGAGTTTATTCCAACTGAACAGAGATGCCTTTGCTTAAGAACTTTAGACCAGTAAAACATGCACTAAAAACTGTAGAACATTATACAGTTCCAACGTAACGCAAATTAGGTTTTAGAGAAGTTAATTGAGATTAGCCTAGAAAGTAAGACTGTGGGCAGATAAATAGAAGAGTATCCCATTAAGTATGCTGCAGTCACACAGAATTAGACAGTACTCTTCCAGGAGAGTTGTTTCACCTCTCACATTCCTCCGGAGAGTGTGAGAGCTGGTGGTGAGGTCAGCTAAGTTGACTAGTGGGAAGCAGCATTTTGAATGTGTGTTGATTAATTGTATCAGTGAAGCAAGGCCGGTTTTTGCTTACATGGTGTATCCAACTGACAGCAATGAGTCTATATTGAAGGAAGCATGCAGCACTGTCAGCAGGAAAGTTACTAACACACACACAGTTTGTATCTCTCTAGCCTATTGTAAATGACTTTTGTTTTAATAAGTGAATAATAGTAAATCTGATTGCAACCAAAAGGAAATTACTGAATAGAATCAAACAGGGCTGGACTGGAAACTAATTTCAGCCCTGAATGTTTCAAAGACCAGCCCTAGATGTTTTATTCAAAGATCCCTAGTTAGCAGTTTCGCTTAGTCAACTGAGGGGGTGAGGGTGTTGGTCCCCTTTGATCGTTTAATTCGGTTGACCGAAGGGACAGGACTACCCTGCAGTCCCTTCACTGTCTCAGCAGTGCACACCTTTATCGACCTACAAAATTATTTATAAACTTTGATTTTTTTGTGTTAAGGTTCAAAGAAATGTCCCCACAATGTCAGAATGTTACATTTTTCATCTTTCAGGGAACGTTTAGTACATTTGCATGGGTGTTGTATGAACTGTTGACATGATTAATGCAGTGGAGCTCCTGTCAGCTCTTCTCTTGCTGCGCTCTGTTTAATCAGACAGACAGGTAAGCCTAAGGCCAAACAGAGCTGTTATGGCATTAGCTCTTGCGCTCTCTCTCTCTCTCTCTCTCTCTCTCTCTCTCTCTCTAGCAATAACTCTTTCTCCACCCTTCATCTCAATAACCTTCACTTTGCTTAAGGTTACACTGACTTGACACTGAACTCTTTATAATGTAACCTCTGAAGATATCAGACAAAATTCAATATGTATGTCATTCTATGCCTTACCTTGTACTGTGCATTTCTTTTCTTTTTTCTTTAGAATAATATGGCCTTGTGTTGTAATATGGCTATCACAAGCCAAGGGAACATTTAAAAAATGCTTCAATTATTAACCCCTTAGCTCTACTCTGTCCTTTAAGTCAATGGCCACACATATACGTGTCTACAAGAAAACTGTAAAACAACACCATTTCAAATTCTCCTAATCCATAACAGTTAAAGATCATTTCACACAATCCATAAAATTGACATGCTTTGATAAAAAATGATAAGTGCTCTGTATCACTATAATGGTAGCTCATGCCAGACAGAGATCCTTCCGGGAGAATGAAACATGATCCTAATGGGCAAGCTTTAGAGCCTGTTGGAGACTCACCAGAGCAAAGGCTTTTTGGTCTTGCTTGCATACAAACCACTTAGCCTTAGTGTCCTAGATCAACAAGCTCCAAGTCCATTGGCTGATTATTCAAATCCAGTATACAAAGGCGATGCTCACATAGCTCATTGGAAAGGATAAATCCTGTTAGAAGGGCCGAATCAAATAATTCAGGGTTAACAACTCACCAACACATTCATCATGAAAGAGTAAGGATGATATCTATAATTTAAGTGCCCATATCATAGAAATGTTGTTACTTGCTTTTCATGAAATAAAATACTATGACGTAGTATAGGAACTAGGAAAGTCTAGTATATAAACTCTCCAGTCCATATTTTAATGTATTTTCATTGTTTCTCCTGTTTACAACAGTTTATCGCCAACCATTCACATTTTTTAATGAGACATAATACAGAGCAATCAATCAGAACAGACTGGTCTATCGGTCTTAAAAGCACAATTACGAAAAACACCATGGTCAATGTTATAGACTAGAAGAAGTTTTAAATACACAAATGAACAGAGCGGGAGTGAATAGTCAACTGTGCTGCTGTGAAGTAATCCACATAGGCTCAGCAAACAAGACTGTCAAGAACGTGTGTGGCATATAAAAACTGAAAGAAGGATAGAGCCAAAAGGAGAGACAAATAAATGTGAGAAAAACAGATGCAGTGAGGGGAAGTGAGAAAAGAAAGAGAAAGAAGTGAAGGAGGTAACAAGTAATGGGGAGAAAGAAAGAGATAATTAGAAAGAAGAGAGTGAGTGAGAGAGAGAGAGAGAGAGAGAGAGAGAAAGAGAAAGAGAAGGTGAGAATATCTGCCAGCCAAGTGCTGTTGTATAGTAAGCCACATGGAAAGAGAGAGGAGAGAGCAGAAGTGAGAAAGGAGAAAGACAGAAGGGGGAGAAAAAATAAGGGGGTTATAGAGAAAAAAATGGAAAATGAGAAACTAAAGAGAGAGGGACTGCTAGAACTGCCCCAGACAACTGTAAGTGCCATTAAATTGGTAGGCCCCAAAAGCTCACAAAAGCAAAACACACCAAATCATCAAAATCACCTGCTCTTGGTTGCTTTACTAACTGAGTTCCAAACTGTCCCCAAAAGCAATGGAAACTTCATAAAATGGGTTCCTATGACTGAGCAGCTGCACATAAGCCTGAGATTGCAATCATGTGCAATAATACATCTAATAAAGTACTAATAAAGTAATCTAGTAATAAAATCTAATACTCCAGAATCCATAATAAATTATTGAAACATGAATACACACACATCCTGTGTCCTATATACTGTCTTTCTAATTGCTCTTCAAATGTCCTTCACAATCTTGAACACTGTTCCTCTCTCTCTCCCACACAAACTCTCACTCTGAGTATTACTGTGAGTGGGTAAGAATGCATGTATGTTAGCTTTAGCCTGTGTTGTCTGTGTGTGTGTGTGTGTGTGTGTGTGTTCCACTATAGGTGGGTTGTTGTGCTTAGTCATGATGCAAAATGATGATCTCACCCTGGCGCACCCCGCACAGCGAACAACTGTTATTGAGCTGAATGCGAAACACAATGGCAGAGTGTTTTGACCAAGTGTGTGGTTGTGTGCATTGGGCAGGAAAAGGGGGAGAGAGAGAGAGAGAGAGAGAGAGAGAGAGAGAGAGAGAGAGAGAGAGAGAGAGACAGACAGACAGACAGACAGACAGAGCTTTGTTTGTTGTTGCAATTGCAGTCACTGGTTGTACAAAACATAGACGTGTCTCAGAGGTCAGTGCAGGAGAGAGAGCGAGAGAGAGAGAGAGAGAGAGAGAGAGAGAGAGAGAGAGAGAGAGAGAGAGAGAGAAGAAGTGGAAAAGAAAAGGGATAGAGAGTAGAAAGGTAAAATGAGGAGGGCAGAGAGAGAGAGAGAGAGTCCGTGGGCAGTTTGTGTAAAGTTTGACTCACTCTAGGTTACACCTGCTCATAGCGTGCACTTAAATGAACCAACAGTTAAAGCAGTGTTTCTCTGGTTGTGTGTGACCTCTTTCTTCAATGTCCTTCACTACTGAACCCCTGCAGTTCACTGAACAGAAAGAGCAGATGGCACCAAGTCCTAAATAAAATACTGTTCCTGCCTCTATCCACAGGCATAAACATAAATATTAGGGTGAGAGTCAGTGCAGGCCATTCTTCTTCAGTTCTTTCTCCAGAGCCCAGCAGGTCTGAGCTGCAGCAGACTGAATTGTGGTTTCAGGATTGATCAAATATCATGCAATTTTGAAACAAGGATGATAAGGACAGGTAGTATATTTATAATAGTGCTAAAGTGTGAGTTCAGTGAACATTTACTGAGCTTTCTCATCTACACCAAATGCAGTCAAACAGATAAGCAGGTTTTACATTGCAACGTTCTTTGCTGATCCCCATTTTTAATCCTATTTTTATTCTTCTTAGGTTCTGCAGTACTGGATTCCTATCTGACCCAAAATAGCTAAATAAAAGTATCAGGACAGGTTGGTCAGAGAGTAACCAAGAACCCAATGGTCACTCCACGCTCCAATGTTTTGTGGAGAGAGAAGATTCTTACAGAAGGACAACCATTTCTGCAGTATTCTCAACAAAGGCATGTATGGTAGTGTCAGATGAAACCACTCCTCAATGAAGGAACATGGCTCATATGGGTTTTCCAAAATGCACTAAAGGACTCTCCAGACCATGAGAAACAAGATTGAACTTTTTTAGTTAGTCTGGCATCATCTGGAGGAAACCAGGCACTGCTCATCATCTCACCAATATTCCTACAGTGAAACATGGTGGTAACTGCAGTATCATGCTGTGAGGATGTTTTATTTTAGCAGAACTGGGGCTAGTCAGGGTTGAGGGAAAGATGATTGCAGTGATGTGCAGAGACATCCTTGATGATAACCTGCTCAGAGTGCTTTGGACCTCAGACTGGGATGAAGGTTTATCCAACAGCACAACGACCCTAGGCACACAGCCAAGATAACAAAGGAGTGGCTTCAGGACAAATCATGTCCTTGAGTGGCCCAGCCAGAGACTAGACTTAAGCCTGATTGAACATCTCTGGAGGTATCTAAAATGGCTGTGCACTTCCCATTCAATCTGATGGAGCTTGAGAGGTGTGCTCAAAAAGACTTGTGGCTGTAATTGCTGCAAAAGGTGCTTCAACAAAGTATTGAGCAAAGGCTGTGAATACTTACACATTATATTTTTGTGTTTTTATAAATTTGCAAAGATTTCAAACAAACCTCTACGCTACTTCTCGCTTCACCTTCACGAAGAGCAACTCTCTAACTGCCCAACCACCTCACTAATCTGCCTACTTCTCTAAAATCCCATCAGGTAAGGAGGGCTCGGCTTCATACACCCACAACAAAGCTGCTCCAAACTATAATAACCTGTGTAATAGCCAAATAACCTGTGTTCACTTCCTGACGTGCTCTGTACAATGAAAATCTTGGAATGTCAGTTAATATGGGTGGTCTTTGAACTTTAGCAAAAGATCAAATTAAGCAAGAAAAAACCAAATTAAAAACATTTACCTTATACAATTTATAGGTAAATTAACACAATTGCAATGAAGGTGGAGCGTTGTGTAAAACATAAATAAAAACATGTAAAAAATTGCAAATCCTTTTCAACCAATATTCAATTGAATACACTACAAACAAGATATCTAATGTTCAAACAGATAAACTTTATTGTTTTTGGGAAATACTCACATTTTGAATTGGATGCGGACAGTTGGGACAGGGGCATGTTTACTGCTGTTACAACTTTTCCTTATAACAACAATCAATAAGCATTTGAGACACTAATTTTTGAAACTTGTGGGTGGATTCTTTCCCATTCTTGCTTGATGTACAACTTCGGTTGCTCAACAGTCTGGGGTCTCCGTTGCTGCATAATGTGCCACACATTTTCAATGGGAGACAGGCCAGTCTAGTACCCGCACTCTTTTACTAAGCCACATTGTTGTAACAAGTGTGGCTTGGCATTGTCTTGTTGATATAAGCAGGACGTCCCTGAAAAATATGTTGGATGGCAGCATATGTTGCTCCAAAACCTGTATGTACCTTTTAACTGTGGGTGCATATAGATGTATAAGTTACCCATGCCATGGGCACTAACACACCCTCATTAGAGGTGCTCGCTTTAGAATTTTGCACTGATAACAATCCAAAATTCCTTTTCCTCTGTGGCCTGGGGGCACAACATTGCATAATTTATAAATAATCACAAGAAATGTGGACTCATCAGACTACAGGACACTTTCCACATTGCGTCGGTCCATCTCAGATGAGCTCGGGCCCAGAGAAGCCTGTGGCGTTCATGTGGTGTTGATATAAGGCTTTCACTTTGCATGGTTTTAGCTTGTACTTGTAGATGGAGGGACGAACTGATAATGGTTCAGTCAGTGTTCACTGACAGTTTCTAAATTAACCTGAGCATGTGATGAAATCTGTTACAGATTGATGGCTTTTAATACCCAGTAACACAGAGATTTCTCCAGATTCTCTGAATCTTTTTTGATGATATTATGGACTGCAGATGATGAAATTCCTAAATTCCTTGCAATTGCACATTGAGAACATTGTTCTTAAACTGTTGGACTTACGCAGTTGTTCACAAAGTGGTGAATCTCTCCCCATCCTTGATTGTGAATAATTGAGCCTTTCTGGGATGCTGCTGTCATACCCAATAATGATACTCATCTGTTTCCCATGAACCTGTTCACCTGTGGAATATTGTTTAAGCACTTTCGCAGTCTTTTGTTTCCCCTGTCCCAAGTATTTTGGAAGGTGTTGCAGGCATCAAATTCAAAATGACTGAATATTTGCAAAAAAACAAGTTCATCCATTTGAACATTAAATATCTACGCCCAACACAAGTGTATTCAATTGAATATAGGTTGAAAAAACGATTTATGTAATTTCTACTGATTTTGTTCACGTTTATACAACATCTAACTTCATTGGAATTGGGGTTGCTTATATTCCTTAACCTGGCTCAAATTAAATTTGCCCCCTTATATAATAACTTACTTCATCCATCCATTTTCTGTATAGCTTATTTCCTGAATAATGCAACACTTGTTTATACTTAAATTCTGGAGAAAAGTTACATTTTGAGCCATAAAGGGGATCGAGTGAACAGAATGTGATCTTGTTTTCTATAAGCGTGAAATTATATTTCCACTGGCTGGCATTAGATTTCCAGGCTGAACTGAGGCATAATGAGTCAGAGCTCTACATTCTTATAATTACAAAATGACAGTTGGTTTCAGCCAATCTGTAGGGTTTAATTACAGTGAATTGGACTGAATTTCCCATGCAAAGGTAAAGCAGGTTCCCTTCAGCTGGTAGGTGGAAAACGGTGGTGGACAAGGCTTGCAGAAACTGTTACACAGCATAAATATATATTGTAGTGCTTTAAACTAAGTGGGTAACAGCACCCGTAGCGAACTAAAATTCAATTCTGAGCAACCACCATAAATACCGGAGCGGAATTGATCGATCTCTGCCAAGTGCAAGGGCTTTAAACACTTTATTATTTCAAGAAGTAATGCAAACATTATATAGAGTTACTTCAGATGTTTCCATAATGTTAGTTTTTGTCTAACTGGGAAACGTTGTGTAGAAACACATTTGTGAAGCAAACCATTATTACATCACATTTTCGTAAACGTTACAGGCTAACGTCCCTGGAACCTTTTGAAAACACTGCTGAATGTTCTCCACTAGCTGGGTGTCAAACTCAGATGGAAGAAATGTTTTCGATTGCCTGGAAAACCCAAGAACCACCAATGTATATGTCTGCCATGAACTGGAAGCTGCTGGCACACCCGTGTCTACAATCTTTAGTCAAACAGAACCAACGTTAAACTGTCCCCTTTAGCATGTAAACTTATGGGTTCTGAGTGGGTTTTAACACATTGGTTGTACAATGAGTTATTGTGACCCAGCTGAAGGCTGCCTACATGGGCTATGAGGCAAACCATATAATCCACACTGCAACCTGCAGATATCCTGTGTCTACATGTTTGCTCAAGCTGTGCAAGTATGGGTGAACCAGTAGAAATGCATTCAAAATTGAGAACACGGTTGCCTTCTTGTGTAAAATCAATTTTGGAACCTGATTTTCATTGATATGCATGGTCTATATATGTGAATTATTTGCATTTCAAATTAAAACATTGCTCAGATAATCAACCATAACATTATGACAACCTCCTTGTTTCTACTGTCACTGTTCATTAGATGGAAACATTAGATCTTAAAAGGCACTTTGTAGTTCTATAATTACAGACTTAGTCCATGTTTTCATCAGCAACACTGCCATGTCGATCTATTCAGCGCCAGCGTATTTCACACTTACACACCATCATTGTGTCAATGTGCTGCAGTGCTGAGGACGACCTTCACCCAAATAATACCTGCTCTGGTGTCTAGCCAAGGGAGAACAGGGTGAGAGGAGGCTAAAAAAGTATGCAGAGAAACAGATGGACCGCAGTCTGTATTTCATTCTTTAACTACAGGTAAGTGCTGATAAAGTGGACAGTGAGTGTAGGAATGAAGTAGTCCAAATGTAACAACTGATCAGTTTAAACATCCTGTTATATATTCCGTATAGCGTTTCTTTCTATATGAATGTCTTCTAAATATTACCCCACAGTTAACAATTATTTTAACTTGTTTACATTGTTCAACTGTTATATAGCCTGATGCGAAAATGGTAACTAATGGGTCTGTTGACAAAAGAGGACTGAAGCCCCTTTAGGAGCCTTCATTTATATACCCCCCTACCCGCTCTCTCTCTCTCTCTCTCGCGTCCTCTTTGCCACCAACATTCAAATTACTGCCCACTCTCACACACAATAAATGCCCGGCACTCTCTTTTACAGACAAATTAACCCCTGGTCGTCTGCCTGTCAAATGCTTCTCCCTCAGTTGCTGAACTCTGTGTGAGTGATGGAATAGGACTGGACAGAATAAAGAGTAGGCCAAACACCCTCAAGATCCATTCAAATTGGTGGCTGTTCATTAAAACTCAGTCAAGAGGAATCCTAAAGAATTGTAAGGGTCCTTCAGAAGAAACCTTAAAGACACTGTCTCAGGCAACCAAGTGTTTACAGTGTATGACTAATAAAATCTCAGATCAATAAAATGATAAGCATTACTGATTATAGAGAGGTTTTCTGAGAATACACATTGAGTTGAGCCTCAAAAACATTAGTAAATGACCTGCAGCTGAAATGCAGCTGTAAGATTTTTAATCTGTGTTCCTCCCACTTCATTTGTTTATTCCCTTCTATAGATGAGAATTCCCCATCGCAAAATGTCCCCAGACTGGGAAGCTTTTGACATTAGAGCTCTGATCCCTTGCTGGGATTTTAACTTATGATCTCTTTACACATGATGAGCAGTTAGACAGCGGGGCCACTCTGTGAAACTACACTAAACTGCTAAGGGGAAAAATCTGACCTAACTAAGCTGGGTTAACTACAAAAAAATGTTAATTTGATGCTTAACTGAACTAAAGGCTCCATAAAACTTCTACCAGGTATGAACATGAATTAGACAGATGCTCCATATTTTATGTGAAACTTCCTGGGAATTAGGACTGTTCATGCGACTGTTGACAACGTGCTGGCACCTTCCACTTTGGGCATATTTACACATGAGAGTTAATCTGGATTAACACTAATGCATACTTCCCATTTTAGTATTACCCATTGCTCTATAACTATCCTGTGTGATCCCACTGAGGCCTACCTGCTCTCATCTGATTAGTTCAGTAAGCTAAAAGATGAATTGCTTAGACACACTGTACATGAAAGGTCTTGTGCAGAGCCAGTCTTTCACCTCTTTCTTCTCTCTCTCTCTCTCTCTCTCTCTCTCTCTCTCTCTCTCTCTCTCTCTCTCCCTCTCTCTCTCTCTCTCTCTCTCTCTCTCTCTCTCTCTCTCAAGCACACACACCTTATCTCTTTCTGACAAAAACCCTCTATGCTGTACTATACAAAAGCAATCTACAGTATTATCTGTAAAATTATATATATATATATATATATATATATATATATATATATGTATATATATATATATATATAAATATAGAAAAATCAAATAATGTTTGATTTGGAGAGTAAAGGCCTATGTTTATCCCATCCTTAGTCTAATAGCAGGGTGAAGGTAATCATAATTTCCATTTGTAAAACAATAAAAACATTATTTTCTTGTTGGTTAATCACATAAAATCTGCAGGATTTCACACTGGACAAACTGTGAATTCACAAATTGTCTCTCCAAAACAGAAAGTTTTACAGGAGAGGAAGTCAATGTAAAAGATTTTTGAAGTTATTTTCAGTATTGGTCATTCTTAGTAAATGTCTGACAAAATGTGAAGAACAACTTAGCACAGCCATCAGAATGACTCCCAAACACAGCAGATCAGTGGTTTGATCCCCAGGGATGCCACCACCAGTGAGGTGCAGCTATCAATAATGCTGAATTTAGGTTATTAAAAAAGAAGCATTGGCTAGCTTCACGTGACTCGACAAAACACATGCTGCAAACTGCACTGACTGCACCAAGTGATGGGAATTTCTTCGGTTTAATATGGCTAAATAAACAGAGGAAAATGAAAGAAAATTAAAATACATTTTATATAGGTCAAATGTCTTTTTGCATTGGTCATATTTCAGAAACATGACTTTACTTTAATCACACATTCTAAAACTACCAAAAACTAACAACAACACGTTTAATGCTCAGCCCAATATAACTACACTTTACATTTTGAATATCCAACATAAATATAATTGTCTCAAATTGTGAGCTGGTTCATCTTGTTGACCAGTTTAGTTTGACTAGCATGGGGTATGCTTTCCATGATGGTTTCCAACTGGTCTACAAGCATATATAACCTGAATCGAACTATTCAATCTGCTAGTCCATACTTGACCATGCTGGTTCGCAGTATAACCATGCTATTTATTAGCATGACTAACAATTCAGAATGTCCAAGCAGGATCAGAATCAAACGGTATTTTTATTCATAATCACCTATCAAGGTACCCAAGCTACACTGTAATAAAAGGAGTTATTTAGTAGATAATAGGCATGGATACATGAACATGTCTAAAATTAAATAAGCTCATACTCATGATAAATAATAACACAATAATAAAAATAAGAAAAATAAGATTAAGAAGGAAGATAATGATCAAATGAATAAAACTGAATTGATTGATGAGTTGAGCTAGTTTTTCAGCTGTCAAGTACTATGCCAGGCTATGAGAAGTCATTTCTACAGTACCTGGTCATGAATTACAGTAATCCATAATTCCTGCATTTTAAGCGAGCAAGTCTTTCAGACTCTACCAGTTCTTTTACTCTGTTTCTATGTTTAACCCACGCTAAACACTGCTTCACTAATGACAACAGCTGTTTACACCTATACACTGAAATCTGAAGCACATCCATTAAGACTTTGGGCATGTACTGTATTTACTGATTGATGACCGTCCAGCAACATTAGTCACAGCCTCTGGTTTAAACCTATTGCTGATTCAGTGGTTTAGCGTGAAAGAAGGAAAATATTTGTATAAAAATACTGTCTGTTTCTGCATTTCCATAATTTCAGCACTTGTTTACACTCACACCGTGAAGCCTGAATAATCAAATCACGGCTTTGGGCATGTTTTACGGGATGGTGACAGTCCAAGCAGTGTTTGTTAGAAACATTAGCCTAGTATCTCCTGTTGTAAACAAAAACAAAACACCCGCATCAGATATCAAACATGTTTTAACTGATTAACTGAATCAGTGGTTCAATCAATCATAGATATATTTAATTATATATATTTTTTTTCAGCTGTTCCTTTAAAGCATTTCATTGATTTTCCATAATTGCTCCATACTGAAATGGACACAATCATTCTCCATTCAGTCATATCATATCTACTGCAGCCTGCCATAAACCACTTATATACCATTTATAAATACTGTCCGCCTCTGCATTTACATAGCAGCTGTTTTGGCCATGCTCACCACCACAGTAAAGGCTGCACTATACAACACAGAGCACACTGTGTGCTGTCCACTCTGTAAGCTGTACAAGCATCAACTTGAAGCCATTAGTTGTAATGCTTCTTTCATAATGAAAGGTAATATCAATGTCAGATTTATTCCACTGAAGCTGAAGATGCTTATTCGGGCTTATTCTGGATGTACATCATCTGCAGATCCCCAAAGCCCTCAGATCTGTTCACTGCAGGTCAGGGCAGGCACTGGAATAGGTCAGCTGATGGACAGGGTGATGGTGGTGGTGGGGAAGGGAGGTAATGCTAGGTCCTGCAAGGGATGCTGTGTCATGCTCCTGCGCTTGTGGAGAGGAGGAGAGGAGGGTGTGGGTGTGCTATCACTGCTGTTTTGGGATGCTGCTGCTGCTGATGGTGATGTTGCAGGGTGCGGCCAATCCTCTCTCTCTCTCTCTCTCTCTCTCTCTCTCTCTCGTTTCTGTCTAGTTCTGTAGTAGCCTGTCTCATCCACCATGCTTTCAGCTACCATCCTTCATCAGGAATGATGAAACACTCTCATTCGTTTTCTGACCTCTCTCTCTCTCTCTCTCTCTCTCTCTCTGTTTATATAAGGCAACAATGAGCAACAGTTGCAGCACAACATTCTCATAAACCTACTTGTATTGGGACCAGCTGAAAACACACACACACACACACACACACACACACACACACACACACACACACACACACACACAGCTTTATCAGTTAGATTTCTCTCTCTGGGTCCCTGTCATATCCATATGCAGTCAGTCATCCACACACTCTCACCTGGTCCAGCAGCTGTGTGTCCGTCTCTGTGTCCAGCAGACCCTCTGCTGTTTCTAGCATGTTTCTGCCTCTGACACTGCTAAAGGTAGCCAGCCGAAGGAGGGGAGTGAGGGAGGAAAGAGGAGGACGAGTGTAGTCTGTTCTGCTGAGAGTGCGCGCGTGCGCGTGTGTGTGTGTGATAGAGAGAGAGAGCTGCAGAGGCTGTGTGGAATCTGAGAGCTGCAGTATTCTCTCTCTCTCTCTCTCTCTCTCTCACTCTCTCTGATTGCGCTCTCTCTCTCTCTCTCTCTCTCTCTCTCTCTTTCATTCTTTGTCCCTTGCTCTCCCATTCTACCCCCCACCTTCTTCTCCTCCTTTCCTCTCCATCTCTCTGCCTTTGAGCTAGTGGATCTTGAACCCAGTAGTATCAGCAGATTTCTGTCTCTGTGCACTTTTCTAAACCTAATCTCTCTCTCTCTCTCTCTCTCTCTCTCTCTCTCTCTCTCTCTCTCTCTCTCTCTCTCTCTCTTCAGGAATTATTAATGTGGGGTTGTTCATATCGTCCCTGGTATGGCATCTGCTGCAGCCGGCTGTCTATATTAACAAACTGAACCTCTGAGATCTGTGAACAACCAGCACTAGTTAATAGATCGAAATGTATCCACTCATAATCAGATCCAATCATAATCATCCAATCATAATCAGACCCAATCATAATCATCCAATCATAATCAGACTCAATCATAATCAAACCCAATCATAATCATCAATCATAATCAGCACAATGTTAATCATCCAATCATAATCAAACCCAATCATAATCATCAATCATAATCAGACTCAATCATAATCAAACCCAATCATAATCATCAATCATAATCTTTTAATCTTAGTAAGATCAGTCATAATCAGACTTAATCATGAAAATGAATCAGTCACTTAATCAGACCCAATCACAATCATCCAGTCATAATCAGACCAATCATAATCATCCAATCATAATCAGACCCAATCATAATCAGCACCAATCTTAATCAGATCGGTCTTAATCAGGCAATCATAATCGAATCAGTCATGAAATAAGACCCAATCACAATCATCCAGTCATGCTCAGACCCAATCATAATCGTCAATCTTAATCAGACCCAGTCATAATCATCCAATCATAATCAGACCCAAATCATAATCGACAATCATAATCATCAATCATAATCAGCACCCAATCTTAATCAGATCCAGTCATAATCAGACCCAATCATAATCATCCAATCATAATCAGACCCAATCATAATCATCCAATCGCCAATCAGACTCAATCGTAATCAAACCAATCCGCCAATCGTAATCATAATCAGCGCCAATCTTAATCATCAATCATAATCCAGACCCAATCATAATCATCCAATCATAATCAGACTCAATCATAATCAAACCAATCATAATCACATCCAATCATAATCAGCACCCAATCTTAATGAATCCAGTCATAATCAGACTAATCATAATCGAATCCAGTCATAATCAGACCCAATCACAATCATCAGTCATAATCGGGCCCAATCATAATCATCCAATCATAATCAGACCCAATCATAATCAGCACCCAATCTTAATCAGATCCAGTCATAATCAGACCCAATCATAATCAGATCCAGTCATAATCAGACCCAATCACAATCATCCAGTCATACTCAGACCCAATCATAATCATCCAATCATAATCAGACCCAGTCATAATCATCCAATCATAATCAGACCCAAATCATAATCAAACCCAATCATAATCATCCAATCATAATCAGCACCCAATCTTAATCAGATCCAGTCATAATCAGACCCAATCATAATCAGATCCAGTCATAATCAGACCCAATCATAATCAGATCCAGTCATAATCAGACCCAATCACAATCATCCAGTCATAATCAGACCCGACCATAATCATCCTATCATAATCAGACCCAATCATAATCAGACCCAATCATAATCATCCAATCATAATCATCCAATCATAATCAGACCCAATCATAATCAGTGCCTGCTCTTAAATCAGTAGTGTGGCAGGCATTTTGATTAACCATTCAATTTTAATTCCAATTTTATCTAAATGCTAAATGTAAACAATGGCTGTGACTCTATTACAATTTTCAGTATATCCATGATTTTAAGCATTCTGAATCACTTCATGAAGTGAAGTTTAAGCATGATGTTGAGGGCACTAAAGTCTCCCACAATGCACTAGGTTTTGGTGATCAGTGTTGCTAGGTGGTTGCTAAGGTGTTGATATACTTTTGCGATTTCCCTCTGGGATTAATCAAGTAATTCTGAGTCTGTGATTACTATAGAGTTGATAAATTTGCCTAAAACATGGGGCGCCAAAGCTTTCGGTCAAAATGTACAATAATGTTACGACAAAAGTAAATTGGATATTTTATGGTTATAAACACTTGTAAGATTACTGGTGGTTCTGGCTATACAATGAAATGACCATATTATAGTTATGTGTAGAACCTTTCACATAAGTAGAACCTACGGTTTCTGGCATACATGGCGTGTAGGGAAGTAAGGGGATGAATAAAATACAGATAATAAATAAATAAAATACTATACAATAGTCTTGTTTATATAGCATTGCAACATATCACATTATACTGAATTGTAACCCCTGTATCATAATATTACTGCTGAATTTAAGCTAATCAAGCTGGTTATGTGGGTTTCATGGTTTAGCTGATCTACAGACACAAACATACATCAACGTGACCAAGCTGAACAACCATGACCAGCATGAGATTTACATTTATGTTGTTCAGCTGATGCTGTTATCCAGAGCAACTTACAAGGATGCTCATATTACAGAAGTGGGCCAGAGTAGTGTTAGGAGTGTTGCCCAGACTGGGAATTGAACCCCAGTCACCCACATAATGTGGTGGCTCACTGGTGGTGTTATCTGACCACCCTGGTTGACCATCCACAACCACTTCCAGGACACTGCTGACACAAGATGCTTGTGTCAAGGCATTCAGGTCATTGCCGACTACAAGACACCTTCACCATCCTGTGACAGCGATGCTTCTTTCCAGATGTTCTGAATGATTTTTATGCTTGATTTGAAGCACAGAACGTTGTGACTGCAAGGAAGACCATCCCTATTCCCAGCAACCTGGTTCTGTGTCTACTCACAGACAATGGACAACGACATCTACACAACATTTCGTGACTTGGAGACCTCAGTAAGTCAGGACCAGGAACTGCGTTTCCAGCACCACTGCACCAAGCACTGGTGCCCCCAAGGGCTATGTGCTCAGTCCACTACTCTTCACTCTGCTGACTCAAAACTGTACAACAAAGTACAACTCAGACCACATCATCAAGTAGGCTGATGACACGACTGTGGTGGGTCTCATCAGCAGAAATGACGAGTCAGTGTACAGAAAGGAGATGCTGTGGATTTGGGTTAAACAGAGTGGTACTGCAGTAAGGTTCACCACTGAGGCATGCTCCAGGTTTCCACAGCAACTGGGTCGTTGAACACTTACTGATGCTTCAGTAAAGAAACTGGATACCCAGTAGGTTCCGGTGTTGGCAAGATTATGGGGCTTTCCTGCCTTCATCCTTTTCTCTGCATCTCTTTCGCTTTCCTTTCCTCATGCTCCAGCCTTTCAGTGGAATTTTAGGGAGGGAGCCAGCTTTCTGTTGTGCTGCACCGTTTCAGTTTTACTGAAAAGTCCCTCACACACACACACACACACACACACACACACACACAAACAAACAAACTGTCTCTGTATTTCCTTTCTTTTCTCATTCTGTTGAATTCAGTTTAATTCAGTGTAATTCAACTTTATAAGTTCAGCTCCATTAAATTAAAATACATTATTCTGTTGACATCAATTCAGTTCAGATGAACTCAAATTCAGTTTTGTTCAGTGCAACACACTTCAAGTGCAGTTCAGATCAGTGGAATCTATGCATTTTAATAAAGAATTTAGTTTTTGTACAAACATAGGTGCTCACTTGAAGAGTAGAGCAAAGCAGAGGGGATATGAGGATGAGATACATAATCCACTGAAAACAATGGTTGGTGATTGATGACACACTGTATGGATACAAGTACTGTGACACTACAGTGTGTACAGTGTTTCTCCTGAATTACTAAAAAGTCTAGACTGTCCAGGGAAGATTTTACTCTAGATTTTGGAGCATTGCTATGAGGATTTGATTGCAATCAGTGACAAATATACAACAGAATGTTGGACAATTTCCACTTCACCTCATCCCAAACTTCCAAACTCATCCCAGAAGTCCTGGATGGACCACCATTCCAGAGAACACAACTGATGCATAAAGACCCAAATTCATGATCCTTTCAGTGCAGCAATGTGTCAATATCCCGAAGCAGCAGAAGCTTTGCATTGTCACATTAAAGATAAAAGGTACACATAGGCATTTATCCTCCACCTTTAACACATACTAGTGAATTCAAACATCACACATGTCAATAGCATTAGCCAGCCATATCCATGGCACCCAGGGAGCAGCTGGCGAGTTAAGTGCATTGCTCAAAGGCACCAAACTCTTGCCCTGCCAGTTCAGGGATTTGAACCAGCAACCGTCCAATCACAAGGTTGTTTCCCTAACCACCAGGCCACGGCTGTCACTACCACCACCAGGTTTGATAGTTGTTATCCTACTGCAGTTTTATTTTTAAGACTATAACATGACTTTATCCACAACATCATGCTTTGCACTTTTGATTGCACGCTAACTCTGTCCATTTGGATCAAATGGCCACATCCACAGGATTCAGAAGGCACTGAATAGCATTAGAGGTTCCCACTGTGCCTCTCGCCTATGACTGTAGCAGCAGTGCAGATCATGCTGGAACGGTTTGGCTCTCTCGTTTTCTCTCTGACGACAGCACATGCACCCTGCAACAGAAACTAATGAAGGTCTTTTCTTTGTTTAGGTTGCCATAGCATAAAATACTTCTTAATGCCTTTAATTATCTGTCCTTTCATCTGACTCCTCCACTTCTGTCGTTCTGACGCAAGGCCCTAGCTAAGTGGATGAGCTGAATAGATTTTTAACGACGCTGGGAGAGAAGTAAATAATAACAATGAAAGGGGAGTAAACAAAATGACCAAGTGGTATTATTCAGGAACATTTTAACATTTTAAATGGGGGATTGCATTACATTTGGACTACATTTCAATAGATCCTTATTCCAATTTAAAATTCTAATATTCTAATAAATGTGATTTTTATGACTTTATGACTAAGCTGTAATGATAAGAAGTAAAAGAAAAGGCTTTAAGTATTTCACTTTTGTGTAATACATATATAATATTTAAATTTAGATTAAATTAATCTCTTCTCTGATTGGCTAACCCAAAAGAAAATGAGGCACACTGTCTTTGGAAACTATTATTGAAATATGGAACAAACTGCTAAGAGACTGCAGGGACATCAGAAATGTACTATGTTGAGGTATGTGAACACTGTTACACTGCAGTGATAAAACCTCTTTCTGACAGCCAGGAACAGCACAGATTTTAATCTGGGTTAGAGGGTAATGTAACTGTATACTTATGAATACATAACACAATGATTGTTGTGTTGAGAAAGAGCATTGGAAGCCCTAGTCGAAGCTGTCCACATGGACAAGCAAAGGCTGCTTCAGGAGAATACAGTGTTTTTGATATTTGTAGTCTGTCTTTGCCATGACTGTAACACTGAAGAGCAGCACTTCAACAAACTGCAGTTATTGGGAAATGGGTTAATATGAGAAGCAGGCCTCATGGCTGTGGCTTTTTGTGAGCCCTGATCATGGAAAGCGGTGGTCAGCCATGAGGTGCAAGAAAGTGAAAGGCAGACTTGCAGACAAAGTGCAAAAGCAAACAAACATAAAAACTATTACAAATGTCTTGCTATGTGGCTTCTTTGAGAGCCTTCACGCTGCCTCATTGTAAGCCAACCAATCAGAACAGAGGTCTTTAAATTATTAATGAGCCCTATGCGACAAAAATAAAATCTGCGTTTCATTCTAAGGCCAAAGCATGGGGATGTAACAGGGTGTAAGAAACCATAAAGCATTTCTTCATCCTGACCAAAATCACACACCTTCTTTTTAGATATCCTAGAACAATTACGTTTCACATAATGTCATACTAATGTGCAATCAAATACAGATCAATCAAACTCTGAAAATGTATTTTTAAACATGACTGAACAAGAATATACAACCAGTGTGAAATCTGTGTTGATTACAGCAGTGGAAGATGAAAGCAGGGCTCATTCCACTGCCATTCTAACTGATTCAATGACAGTCTGGCATGACACCATTGCACCGCTGCATTCGGTTGATCCATACGGGGTGCAACTGTTTTTTGACAATAAGTGTAAATATTTCAGTTTTGTTGTCTGAATAGTCTTAATAGTGGAGTTATGAAACAGCTAAATGTTGGGAGGAGGAACATGTCTGAAGCCCCACCTCCTAATCTAACATTCAATAAATTCCATCTCTACCCTGTCCCTTCTAACACTGTTCTCTGTGAATGACAATATACTGTATTCTTCACACAAAAATAGTTCTTGTAACAGACCTACGTTAAAGAATACAGTAAAAATTATTTTTGTATAACACAGAGGTCTAGTGATGTGGTTTAGATGAATAGTGTCACCTCCCCTGTGGCTTTGGAAGTAGAGCTCATCTCTCTCTTTCTACCCCTCACTGCTCTCTCTTTTCTTTTAGACCTAATCTCTGTCATTCTTTCAGGCACTTTGAAGGGTCCTTACATAACATGGTCTGACCGAGCGGGTCCAAACACAGGTCAGTGCTATCCTCAAGGCTGAAGATGCCAGGGGCCCCAAAATCTCAAGCCAGCCAGCACATTCTGGCAGAATGAATTCAGTGCTGCATTTAATTCTGCATCTCCATTTTCATTAAAATAATAAACAACAACAACAAAAAACGACCATACAGAAACATATCTAGCTCCCAAAATAGAAAATGTGTATGTACTACTGCATCTCAGGGAATTGTGATGAACCCAGCAATGAATGGGGAAGTACAATCAGGTGTGCGTGTGCAGGAATCCAATTCCCCAACTTTGTTGTATTTAATGGCTGTTTTGAAAACTGAATCACTGGAATCTGGAGGTAAATAAGAATAAACTCTTTTGACAAAGCCTTGATGATGGGAGAAATGAGTGTGCGGGTATCCTAATACTTTTGTCCACATTTTGCAAATTCATTCGAATCATAGAAAATGAAGTAAACTGAATATGAAATGAGGCAAATCAATAAGTACCATAACACCCATTTTATTTTGAATATTTGCAGAATTTCAGAAGTACCACTGGATCACACTCTGCATCTTCCAAAGTGTTTTTAATGGTCAAAACTCTTCATATCTGAGCAACCAACCTCTAATCTTTAAGCATCACTTCAGCCTCGACAACTGTCTCCTTGGCAACATGGAAAGCCACATAGTGTTGTCTAGGCAACAGCATTAAGACTGGAAAGTGTGTGTTTATTATTAGTGGCAGAACAGTTCTCTGAGGAGACATCTTGCTCAGTTTTTAAATGACCTGAAGAACTGAGCCTTGAACAGTCTGGACTGGTCTGCTGCGTTTATGTATCATGTGTTTCAGGTGTAGGTGGTAGATAAAATCACCTAAAATTTGATGCACAACACTATAAGGGATGATGTTCTGAGCTAAGTATTGCCCACAATAGAAGTACTGATGTTCATGACTGTTGTAATTGAGCTCAGCAACAAGAAACACCTTCCTGGTAAGAGGGAGAATTAAAAGGCTTATGTGTATAGAATTCTGACAGCATGTAGCAAATATCCAAATATTTTTAAAGATTGAAAACAAACATTTCCAAAACCCACAATCTCACGCAGTCGCTTTCTTGTGTAATAGCATAACTTATGATTTACTATTCAATCCACCGATGTTCAAGAAGAGTATCCAGTGAAGTCTGTGTTTAAGGGAACCATGCATATGGAGATGCAGCTGGATTGCAATATCGTTTTTGGAGATGCTTGGATGTAAAATCAATGTTGGTAATCTGGACCTTCAGACATGGTTACCATATTCTGCTCATCTCTGGTTGGGTCTACTCAGTGTATTTAAATGATGCTTTTGTCTGATGATTTGTTGCAATTCACTGGGTCACTTGGCCATGTCCTCAGCTACCACTTTCCCAATCTTATCCTTCAAGTAGGCCATTCTCTGCCAGTCAGACTTCAACTCCTGCCACTCAAAGTAAGGCACCTGTAGGTGGACACAAAATGTGCAGGTCAGAAAAGGGAAAAACGACTGGGGTTTAAAAATGAATGGAAAAGATGCATGAAATGATCCTTGGTCATTGTGTCTGGTAGACATAACATACATCTTTACAATCATTGACTGTAGTGGATCTGTTGCTACATTTATTAGCTCCCTTTAACCCAGTGTTTCTCAACCCTGGTCCTGGTGCCTCTTGCTCTACACATATAGTGGATTACCTGTTCCCAACACAACTACTTCAAGGAATCAGCTAATTAACAAGCCCTTCCAGAGTTGGAGTGTTAATGCAGGGAATCCTCTAAAAGTGTAGGGCAGAGGGCACCACTTTAAACCTTGTTAGG
Source organism: Acestrorhynchus altus (assembly GCA_034509495.1). NCBI lineage: Eukaryota > Metazoa > Chordata > Actinopteri > Characiformes > Acestrorhynchidae > Acestrorhynchus > Acestrorhynchus altus. The sequence goes on along the minus strand of CM067503.1, from coordinate 16,651,902 downwards.
CTTTTAAACACTATGGTATTACTTCAGGGGTTGAGTTCACCTACTGAAGCCATCCAGCCAACATTGGGACAGTGAAGTCAATCACATACCACTAGAGGATAATGAACGCAAATCGTACCTCAACAGATGGGCTACAGTGTATCTGTTTCTGATAGTGTACATGTACATACCACTTTATGCTGGAAACCCCCAGCAATGACAATTTATTAGCCATATTTATACCATAACAATATACATAACCACCATTAGGAGTGCAAGATATCAGGTTTTATCGACCAAAACTGATGTCCAAATTAGTTGGCAAGTCATTTAATAGCTGGTGATGTAATTACACTAATAGAAACAGTTTGTGTGCAAGTGAACCTCACATTAAAAGCCAAAGTTTAACCATTACATGTGGAATACAGATTTACTGCTTCTATTACTTAGTAATCAGCTTACTGGTTACGAATAAATCCGGCTTTTAAAAAAACCCAGCCAATCAGCTTACTGGTTACGAATAAACCCTGCCCGTCAACAAAAAGAGCCAATCAGCTTATTGGTTACAAATAATCCTGCCCTTCAACAAAAAGGCCTAGTCCACTTACTGGTTATGCTATGAGCTGAAAAAGGATGAAGATATTGTGGTTCTGGCCAGACAGGGTCAAAATTATAGGAAAACTGATTTACTTCTGTTTTTATTGGTTAGTTGCCACATCCTTGGTTTTAAATTTCAACAGGAAAAAGATATTATCATTTTATACATATTATTTTAGCAGAAACATTGACTAAAACTGTAAAGTTTTAAATAAGGTTTATCAATTTTCTTCATCCTCAAGCTACATTTACAAGCTGATAACTCAGGAGTTATTTATTAATTGAGCAATTCATAATCATAATAATCGATTATTCAACTATCAAAATTGTCATTTCTTTGAGCCAGACAGTGGTCAAAAAGTCTGACCACTGAATCACACGTGGTCACAAACACTAAGGTCACTTAAAGAAAAAAAAGTTAATTTATTATGCTGTGCATCTCAGTTTGAAGTCACGGAGACTCCAGCCAACTCAATCTAGCTCAACCCAGGAGGCTGCAGGCTAACAGGATTGGCCTATATGCTGCAGACAGAGCTTCTATCCTGTTCTGCAGCACTGTGCCTCTTCTGCTATTTTTAACTTGAAGCCAGCATGGGACAACCTGCCATGCCAGCCACTGCAATAGGAACAGGGCTAAGCGGTGTTTGCCATGCAAGCTAGCAACATGGGGTTTACAGGAATGCATTAAAATCATTTTACAATTACACCAGTAGTCTGATCAACAATGAAACAGGCAGCATTAGACATACTGTGTGATGCAATATATGTACTTGTCTAGAGATCATCAGATATGCTTTGGAAGCCAATTTATTCCTGGAACATGGTTTATGGTAATTAGCATGTGCAGATTTCCCTGCCAGCATATTTTATGTACTGTATAAATAAAGAGTGACACATCTGAAGTGACAAACTGGGTATAAGTACACCTTAACATACACAACTTGATCATCATTATCATATACCTATAGTGTATGGTCAGTGTATAAAAAGACAGTAAGACTCTGTTCCAGGATAAAGTGACTTAAATCTGATTTTGCTTTAATGTGATATAGTTCTCATTTTTTCAGAGCTGTGTGGATATGGTAAATACAATCTTTTGCTACCATTCAACATCCATCAGGAATACTTACAGAATCAGAAATTATCTGTAGGCCTACATTAGCCTATGGAATTACTACATTCACATTCTAAGGTAACATTGATATTTTTTTAGCATGCCATCTTCACAGATATTGATTAAGGAGTACTACTGGGATTATTAGGGGTGGGTAGCATCTTCTTTAGGACACCATTCCAGGTGTGGCACAGATGGTGACCTTGTTAGCCTGTTTAAACCATCCTTGGTACCTGCTGTTCTTTGTGTTGCTACCCCTGTTCCCAGACGCATGACTGGTTTTCAACCGGTTTTCACTGATTAATCAAAGATTTTAGTTTGTCTTGTTTGCATTGATATTTTTTGACCTCAAACATCTATAAAATTATCTATAATCGAGTTACTCAAATACAGTGAGAACACATTCACCAACTGTTCTTATAATATTTTTTAAACATGCCTACACTGTTTTCATGGAGATTCTGACATTCACCAATGTTTTCTTATTAATAATTTATGAGCACAGGGGGATCCATCCTTATCAGGGCAGAGCTGTGAACAATGTTGCAATTTTAAAACATCTGAAAAAGATTCACATTGTTTCTCCAAAACAAACTTAAGAAAAGTCTTAGGAAGACATTGCAAAACGAGGCCCAATATTCATACTATAGTGTATAAAAGTTAGAAAAGTCAGAAAGTAGGAAACACCAGTAAGACTGATGTGTAAAAATTGAATGAAAGTGGGGCTCACTATTTAGCAAGTGTCATTTCTTTCTTTCTTTATTTGTTTTTAATGAAGTAGTTTTAAAGCATTAAAAATTAAGAGTAGTCTTGTAAAATTATATCAAAGAATATTAATCACTGGCAGTTTTTGGAAGTCAAATATATTCCTCATTCAATAGCTTTTCATTCTTTTTATACACCACTCCGTACCTCCACTACCAGAAACCCAGCTAATTGTAAGTGCCTCTTCTGCATGGCGAAGCGTCCCAGCAGTTCTTTATTTCTGGAGACAAAATGAGGGAACTCCCAAGCCAGGAATGCCATCCTACACACACAAAATACAAGAGTGGTTAATCACCCCACCACACCATTAAAAACCTCTGATGATGGATGTTCTGCATGAATGCTACAATGATAATGTTGACACATGGAAGTTTAGAGCGACTCCAACAAAAGCAGCATAAATCCTTAAAAAACAAACAAAAAAACATTTAAAAAAAACAATGAATGAGGTGTCCTAATATTTTTGTCTATATAGTGTAATAAATGTGGTTTCTAACCTTGTAATTTAAAGCCAAAGACAGGGTCACTTTCAGTGGTGGTAATTTGTATTGGGCTCACCTGTGTGCACCTTGTGGTAACTGCTCTGAACCACCACCTCCTGGTAAGTGTGGAGCTACAAACTTTTCCAAGTCAATAGGCTTGTTCTCAGAGTCCACCACCAACTCTGCATCTGATTGGTCAAAGCAAACAATGATATCGCTGGATCAAACAAAACACAAACAAAATTATAACTGAACAATAAAATTGTAGAATTGCAAAACAAATTTGTCTCTTGATGAACCCCTTCTTTACAAACCACGAATGCCTGCCTAACCCTTTGCTTTTTCCCTTCCCTCTGTTTTCTTTCTCTCTCTTTCCCATGTACTGAGATGCCCTATCCTGACTGATGTACCCTAATGTCACCTGACTCAGCTCCCCATTATCTTTGTGCTGCTTTGTGACAATGCCCTTGTTGCAAAAAACACAATATAAATAAACTTAGATTGATTATTTGATCTGTCAACAAAGAAAACCTGTGCTCGGACAGTTCTTACACACCTACAGTCCAGCCGTACACTGTTTTCACATCAGTGCGAAGGCCAGTTGTACAGTTGTTGGTCAAACTCTGGAGGGCTGTGTGCAGGCTACTCTGCAGGGGAGTCAGATTGGGTGATTTGGCCTGGGTGGCTTGTAGGTGAGTAGTTGGTTGGACGGATGATGCTCCAAGAGATTCCAGTTGGCTATAAGCAGCAATGTGAAGCAGCTTGAGCCTGTAGTTCTCTGTTCGAACCGGACTGCCACCTAGAAGGTCAATATTTACATTTACATTTAAGGTAATTGGCAGATGCTTTTCTCCAGAGTGACTTACAAAAGTGCTTTGCTGTTCACTCGGAAGATATCCTTAACTAGTTAGAAGGGGCTATATATGTTTACATACATTTACTACATACATAATATGATGCATGCATGTTTCTCAAATACTCCCTTACTCCCTATATAGTGAACATAAATCTGCATGTCTACATGCAGATAGCACTAACAATGCTAGATTTGAGATTTCCACATATGAAGAAATGTAAATACAGTTTTATTACAAATACAAAATGCTCCATTTATATTTAAAAATTTTAGTTGCATTTTGAGGTCTCTGTTTATCAGGTACTATCAGGTAATACAGGGCTAGAATTTTTGTGCAAGCCTTTTCATCTCTATTTGTATAGCAATTAGAAAAAAAAATGGAGGTTTGGACATGGCAACAATTCTGGTCCTATAAGCACTCTGTAGTGGTCCTCTGTTGCTTCAATATAGTTTTAAATGTTTCATCCAGTTTTATATTTATATAAATTAATTATTTAATTAATTTAATCTATTTATAAAGCTTATTGTGAACGTTTTTATCTTCCTTTTCTCCTTTGGCATTTTTTCTTTGAAAAGCAAAAGTAATCAGGCAGTTGGCCCTCCACAAATGTAGTAAGAAGATGGTTATAAATATAATCTTAAACAGATATTTGCTGACACCTTGTGGCCGAGCAAAAAACAACAAGCAAAAGTCAACTACGTTTGCTCTTGTGATCTGCTTCATCCTGGGTATTGAAGAATCTGTGAAGAATGTGTCACCTGTAAGTTTGGTATGGAAAGCAGGGTCTGTAACAGTAGTGAGAAGTTCAGGTTTGGCCTGCTGTAGCACGCAGAGAGACCACACCACATCTGTTAGCAGAAACGGCTCCAAATTCTGAAAAGAGCCTTCTAAAGATTCATAAACCTACACACACACACACACACACAAACACACACACACAAACACACACACACAAACACACACACACACACACACACACACACACACACACACACACACACAGCTTCAATACAGACTATACTGCCAGCAATGCACATTAAATTAAATATTTACTCATTTTTAAGTGTGACCTTTGATTTATTACCCTTTTGTAGAACTCCTCTGTATTGCTGGGCTGGAAGTTGAGCCTGGCGAAAGACAAAAGGAGACTGCACGTCTGCAGCATGCTGTACTTTTCACTGTTACTCAGGAAGTGCTAAAAATGAGAGAGGAAAAAAAACATGAAATGCAATATACAGATATAGTGCATCCAGAAAATATTCACAGCACTTCCATTTTTGCACATTATATATGTTACAGCCTTATTCCAAAATTGATTAAATTCCTCAATATTCTACACACAATACTCAACAATGATAAAGTGAGCAAATCTAGTAAAAATGAAAACACAAAAATATAACATAAGTATTCACAGCCTTTGCCAAGACACTCATTGAGCTCACGTGCATCTTGTTTCCACTGATCATCCTTCAGATGTTTCTACAGCTGTGGTAAATTCAGTTGATTGGACCTGATTTGGAAAGGCACATAACTGTTTATATAAGGTCCCAGAGTAGACAGTGCAGGTCAGAGCACAAACCAAGCCATGACGTCTAAGGATTTGTCTGTAGACCTCAGAGACAGCATTGTATCGAGACACAGATCTGGGGAAGGTTACAGAAAGATTTCTGCTCCATTGAAGGTCCCAATGAGCATTCTGGCCTCCATCATCCAGAAATGTTTTGAAATCACCAGGATCATTCATAGAGTTGACCAAAGTGAGTGACTGTGGTAGGAGGGCCTTAGTCTGGGAGGTGAGAAAGAACCCAAAGGTCACTCTGACAGAGCTCCAACATTGCACTGGGGAGAGAGAAATTTCAAGAAGGACAACCATTTCTGCAGCACTTCACCAAGCTGGCCTGTATGGTAGAGCGGCCAGACGGAAGCCTCGGTAAAAGTCACATGACAGCCCATCTGGAGTTTGCCAAAAGGCAGTTAAAGGACTCTCAACCATGAGAAGCAATTGATCTTGTTGATCTCTGAATGCCAAGCATCATGTCTGGAGGAAACCAGGCACTGCTCATCACCTAACCAATACCATTCCTAAAGTGAAGCATGGTGGCGGCAGCATCAGGCTGTGGGGATGTTTATGTGTAGCAGGAACTGGGAGACTAGTCAGGGTTGAGGGAAAGATGACTGCAGGAATGTACAGAGACAAACTGATTTGATGACGAACTGCATCAGAGCGCTCTGGACCTCAGACTGGGACAAAGGTTTATCTTCCAACAGGACAACAACCCTAAACACACAGCCAAGATAACAAAGAAGTGGCTTTGGGACAACTGTGTGAGTGTCATTGAGTGGCCCAGTTTGAGCCCATATTTGAACCTGATTTAACATCTCTGGAAATAGCTAAAAATGACCAACACTCCCCATCCAACTGATGGAGCTTGAGAGGTTCTGCAAAGAAGAATGGGAGAAACCTCCCAAAAGCAGGTGTGCCAAACCTTTAGCATCATACTCAAAAAGATTTGAGGCTATAATTTCCACCAAAGATGCTTCAACAGAATATTGAGCAAAGGCTGTGAATACTACTGGAGCATTTCTACATTGTGACGTCTCGTTCACCTACAGAAAATTTCTACATTGCAGACATTACCTAAACCGTTGATAGCTCTGAACTGCAGCTTGGAGCATGATTGTATTTAAGAAAGGCACTTTACAAGTTAAACTTATCATCAGCATCAAAAAATTATTATTCTTATTACTGTACTGTATTCAGTTCCTTGCTCTTTATGTATGTTGTGTTCTAGTGTGTATTTGCCAACAATATTGGTTGAGGGCAGAAGCTTTGTACCTGTGCAAAACCCTCAAAGAGAGGCAAGTGGAGCCACTTTAAAAAGGCCAGGGACTTTGAACAATGAGTGACGTCAAATGAGCTCAAGTCCTGTATCCTAGGCAACAGCTCTGCAGCCATCCTTTGAAACAACTGGGTCTGGTGGAAATTCAGCTTACCTGCATCAGACAGAGAACAACAGCTTTCAGATGCTCTGAATCAAAAAAAAAAAAAAAAAAGATGGAATGGAGAAAAAGTTTTTTTCTCTATACCATCATACCAACACCATTCTTACAAGTTATTCCTATAATTAGTATAATTATAACATAATTGGTATAACAATTAAATTATACTCTATTGATAATCTTTCAAATTAACCATTTTCCTGCATGGCTAAACCCAGTGTGTGCTATGTTGTCCACAGGGTAATGCCCTGGGATTTGGACACATAACCTTCTGGTTTCATCTCCATCGACCTGTGATTCTTTCCAGTAGTGTAAAAATGTCAAATGAAAAATGGATTAAAAGTCAAATACTCCTTTCATATCCTGTAGATATGCTGTAGATATGTAACTCGTTACATATCCTGAAGATTCTCAACCCTGGTCCAGAAAGACCCCATGACTATCGTAAACTGTACCACACAAACAAGATGCAAGCACACTTATTGAACTGACCATAAGCAAATGCAATGTCCAGCAGCACAGGTGTTTTGAGTTCAAAGGAGGATTTCTGGTGCAGGTGGTATGACAGTGCCCGCAAGAGTGGCACTGCTCGCCGCCCCTGTGATGCCAAAGCTAGTGCCACCTTGCGAATATCTTCAGCACTGAACTTCTCAGCTAGCTCCAGGGCCTGGTCCAGAAAGGGGATGGTTAGCATTAGACATGGGATAACCCAGCCCTTTACACACGAGATGTTGGAAGTGGACCTCAGTGATCTCTGAAATTATTCTGATGAGATCTATTTTCTAAAACAGATGACACACGCCATGTTTTAACTGTGCATGACAATATATAGTGTAATATTTATGCATGTATTTACTTTATCTTCCAGTTTGTCCATTAGGGATGGTGAGAGCTGTGTGGCATTGCCCATGAGGTGGCTGACTGTTCGTGGGTCTCTCAACTCTGTCCAGCGTAGTTCCAACTGCTTCAGCACAGCTTTGATTAGAGCCTCATTCACATGCCTGCCAACCAAAGACAGGTCTTACTATTAGAATGTCTGTATAGTCAAAACACAATTCAGTAAATCCAAACTGCTGCCCTGTTATCTACAAAGGTCTGCTAAATATTTTCTAAACATCAGCTAAATGTTTGTTAATCACCAGGAGCAGCAACTATCTTTTTATAGATAATTTAAATGAGTCATAGAAGAACAGAACGTCTATTACTGAAAACTTGACATGGTTTGACGAGCCCAGAACACCGGCCACTGTACAATGCAACATTATATTAATGGTCGAGTAAGTGAAATTACACCGTTAAAGGTTTAGGCTGATATGGGCCATATTTATTGAGCTACACGTACAGAAGTAGTGCCACTCAGTATGGCATTGGGTATAACACAATCAGACATCTCAGCATGCAGTTGTAGAGATTCCTAATGAAGTCATGTGATAATCCATCCCATGCAGCTTGAATATTCTCACTCATTTCCTACAGATTTTGCCACAGGGGTGGAATGTTGATAGCATGTGCAATAGCATCCCACAATTTTCAATAAGGGATAGGTCTGGTGATGTCACTGGCCATGGCATAGTATTGTGTCATCAAGGTGAGCTTTAGACATGACAGCAGTATGCCCTGTTGGAATAGTGAACTAGAGTGTGTGTTCAGAAACGGCCACTGGTTGCAGGACATCAGTAATGTGAGACATGACAGCAGTATGCCCTGTTGGAATAGTGAACTAGAGTGTGTGTTCAGAAACGGTAGGGCCACTGGTTGCAGGACATCATTAATGTAACACTGGGCTACACAAAATGCCTATAATGAAGACCCAAGGTGATCTGGCCTTAAACAAAATTGCATGCAACATCATGACCCCAGGTGTTCTGGATGCACGAGTGTAAATTGCGACCCTGACCACAGTGCCTCCACACATGGATTCATTGGTCATCTCCACCAAGATAAAAGTGGAGTGACTCCATGACAGTCTGGCATGAAACCATTGTAGTCATGCCTTGCAAGTTGATTCCTTCTGGGTGCAACTACTTGTACAATGAGTGTATTGCGGCCAACTAACTGCAATCATTTTACAACAGGTAGGATAGCTTGACAGGAACATCAGTCATCAGGCAAAATATAAAATCTGGATTCAAGCATGTACAGTGCATTCGGAAAGTATTCGCAGTGCCTCACTTTTTTCACATTTTATTATTTCACACAATACTCCACAATGACAAACTTAGTAACGTTTATGCAAATTTATAAAAAACAAAACAAAAAAAAAACAAAAAAAACAAAAAACCCACAAAAATATAACATGAACATAAGTATTCACAGCCTTAACTCAATAATTTGTTGAAGCACATTTGTCAGCAATTACATGTATCAGCACACAGGACACTGAATAGTGAGATTTCAAGAAAGCTTTTAAGCCTTACCCATGGCTGTGATGGCTGGATTGCCAGTCCACCAGGTAGGACAGCTGGCGGTAGGTTAGACGCCGAAGCCTCCACAATGCCTCATTCTGGACAGTTTGCAGCAATGGAGCACTGGGGGCCATACCCAGGCTAGAGAGAGCACGGAGCAGAGGCACCAGTGCACCATTCCAGACCATTGACACCTAATACAGGAAAAGACATTAGCAAGAACACCATCAGCGGCAGCTTTTCACAAAAAAGGCAGAGTGACTGCATAATCAGAATACAGGCCTGAGCCACAAGGACATAAAACGTGATGTTGGATACAGATGATGATGATGGGGATGATGCTGAACATACAGATGACAAAATGAAAAATTATGATTAAAATAAAGCATCTCTGATATAGATATTCAGCAAGTAACTGCTTCTTTATGTGGACAAAATAAAACATACAAAATTCCAAAAACATCAAAATAATATACATATTAATTTTATAATAATATAAATAGCCTTTCCTCTACAGAGTACATAAAAAAGTGTTCCACTTTCTGCACAAATTAGTCAATAAACCTAAATAATTTAGAGGGGTTTGGTGCAAACTTTCTAGAGAAAAATCAGAACTGTTCACAAAGGCAATTATAGGAAGTATTATGTTTTACAGAAAGCCATTATACAAAATGCATTAAAATCTGTTTTATAATGGTTTGGCCTGAAACTTAATTTAAGTATATTCTTGGAGGGTACAGGCAGGGTGTTGTGAGACACAATAGCTCCCAACCAAACTCATTTTATCACTATTTTGCCATCATCACCATTACACATAACATATGTAAGTTTACTGGTGGGGAGTTTTAGGTGTTGAGAAATTTACTATATTTGACATACCAACATCTTTACCCCAGTTCCAAATAACTGGGAGTCAGTAAGTTACTCTGCCATAAAAAATTGGGACAGTGGGGCTGTAACCCTGCACTGGAAGGCACTTGCTTGGTTATTTATCAAACTGGGGATTCTGGTGATATATGAGAAACAACCTGATCCATTTTTATCATTGTAACTCTTGGGAATTAATATCATAATATGATGTTTAGTAATCACATACACATTCAAAACAAAACAGTAGCACATCATCATCTCCCTCTTCCTTCTTAGCACCAATTATCACATGCTATTTAGTCTTTTTGCTGAACACTGTGTAACCATGTAATAGCTACGCGTCATGTAGCTTTTATAAGCATTAACGTCTTTAGACTTTAGTTCCGATCATATCTTATCCATTCAATTAAGCATGTTTAGGACCTAGGCCAATTTTGTGGGATGTTTTTGTAGCTTGATATACTTTTATTCACCCAAATATTAGAAAAGTATTTAAGGAGACAACAAATACCTGATATTGCTATTTTCCGGAGATTCTAGGCTGTGCAAGTTTGAAATGTAAAAAATAACAAAATGTAAATATTTGATCAATTTGTTTTTTGCTTATAAGGACTAAACTCTTTACATCTCAGACATCCTGTTGGGAATTGATCATGCAAAGTCTTTTTTTGTTAAAAATGCAAGAATTTGATGAGTTATTTGTAATGATAAGATTGATAAGGATATTTATAATGTTAAGTTCTTTATACCTGACAGTGGTCCAAATAAAATAAAAAACAAACAAAACCTAAATGTTCCTTATTATTTTTGGTGTTTAGGTATGTAATGGTATTATACTTTTACTCTTATTATTTGAACACTGTGTGCAAAAAAATAAAATGTCTCCTCCTTTCTCAATATCTGAGTCAGTGACATCATTAGCCCTGCCCCACTCGCTGATCAGCCAGAATCTGCATGCAGGTTTATCATGTATACTTGAACAGAGTAGTACACAGGCACTGGAAGTCTAGTTTGGCATTTAAAATGGGTTTTAATTCAGTTGGAAACAAGTGAATTTTAGCTGTTTTCTGAACTGGATTCCTCACTGATATTTTATCACACAATAATGCGACTAAAGATAGATAGGGTAAATCGTGTAGTTTATTATGGCATGTATCATTTGTGTAGGTTACTCTGATCATGAGATATGACTTATAATGTGACTTAAAATATTGACTTATAACTGCCAGAACACTGTGGATCTCTGGTTTAATAAGGTTGTGTGCTGACACATAGCCTCCCAGGTCCAGAACTGATAACCAATGTGTACTTTTCCAGATCCAAACCAGACACAAATACAGCTTGAACTCATTACCTGGGAACTGATGGTCTCCAGCAGTTCCACACACCGAGGGTCCTGCAGGACATCAGCACTCTTCTCTTCTTTTTTCTCCCCTGTCAGTTGGGCGAGCTGGATCACACACCTGGCTGCCTTATTGGCTGAGCCGCCCACATCATTCCAGGCCTGCAGCACATCTTCTGAAGAGCCAGCCTTCTCAAGACGTACATCCAGTTCAGTGCGTTTGAAAGTGAAATTTGTCTCCTCTTCCTGGACTTCTCCCTTACCCAGGCACAGCGGTCTGACTGGGGTTTGAATCCGGGTCTGGGACCGCTGTGGCTCCACCAATCGAGCACTGGGTGCTTGCAGACGGATGGCAGACACAGAAGCTTGGGGACATTGGGACAGCAGGCGAACCCATCGAGCCAGGAGCCTGGTGGTCATTTGGGGGATCTTTTTAACTTTACAGGTGACTATTCACTATTCACCAACCTGCATCCACATGGTGATGAAACAACTGAGAAGAGAAAGAAGAGAAAGATGAGGGGGTGGAGGGAGAGCCTGCTGAAGATGACCATATATCATAAGGAATAGGTAGATATAGTTAGATAGACAATAGATAGATGATAGAGATAGAGAGACAAATTATAGTATATCATAGAAATATATATGATAGACAGATATATAGATATATAGATAGATGATAGATAGATAGATAGATAGATAGATAGATAGATAGATAGATAGATGATATATAGAGAGATGTTCATTGGTCGTTTAGGAGAGCTCTCTCAGGTAAAACATGGAGGATGTGATATCAGTGGACTGTGTTAGTGTCCGACTCAGGTCTGATGAGGCTCTTAAAGCAGTGAGTGAATGATCTGACCTTGTCGGCTGTGGAGGCGCTCAGACCCAGCAGCTGCTCAGCGCTCTCACAGAGGACCTGCCTTTTAACACACACTCAGCTCTTCTGCTCTTCTTTACTCTCACACACACTCTCACTCACACTAACACACACATACACTCACTCAATCACTCTCACACTCTCTGACACTCACTCACACCGGCGACTTTCACATGGAGCTGTCGGGCAGGTCGCGCCATATGCTCGTCACCAGTCTAAAGCTCAGCGTCACTGTGCGACACCAGCACAGCGGCCTCAGTACTTTCAGCTCCAACATCTATGAACGACTACGCTTTTAAAATTCAACAACGTGTTTCAGACAGGTGGAATTAATCTGGTTTTTTTCTCAATAAAAACTAATGACATTAAAAAATTACTAGGAAATTATCTGTGACTTTTATTTTGACGAGTCCAAAGTTCCTTCACTGAACGAGAAAACTGGGCTACATAATCGTGCTGAAATTAAGTTACGTTATTAAGATACGTCTCGTTATTGTAGGTTAGGCTATACAAAATATATAATACTATATATAATATATATATATATATATATATATATATATATACACATATATATATATATATATATATATATATATATACACACATATATATATATATATATATATATATATATATATATATAATTTATAAATTTATATATATAAAATTTAATTACATTTTATTAGTGTTTCTGTGAGTCTGCTGTAAACGTTAAGATTATGAAGTTGTGCCCACTTTTTCTTTTTGTCCTGCTTGACCAACCTCAGACACCTTTTTTCTCTTCCCACCAGTTAACAGCAGTGATTTGATTGAACACACTGCGGAGACCTTTATTTTGTAGTCCGCTTTCCTGCAGCTCCACACTGTAGATGGCAGCAGTACACGGCAAGCGAGCGAGGAAGAAGGAGAAGAAGACGCTGTTGCCCATGCTTGCACGCAGTCTCAGTTAGAGAGCTCTCACCAGGGGGAGAACAGAGATCTGCTTGGGGCTGTGTACAATCATCCGCCTGCCCCTCTCACCCTGCGGAGCTGTGTTATAGGAATGGGAGGACAAGCCAAAAAGAAAAGCAAGGCTAAGAAGAAGGACAGCCGTGGAGGTTTGAGACTGACAACACAACTCATTCATGTAGAGCTGGTCTGTTATGGTGACACTTCTGGAGGATCCAGGTCCAGAAAGTAAAACTCCACCCAGCCTGGTGTTCCAGCTGTCTGGGCTGCTGAGTGAAAGGCCTGGACTTGGTTTCTACTTTCTGCACCTGGATTCTCCACCTCTGGACATTTCTTTAAAACACTGTAGGATGTAAAATCAAAATTCATCTGATACCTCTGGCTTGTTTTGGGAAGGTTGGGAAAGTTCCTTCTGTCACACCTTTGATCATTTAAATCACTGTGCTGGTCTGTAATCCTAATGATCAGCTTTATAATGTTTCATTTCTGGTTTCAGGGCACACCTTCATTTCCCCCCAGGAGAGGATGAAGGCCAAAATGCAAGAGAAAGCCAAGAAGAAAACTGCTGAGAAGTACACTGTTGATCAGTTACTGGAGAAGGTGTGCATCTGCACTTCACTTCTGTTCTTACAGTACCTTATCCAGGTGGCGCTTCTAGCTTCTCAGATGTGTAGATCTAGCTATGAGTGCTGATCAGAGGTAGCAAGTAAAGCTCCCTAATAGTTCCAAATGGCCTGTGGTTTGGCCTGTCATTGTAATTACGTTACACTGCACAGTGTATGGAATTCAAATGATGGAGAAAATTCAAAATGGACAAAAATGAAGATATATGGTTTTCAGCAATGATATGATTCAGTATTTTTTCTGATACTTTACAGGGCCAGTATAATAAAATTACATTTCATTTTCTTTTAATTAGAGTTGGTTTTAGTATATGAACAGTAACATCTCAAAACGCACACTTCATTGTTATCATTTAATGTGATAAAAATTTACAAGCATACATTTACCTTTATTTACATTTATACATTTACTTACGAGGTTACTCATATTACAGAGGAGGGACAGAGTAGTGTTAGAAGTCTCGCCCAAGGACTCTTATTGGTGTAGAACATAGTTGTCCAGACTGTGAATTGAACCCCAGACCTCCACATGATGTGGTTGCTCACTGGTGGTGTTATCTGTTGCGCCTACAGGTCATGCAGTCAATTACATGAATAAGTACACAGTATTAGTTATTGCAAAAATTACACACAAACAGCTGCTTTCACATGGAGTACTGCCATGTAAAAAAGAATGCTCATTTGAAAAAATTAGGACACCCCATGAAAACCTTTGCTTTTTCAAGTATTTCTTCATTAAAGCAGCTATGAACATTATTGAGAGATGCAGATGATCTAACTAAACACGTGTAATTATGTGTTGTACATCAGCCGCACATGCTTAGAAATGATTCGAATGATTATAGAAGCCTGAGACATTACTTTGGATTGCTCTTTGTTGTTTGGAGTGAGTGGTATCACCATGGTGAGATCAAAAGAGCTCTCATGGTCTTCATGGAGAAGGTTGTAGATGCATATGAGTGTTGGAAAAGATTAAAAAGATGGGCCAAATGATTAGTATAATGTTGTTGCATAACCTCTGCAAAGCCTCATAATATATCTCAGCACTTCACAGAGTGTCCCCGCTGAGTTTGGCTGGACTAACTGATGGTGCTAAACGTTTGCAAATTGTTACTAAACCAATGCAACTGCCTTAGATGTCAGTTACTCAAATGCTTATGTTGACAATTTTTTTGCATTATTGTTTTGACATTGTTGCACCTTTTATTCATCAGGATCACTGAGATGAACTAAGTCTTGTTTCCTGTAGGAATTTTTGGTGCTGGGCAAAGTGTGTGGGAATAATTAATTCAGTTTAGTAGGCAAACATGTGGAATCCTGGGCATGTGCATGCAGTGTTTGTTTATTCAGTCAGCAGTGGTTCATCTATGCCATTGCTCAAAGTAGCACCAGTATCTATAAAAGGGTATGACTTAGAATGTAAACTGGGAATATCAGTGACTTCAGAGCAGATAAATGACTGCAGATATGCAAGAATCCCTATTCTCCAGTAGGAGAGTTCCTCACTCGTATTGGTTACATCGACAAACACTTGCAATAAAAGAGTCTCAGCATATCTCAAAATTAATGACTAAAATCATGCCTTAACAATGGAAGAAGATGTGGAAACTGTATGTGGATCAGTGGATTATGATATGAAAAAGTGTAAAAAAAGCTCATGAAGTGTTTGAGACTCCTTCCAGATTGTAAAGTGAAGACTGTGGATGAAGTGTGTGTGAAACACCTTTGCTGGTTCATTTTGATCTTCATAATATTAAAGGAGTAGTTCAGTCATGTAATGCTGGTGTTGCTAACAGTGCATGCCTGTGAAAAGTCATTGAACACCAAGCAAAAATCTGAATGGTGGCTACTGACTCCCATTCATTTCATTCAAGAGCTAGAAACATCTAATTTAATTTGAATTAGCTTGATATATATATTTTTGATAATATAGTTGTGATAGTTTCCACTTTATCACTGCTTCTGACAAATGCTTAATTTTCTGTAATATGTAAAAGAAGAATTGGAGTTTGGTCATTTATTGCTTATTGTTGCAGTCTGAAGTCTCTACAGCAGAGGGCACTAAAAGTACACAGTCTGCTTTTTTAGCACCAGCGCTCACTAAATAAGTCTGTTAGAATGGAAGGTAAAACCTTAATGGGAAAAAATGAAATATTGAGTTGCTCTGTTGAGTCCGGAGGCCGTAGAGTTCATGTATGGAATCCAAGATGCAAAACAACCCATTTTGTAATCTAAGTGTGTTTGTATGCTGTCAATAAACCAATAACTGGCAGAATTTTTTTTTTCAATAATCCTTTTAATGCGATTGCATTGGGTAATGAGAAGGTTCTGGGTTTACATGCGCTTCTTTTTGAACTGCCATCATTGCATCATTGCTGGGCAGCCAATGTGCTCAGAGGAAAATGATACAATGACTAACAGAGGCCTGTGTAAACCAGCATCGCACTGGGTGTGATGTGGGGACAGAGCACCATCTAGCCAACCAGAGAGAATCTGGCCAGTATTGCTCTCTCGGACTCTGGGAGCCCATAACCAGCAGCTAGTCCATTAGCCTGCTGATCAACTCCACCAACCACTGATGAACCCTTGTCTAGACATTGCTCAGATCTGAGAAATTGGAGGATGCTGTTTACACGACGACATCAATAATCAGATAACTCTGATTAAGATCGGATTATTGAGTGCATGCAAACACTCATTTGTTGCGCCTGAAATGTAAGAAAGGCTGCCTAATTATATGGTGTTCTTAGGCAAGAAGGGACCAAGTCATGTCTGAATTGAAGGTTAGTAATATAGCCTTCTACATTATTGGGTGAATATGTTAATGGCTTATGATAACACAGCTCAAACATCTACCAGGAAGCAATGTCAGGATGTGTTGTTTGCAGTATCACTGCTTTGTGAGACCCTGTACCTTCAGCAAGTCAGCTTGCTATTTCCAGTTTGAGACACAGCCATTGTCTCTAACATTACGAGATTCAAATCATTTACATATAGCTGCCTATTCAACCTACCACAATTTAGCCCTAACAATTCATACGGCAGTGTCTGTTCTGAATGAGGCCTAATGCAGGGCAGCTAATCCGAACTAAGCTCAGTTATCGCGTATCTGTCTTAAAGGAAGGGGGGATAAAACTCTAGAAAATAGAGTAAATGGATAAGGTCCCTCACATTGTTGGTTAAAATATAGTGGTATTTTAAAGACAATATTGCAAAGGCATTAAATATTGCACTATACCTTGTTCAGGACTTGACATATCCTATGGTGCCATGAAACATCCCTAATTATCTACCTCTATTTTCCTCTTTCTCTCCCTCAGACGGAAGAGTGTATGGACAACTTTGACTTTCACATGGCAAAGACGTTCTGTCAGCGTGCTCTGGACATTGAGCCCACCAACCTCACAGTTCTGGACATGCTAGGAAACATCTGTGCTGAGCTGGGCGACGTAGAGAAAGCCAAACAAATATCCTTTCCAATTGGCCTTGAGGCCGACACACTGAAACCGCTTCTGTCCAGGTGTAGAAAAAGTCATGTCTGACTCAAGTTCAGCAGACTGGATGGGAACCCTTTCACCGGGGATTTTTTCTAGCGATTTGTTAGATTGTGTGTGATGTATAAAAGAGCTTTGCTCCTTGACAGCAGCGTACGTCTTTCTGAAGGCTGTGGAGCTGAGTCCAGAGGAAGGCCACAGCAAATACATGTACCTGGGTCAGATTCACACAGGCATGGAGGCAGTGCAGTATTTCAGCAAAGGCATCGAGGTCATGCTCAATGGTATCGACAAGCAGGCACAAGAGGTATGTTTCAAAATATTTCTGCGAGCTTTTTGTTAGTCACACAGATTTGAGGATTAAAGTGTTTGATCAGGTAGCTGAATCTAACAGTCACTTGTTTATCAGCTGCCAGTGTTTGCCAAATCTGAAAAAGTGGAATACATTGTTATAAATATCAGCAGATGCAATATGCTTAGATTTCTGTAACAGTAACTTTATGCAGAACCTCAAAGTGATATAATGTAGCATTTTACCTTAAAATATCAGGTTCAAAATGATTGATGTACTCCATTGACATTTAATAGGGAGAATAGTCCATTACTACTCTGGGCTTTCACCTTCAGTGATGGTTCTGTGCCTCTTAGATTGTCCAGAAATGCCTGTGTAAAGTGTGTCCTTCAGGGCTGGGTCAAAGTATGAATTACATTTCCCAATTGTAAGAGCAGCCCAGGAGCAAGAGATACCAATTGTCAAATAATGCTGCTTTAATAAATCATTTAAAATAGTCCTATATTTATAAACGTGGACTTTATGGCATTAGTTGTTCATATGTTTCTATGTATTGTTTTTTATGGGACCATCCTCCGGGTTAGGGGGCATTTGCAAATGTCTTTTCTAGCATCCACGCTGTTGCCTACAGTATGTGTCCATCACACCTAAATGAGCTTGTTGGTAATACCAGCGGAAAATCAAAGCCTTGAATATTCACATGACACTGGAACCCACTTTCTGTAACGTCTATAGAGACTGCAGGAGTTTGTGATGATTTTATACACTTGTTATAAGTGAGTGTGGCCCTTAAAGAGACCTTTTAAAAGATGTGGAAACTTCCTTACAACACTTCATCCCTCACTTACAATGATGCAGTCCCTAAGTGCTGAACCTCTTGGATGCATCACAGAACAGTTAGTGAAAATGTGACATTTACAAGATGCTGGTGTTCTTGGTTAGTGCTTGAGACAAAACCATCAAAATACATACTGTTTTAACAATTCAAATACTCCTAATAAAATGTCCTATATTACATTTAACAAGTTCTGACCGGTTAATATATTTTCAGAAGTCATGTGACCTCTGTCCCACAATAACAAAAATCACTATTGAGCTGCTTACTTAATTTAACTGATTCACTCCAGTTATTTAAAATCAATATATTTAAAACTGGGCTCTTGTTGGCTAGGAGGGGGGGATACATACTGTTGACCACGGCTCTGTCAGAAACTGGAAATAGCATTGTGTTGCTGCCCACACTGTCACACAAAACTGTTGAAAGGTGAATGCCTGTGTACACGAATCACAAAGGCAATAATACGCCCCAACCTTACCAAGGTATCAACACCTCACTGCTATATGTGAACCTTTTAGCTGTGTTATCATTAATCATTAGCATTTACACTCAATAACATGGAAGACTAGGTTACAAACCTTCAATTCAGTTGCTTTGTTGCCTTCTTGCATCAAAATCCTGTATAAATAGGCACTTATATTTCAGACTCACATAGGGTTTGTGGCTTCCATTAGTGTTTGCCAGCTAGAGAAAAGAACACTTTTTAAGGTAACAATGTTATATTGGTCAGTTAAACAGAAATATATTTAAATACTGCAGATGATTATTTTGCTGAGGCAGTGCTGCATTGGGTTCATTTATAAGTTTTATTTTTTTTTTTAATTTATTTATTTATTTTTTGCCAGTTAGTATTGTACCTGTTTGACACCCCATCTTTGATTGTTTTCCGCCAGTGTAATCCACCTGTATATCATTTTGATCTTCTGTAGTCTGTCTGAGGGTGGTGACATTGTAGCTTAAGCTAAGTAGGTTGTTTTCATTGATTTTATGTTGCCATGAAATGCAGTTGTAAGCTGATCCAGCCTGTCATTGTCTTCAGTCCTTGATTAGCTGTAATGGGCATGAGATTGAAGGACAAAAGCAAGTTGACCAGTGACTCGTTCTGTTCAGAGGAATTAAAGTATAGAAGTGTAAATATAATTTAACTTATATTTTAATTTACCCACTTAAATATTAAATACCTGCAGTTTGATTTATTTTATAATGCAATGTCTGAATCTTAGCGCACTCTAACAGTCCTGCTCTGGAAAGCTGCTCCAGCTCAAATGAACACTGGGTTTATGTCATGGCCTCGGGGCTAATATAAACATTAAACTAGATTGTTTACTGTGCTAAATACTGATTAGAAGCATAATGCCTCACAAGCTCTAAATTATGATCAGTTTTTTTTATTAATAAATTCAGCTTTCTGCTTCATAGCCCAGAAACAACCTTTCTGTTTCATAGAATAATATTCATAGTTCTTGTTAATGAATACTGTAGAATAAGGCTTAAGACTGAATTGTGTTTTACAGTGTGCAGAGCTATGTTGATGTAATCTTCCCTGTTTGTACTTGTGTTTTACTAGGCTACTGCTATGGGAGCAGCTGCCATGCCCTCACAGCCTTCTGCAACTCCAAAGGACGTGTCTGTTGCTTTCTGCTCCATTGCTGAGATCTTCTTCACTGACCTTTGGTAAATTTGGTTTTGTGTTTTTCAGCTTTCTCGCTCATGAGATATTGGAGGGGAACAAAAGGATTTCTTTAGGAATCTGATGAAGTCCTGTAACGAACGTAACTTGAAATTACACACACACACACACACACACACACACACACACACACACACACACAGTGTGATATGCTTGTAGTCAGATCTGTGTGGATCTGTAGGTATCAATAGGGAAAATAGTGGTATTGCATCATCTGTGGACTATTGCATTTTTTCCATTTGCCTGTTCTGTTCTCTCTACTGTTCACTCTCTCACCTCCACAAATTTTTATTTCTCTTGTTACTCCTTTGCGCACACACACATATCGTGTCACACATCTCATTCTCACATGCTGATGTAAAGGTTATTTTGTGCCACCTTTTGTGCTCTGGAGGACTTATAATTAGAGAGTGAAGATATAATCAACCAAAATTGTGATGTGCTATTGCGCTAATCTAGGACTTGGATCAGTATCATTTATATTTGAAATTGTCTAATTAAATCTGATTTTACCTAATTGCTGAACCTCCTTAAGTGCTAATTTGAAAGAATCTTGTGATTTGAAAAATGCAGTGGAAAAAACATGTGAAAAGAAAGTGGAGAAGGATTGTAAGAAATTTGGATGGATTGGAAGCAGCGTTGGCTTACAGATACTGCAAACGTGCACAATGTTATATAATCAGAGAATGCAAAATGTACGTTCTGCTTTTTTTTTTTAAATAATTTTTTGGAAATTTCAGGATCTGTAAGAATTAATGAACAGGTAATTAACTTCAGAAAAACAAAAATTACAGGCAAAAAGGGACCCTACTTTGAGGTGATACGCAAATGGCCGGACCTGTGGGTAGTTGACAGTTGGCAGCTCAATCATGATAACACACCCACCCATTCTTCACGTGATGCAGAGTTTCCTGGCCAAACACACACCTGTGCTTTGTCAGGCTCCCTACTCTCCTGACCTGGCTGTGTGTGACGACTTCTGGCTTTTCCCTAAGATGACAATGCCAGATTTCAGTCCAGAGAAGAAATCATGCAGAATGCGATTGACCAGCTATGGGCCATCTCAAAAGAGGTGCTCAGTACTGCTTCAAACAGTGGCAGAACTGTTGGGAGGTGTGTGTGGTAGTCCAAGTGGACTACTTTGAAGGCGATTAGTGTAAGATATAATGTGTGTATATACAGTCTGTGACGTGTGGAGCACATCCAAAACATCGAATTGCCATTCTTTGCCGGAGTGTGTTTCGCTTGTCTTGTAGCTTGAGGACCAAAGAAATGTTGGTGCCAGTAAAGATGGCCATGATGTAACACATTCTAATAACTTAAATTAGTTAATGAATTCTTTGAATGTTTTATATTAACTTCTATATACCTTCACAGAGCAGTTTATTAGGAACACCTACAGGTTTGTGCAGTTATCTAACTGTATTTATTGCACTGCAGCAACACAATTGACTAATCATACAGATAAGACAAGCAAGAAAGGAAAAGCATCCAGTAAGTGGCATTTCCGAAAGACCTTATTGGTGAGGAATGTCAATAGCTGAGGCTGTGTTTGCTAGAAATGCTCAAGACTTTCTCAGAAATAGTAACTTGGATAAATGTTTTGTACAATAGCAGACAACCACATTTTGAGTTTTGCTTCTGTGACTAAAAACAAAGCTGAGACTGCAGTAGGCTCATCAAACTTGGACAGTTGAAGAAAAGGAAAAACTTAGCCAGGTGTGAGGAATGCTGAGGTGCATAGGATCACAATTTACTGCCAACAGGCTATGGAACCAACCTGCATTGTGTCAAGAATCCAGACTGTCCAGACTTGGTGTAATGGTTACGGTGTAGAAAATTTCACCTAGGAGTGACCATTTCAAAACTGCTGTGCTTTGCCTGATCCACTCATGCCTTTCAACAAATGCTACCATATCAGTGTGCCTGCTGTACTGTGGATGGTCGTCTACCCAGACAATACTGGGTCAACAGTGGACCCGTGGTCAGAAACTAACCAATGATGAATGGTGTCAAGATGGATCTTCAGGCAAGCTGTGTTTAAATTTGCTAATGATTCAATTCTATATCTTTGACAGTTTGGAAGAAGGAGCAGCTGAGAAGTGTAAGGAGGCTATTGAGAAAGCTCTGCACTATGACCAGCACAACCCTGAAGCACTCCAGTTAATGGCCAGCTATATGTTCAGCATTGAGAATACAGAGGTACAACTCCAACATCACCACCTGTCAAACCGCCTTAAATTCGTTCTCCCAGAACAGCCACTGAATGTTTATATTTACAGTTCACTCTGCTACTAACATCAGAAATGCCAGCCATTAATGCTCTATTGGAATCATGGTTCTTCCATAAGTTCTTCTCATGAGTGAGCTTTGATGGTTGCGGGATGGCATTGCAGTAGTTGAGCCTCATTAATTTAAGGGGCAATTTTAATTACAAAGTCTTAATCAGCAAAGGGCCCCATAGCAGCTCTTACAAACGAGTTGTGTAGCTCTGAGAGAGTGAGAGACTGCATGAGGGAGAGTGTTAGCTGGGTCATGTCTGAGAATATATTAGCCAATTTAATTGAGAGCGCTTGTCTAAGATATTACATCACATAACCAATTCACTTTAGCCTGAGGTAAAGCCTTTGCTCTTTACTGCCTCTTTCAGCCACTAGGTGGCAAAGTGGTGTCAGGCAAACACAGCATTTGGGGTCCAGAGTGTTTTGGAGTGTTCTTTGCAGGTGGAGTGGGATAGTGAAAAATCTCTGGTTAACAAGATGGTCACTTTTTGGTTGGTTGTTTCATATTCGCAGGCACATGCCAGAACCTTTTGGAGGTGTAGTTTTTGCTGTATTACTGATATACCAATGATGTATCCGTTTTCTAATTACATTCAGTACTGTGCTAATATCAGAGAGTAATCTGTATTTATTCCATTTCCACTCAAAGCAGCTGTTAAGCACATTCACGCATTTATTTTTCAGCATCAGAAAAATAGCAAAAAATGAAATTGAACAGCAAATGACATTCAGGGCTTTTATAATCTATAATAAAGTGGAGATTTTCAGTGTTTACTTCTCACATGTTCTCTGTAGCTTTAATTCATTATTTTTGCGCTTCCCTCCATCCATTCTATCCAAAAAATATGCAGTGATGTAAAGATCTGGACTGGGTGGTCACTTTGGCTTTATATAATTTGTTTATCGATCTTTACCCCTTTTCCAAATGCCAAATAACCCACCTACTCACCACCCCTTCACTTGCCATGCTCCTGAAACTAAGAAAGTAAGGACAAGCTAATGCCTGCTCTAATACATATGAAGTCTGCTGCTGCCTCTTTTTGAACTGCCACTAATGCAGCATCAGTCACCAGCCAAAAAAATGCCCGTGCTGCTCAGTATCATGGGGAGAGGGTGCCTTCTACCCACCCAGAGAGAACTCGGCCAGTTGTGCTCTCTTGAGATCTGTCTGGCAAAGCAGCATGAGTCAGGAACCGGATTCATGATCTTCAGGCCATAGTGTCAGCTCCATAGTCCACTGAGCCACTCGGAGCCCGGAAGTGCCTAGAACTGCTGTTGATATGATAGGGTTGGTTTTCATGGTTTTCTTTCCTTTGACACTCCCATTCCTTATGCAAGTGTATCCCCAGGAACGTCCCCTGAAAATCCTACTTCTACAACTAGAACCTCCTACCACCTTCTTCCAAACATTCTTCATAAATCTTCTACTTCTAAACATAATTTTTATTGTGTATTAAAAGTTTAGAATCTAAACTTTCAACAGGTTCTCTCTGTTTCAGGAAGCTATAAGTAAAAAATAATGACTAATAATTACTTTTTTTAATAAATTTTAATAATTACTTATAATAATGACTTACTTTTATTAATGGTTATGTCAGTTTTTTGTTTCCTCATCTCTTTTTGACTTTTTGACTTTTAAGGAAGAATGCTGAGACTCAGGATGGCAGGTCCTATAATATTGGTTGAATCTGTTTGTGGAGAAAGTCAAAACATGGCCAAAAAGATACATGACTTTCATTGGCACTCTTTATTTCAGGAGGGTCGTGACTACCTGATAAAGAGTGTGTCGTCATGGTTACCAAGTCTACAAAAGGAGGAAGGGTGCCCAGCTAATGCGGAGCCGCCTGCAGAAGAAGAGCCACAGGTACACATCAGAATAAAATTAGGTTAACCTAAAATGTGTATGTGTATGTATATGTATATGTTTGCTAATATTCATACACAGTGTGTATGTATATCATCATGGTCATGTTGAACCTTGGTTGGCCTGGTTTCCTCCAGACGTGATGCTTGGCATTCAGTCCGAAAAGTTCAATCTTTTTGTTTCTCGTGCTCTGAGAGTTCTTTAAGTCTCTTTTGGTGAACTCCAGATGGGCTGTGGTGTACCTTTTACTGAGGAGTAGCTTTCATCTGGCCACTCCATCATTCAGGCCCGGTTAGTAGAATGCTGCAGAAATGGTTGCCCTTCTGTAAGGCTGTGACACGTACTTATGTACATTTTATATTTTGGTGTTTGTGTCTTAAATACATTTGTGAAATGAAAAATGAAAATTTCAAACCAACTGTTCTTACTGTCATTATGGGGTATAATTGTGTGTAGAATTTTGATGGACAAATGAATTGAATCCATTTTGGAATAAGGCAGAAAGTGAGTCACTTATATATAATATCTAATATATATAATCCCTTCTTTTTTTTATGAGGTGTCCTTAATTTTTTTCATGACTGTATTTGACTACCTGTGTCTTTAGTAGCTATTGAGAGATTGCGTGGCATGTTCTTGTTTGGTTTACAAAGGAAGAGAATTTGATGTTGGGCCTTCCTTTACCCCCAATACATCCTCCAAGTTACGGTGGCCAAACAAAAGAGCAGTGCTGCAGGAAGCTCCCTTGATCTTTGAAATGAGTTCTTGGATGGAGAGAGTGAGCAGAAGTGGTAGAGACTAATCCTTTCATTTCGAGCCCCGTGGCACTTCGCCGTGAGGCAGGCCCCTTAACCACACACGCACACAAACACACCCCTTGACCCTGTCCTCTCACTCCGACAGTCTCCCACTTATGAAAGTTGAAAACCCAACATTTTCCTCAAGGCTACTCAATGTTGTGTTCCTTCAGTGGAAGCACTTGGCTTTCTGCTCCCAAATTAGTTTTTCATCTCATCTGTAAAGTCGGGGTGCAATGAACTGAACCACTTCTCACCTGAAATTGCTTGAGGAGGAAATTAATGAAAGTGCTTGTTTATTTCTGTATTGATTTTTGTTAGGGCGATGGAAGCTTGTTGAAGTAGGGTTACGAGGCATTCCATATGCTTTCTGTAACTGGACATTTTGCATTGTTGATGCGAAACACCTCTTCTAGTAGTTTGGTGATTAGCACATTCACTTCCCAGCACTGGGGTCCTTATATGTGTGGAGTTTTTTTCTTGTGTCTGGGTGGGTTTGCTCTGCAGACTCCACTTTCCTTCCACAGTGATGGTCACAGGATTTGGTATAGTGAACTATAGTGTGTGTTGATTGCAATGTGTGACGCCTTCTTGGGTATTTTTAATGGTCTCATATGAGTGTAACATTCATCTATCCATACATTCATTCATTCATTCAGTTCAGACTAGCTACAGGTTTCATTGTGTAATTAGTCCTGTTTATCTGAATAAAGTGCAGTATATTTAGAATAAAAATCACTGTACCAAGAATAGTCTAGTGTTATAAATAGCAGTTTAGAACCCAAGAGCCGCACATTGCGGAAAATTACATGCTGTTTTCTGGGCTTCATAACACCAGAGCAACCTACAGACATAATACACACATTGTAACAAGCTACAAGACTTCTCTAACCATTCTGTCTCATCATGGTGTGATGAATTATCAGTGAGTAATCAAGCTTGTAAAACAGCTGAAACTCACTTGTTTCCAACTGAATTAAATCCCAGGTTGTGAAAGGAGTTTTCAGTGTATGTTTACTCCTCTCTCTGCATGTACATGCTGAACCTGCATGCATACACCGACTGATCAGTTAGAGGGGGTGTGGCTGAAGACATCACTGACCAAGATATTGCATTATAGAAGAAAATTATGGAATGTTTGCTCTCTTTGCTCACACAGTGTTAAAAGATTTGAATAAAAGACCTGAGAGGGAATAATACTGATACATAAATAACAAAAATAATAATTAAAAAAAATCATTCAGGTTGCTTTTTTGATTTTATTTCGACCACTGTCAAATATTTTATTTACAAATAACATTTTTAGCTTAAAAACACTGGATGATAAATTTCCAACAGGACGTCTGAGATTATAAAGTGTTTTTAGCCAATTTTAGAAAACAAAACAACATAAAATTGTAATAAGAGAATTTAATATTTCAAATGAAGCCAAATTTCAATTTCTAGATCTCCTGACAATAACGATTTGGTATGTGTAACTGTCTCTTATAAATGCTACTTTAATTTGGTGAAAGTACGTCAAACTATGAAAACATCCTGCAAAACTGGCCTAGGGTTCTATAGGTTAAGAATTTGCCACTACTAAAGCATTAATGTATGCAATAAATCTAAATATCTCTTAAAATGTCTTATCTCTTTAAATATTTTAATGTCTTTTCAGTATTGTGACATATCTTTTCCATATCGCCCACCTCTAATTGAAATGCATTTATTAAGTCGCATATTTGAATATCAATGAAGAAATGTTTTGGTCCATCTTCTTGAGAACTTTGCAATTACAGAATTTCTAAAATAAATCATGAGGGCAACATAAAAAGCAACAGAGAACGAAATGTCTGAGTCGCAGGAGCTAATTGGAATCAACCTGGTTTGGTGCTGTCGTTATTGTCAAAAACCTGCTGATGAGTTAACGCACAACACTCTCACATCCCCTCTGCCACCCCCCTATCACCCACCCCTTACCCCATACTATCAAACATGCACAGCGAGATGAGAGGCCAGAGCGGTTAATGGAAAGACACAGTTGAAGAAGGGATGACACCAGAGACTACACGGAAGAGTGTAATCCGCAAAGAAGAAGACAAGGCTCTGATGAAGCGCTAATGTGCCAAAAGAGGTTCAGCAAGTGCTACTTGAAAGGTTGAGCATAAAAGGGCATATTCTCGTTGATTTGTGGAGAATACCATGGAGACGATGGAGAATCCTTTATGACTAGAACTTTGTTCAGTTAATGGACAGTTCATGTTACCACGAGTCCGTCGCTGTATGAAAGGACGTTTTTGGAAAAAGCCTGTTTGTCTGTTAAAACGTCCCCAGACCTCCAAAATCTTTGAGATGGCCTTATTTGAAGAGAAGATATAGATAAGTGATGTGGACAGGACATTCGGGAAGAAGCATTTTGAGTAGTTTGAAAGGGTTTCACAAGTTTCCTTTTGATTTCTTTGTTCTTTTGGCAGCTCTTTATGGTTATTTTATTATGTCTTTTGTTTTTTAATGACTGTTTTAGATCTGCTTAAAGGAGAGCCACTTTTAGGCATTTGACAAATTGACAGTTTAGGGGGTAGATTCATCTCTGCATTTATGATTTGACACTTCACTTCTTAAGTACTTTGAAATTAAAGTTTGGTTGTCAAGGGCTGTGTGCGCTGACATTTTGACAGGTTTTTGTGGATGACCTACAATTGTACAGTATCTTTTTTTTTTTTTTTTTTTTTTTTTTTTTTTTTTTTTTTAACATTCTTACATAATCGTTATTGGACTGGTATCTGAACCAAACTGTTTCATTGATGTCTTCCTTTTGAATGTAACTTAACATTTAAAAAGACTATATTTAAAACAACTATATTACAATTCAAGCAAGCCAGGTTAGTTTGGTCCCATTTTAAGTCAGTCAAGACACTTTGGCTCATAAAAGACATGGAATGTAGCATATTGTTACTGAGCATTTCTTTTGGTCTGTTCATCCATAATTATTTACACAGTGTACAGAGCAGCTACAGGGTTCAAACCATTGAGAAAATCATACCAACCATCCAAACATGAGAATACATGGGCCAATGAAATCCAAGTATCTCCATTTTGGTGCATTTTGTGACTTAACTTAATCCAAAGAATGTCCAGCCAGACAGAGAGAACATTTCCTGTTATAAATAAAACATATAATTACTATGTGAAACTTAATGTCAGTCTGTTATACTACCTGCATACTGATCAAAATTGCTTGTCATGTGTGCAGCAGATCCTGACATCTATAATTACAGACTATCGTCAGTCTGTTTCTCTGCACACTTTATCCTTCTTTCATGCTGTTCTCCAATGGTCAGGACCACAACAGAGCAGGTATGAGGGTGGTGGGCCATTCTCAGCACTGCAGTGACATGGTCAGACACAGTAGTGCTGCTGGAATGTTTAAACATCTGTTTCTGCACAGTTTGTGTTGGTCATCGGGATGCTGTTGGCTGGATGTTTCTGGTTGACAGAGTGATCTCAGTCCAGCAGTGACTACACTTCCACTCGTACTGGCACAACACTCACTCACATACCACCACCATGTCTGTGTCACTGCAGTGCTGAGACTGGCTCACTACCAAAATAATACCTGCTCTGTCGTGGCCACGTGGGGTCCTGTCCTTTGAAGAACATGGTGAAAGAGGCTAAATATAGTATGCAGAGAAACAGATGGACTACATTCTGTAATTATATGGACATTAGAGCTGATAATGTACAGTGAATGTAGAAACAAGGAGGTGACCATAATGTTCTGGCTGATCTAGTATGTTCTAGTACATATACTAGTATATTCTTTGTAATATGATGCAAACAGTGAATTCAAAATGAACACAGGCTATGTTTCCAGTTGCTCGGAGTCTCTTTACTCAACCCCCAAGGAGAGAGACGCAGCTCTTTAATGTCAATGGAATGTTTGTTTGGAAAACTCAAGATGTCAGGTTTCATCCTCAAAGTAATGAAGCATTCAGATCAGTTCCACACAGTTAGTGAATAGGTACGTTACGTTTGGGAAACTATTGTTTAGCTGTATTATAATTTTTATGCAGTGTGTGATTATTCTCTGGCATGTATGCTCACTCCTGGTCATGAACATCTATCCTAGAGACTTTAGCCCCAGCCCTAATCTAACATATTTTATCAAGGTAATGAAGACCTTCAGGGATATTTAAATATTACAATCAGAAATATTTAATCCAGAATGTCCAGTCTCCAGAGTTGGGATTGGGCAGTCCCTCTCTGAGGCATTATTGATTTGTCCTGGCAAAGCAGGTGTGTCACTTTCAGAGGACCTCAAGGGACCATATTTTGATTGCTAGACTTGTTCCGAAAGACACCTGTAATAAAACAAAAATGTTATTTATGTGAAACATAGAATTGACACAGTTAAATCTATTCTGGTTTATGGGCCCATCCAGTCTGAAACAGCAACAGTGAATATAATTCTAATTGGACTTTTCACCCCAAACTCAATGCTCACAGAGGACGAGGGCATTAGATGATTTTAGAACCTTTGTCATGAGTGAGGATTCAAATAAAATCAGTGTTAATTTTTTCTTTCTGGTTTCTACCCTCACTGTTAGTCTCCTAAATATGACTAAGGCTGTCTTCAAAATAGACTTTTCCCCTGTATTTTACATGTGGGCTTCAGGGAAGAAACTGGTCAGAGTGTAAAGTGCAAACAGTATTTTTACTATTAAAAGTGGCTTGTGGGCAAGTTCTCCAGGCATAGACCGGTGATAAATGGTTCTTATTATACAACTGGAAAATATGAAATGTCTGTACGTATAGGCAAAACAAATCTAAAAATCTAAAAAGTCAAATGTGCTTAATTCTGGATAATCCCACATGATTGGGATTTGATGATTAGAACACATCTGAATCTTTATAACTGGATGATTGAAACCTGCAAACACCTCTTGTCTATAATAGGGAGAAACAGGAAATATTAAATTATTGTCAAAAGGCTAATACACCCCTGTATCTGTATTCTTTTTTTAATCATAGGCACTTTTTTGATAAAAAACAAAACTGTATTAAGTATGCTAAAAATATTTTAACCAAGAAACAGTCCTTGCCTCAGAAATGGTATGTTCCATTTTCTGTCTTATACCATTCTACTGCCCCACCAGAGACCAGCCACTGCCTTAAATATGAATGGAAGTTCTCATGACACTCATGCTATCAGCGTCTCTCCCTTCATCAAATTGATATGGCACCCTGTCCTATTTTGACTCTCTGATTCTCTCTGACCTTCTTTCTGACACATACCAGTGAGTTTAAGACCTGATCTAATGAAATAAGTTTCATACTCTAACCCAAAAGAAAAACTGGTGGCCTTATAACATAAACATGAGCTGAACCTGAGTCCCCATTTGTGAAAAACAATCACCTGAATGCAGCTTAAATCTAAATGTTTTGTTTGGACTGTTCTGACTCTGGCCAGATATCGGATGTCTAAACTACATTACATAAGAATGTAAATGTTAGTGAACAAAACTGTGAACCATAAAGTTAAAACTTATTTTTCATGCCTTTTTATTCATTTTCAGAACTCCATTCCACCATATGAGTCACGAATCACAACAGCCAAACTGCTTATAGAAGCTGAAGAGTTTGAGGTAAGCTGAAACTGTTTAACAGATAAAGCATACATTCTTGTTCTGAAGTGTTACAGTGGAGAAAATAAGTATTTGATACATTGCCAATTTTGCAAGTTTTCCAACCTACAAAGAATGGAGAGGTCTGTAATTTATTTTAGATTCACTTCAATTGTGAAAGAATCTAAAACAAATATCTAGAAAATCATTTGCATTATATTGCATGAAATAAGTATTTGATCACCTACCAACCAGCAAGAATTCTGCTACTCACAGACCTGATAGTTTTTCTTTAAGAAGGCCTCCTTCTCTGTACTCACTAACAGTATTAATTGAACCTGTTTGAATGGGATTGGCTAAAGGACAATGGACAGCAGCTTGCTGAGAAGGCAATAACTGTTGGTGCAATAAGAAGAAAATGGAAGAAACATAAGTCTGGGGCTCCATGCAAGATCTCACCTTATGGGGTAAGGATGATTCTGAAAAAGATCAGGAATCAGCCCAGAACTACACTGGAGGACCTTGTCACAGTCTCAGTAATTACAGTTAGAAACACACTATGCCATCATGGATTAAAATCCATGGTCCCCCTGCTCACACCAGCACATATCCAGGCTCATTTGAAGTTTGCCATTGACCATCTGGATGATCCAGAGGAGGAATGGGAAATTTGGTCAGATGATACCAAAATTGAACTTTATCAACTCCACTCGCCATGTTTGGAGGAAGAAGGATGAATACAACCCCAAGAACACTGTCCCAACTGTGAAGCATGGTGCTGGAAACCTCATACTTTGGGGGTCCTTTTTTGTAAAGGGGACAGGACGACTGCACCATATTGAAGGGAGGATGGATGGGGCTATGTATCGCAAGATTTTGGCAAACAACCTCCTTCCTTCAGTAAGAGCATTGAAGATGGGTTGTGGCTTGGTCTTCCTGAACACACAGCCAGGGAGTGGGAGTGGCTCCATAAGTAACAGGTCAAGGTCCTTGAGTGGCCTAACCAGTCTCCAGACCTGAACCCAATAGAAAATACTGTAGTTGGAGGCATCTGAAACTCACTGTTGCCCAGGGACAGCCTTGAAACCTGAAAGATCTGGACAATATCTGTATGGAGGAGTGGTCTGCTGTAGTGTTTACAAACTTGTTCAAGAACTACAGGAAACATCTGACCTCTAATTGCAAACAAAGGTTTCTGTACCAAATATTAATTTGTTTTTCTATTGTATCAAATACTTATTTCATGCAATTAAAATACAAATTAATTATTTTAAAATCATACAATGTTGTTTTTATTTTCCCCACTGTACATATTTGTGCCTGGGACATCTTGCAATATATGACCATGATTGTTCTTACTTTGCTGGTAGCTCCACTCAATGGATTCTGATATAATGAATAATGTACAGAACAGAAGGTCACTCACAGGCAGATTATAACAAAGAAAAGTAATGCAGAAGAACAGGATGGTTACACTTTCATTTCAACCGGTTAAAACCATTGTTTTCCTTTCTTCATAGCACCTGATTTACATTGTACATGCAGACTTTAAGTTCTTGAGTTAGTTCAGCTGCTTTCTTGAAATTTGTTGATGAAACCAGTATTTGAGAAATATATGCTATACTGTGGGACTGTGGAAGACCACCAGGAGTGATGAAACACACTGTGAATAATCTGTTCTCAAATACAGGCAAATCGAGTTGTCTGTATTAACAAAGTCAAGGACTTGTGACATCTGACACACACATCAGCTTTTGTCAGAAAATGAATTGTCCCATATATAGAATGACAAGTAACTTTCATATTCTACAAAAACAGAAAAATGACAACATGCATGATTCCTAGTTCCAGACCACCAGGGGCATGGCAAAATCACAAGGGTTGTATAGTTTGGACTATATAGGACAGCATATCTCAGACCAGGAAGATTCAACATTAACATGGTAGAATCTAATAAACTTGGTTTATCACTGGTTTCCCCCCCACATTCTAAAAACATAGATATCAGGTGAATTTGTTATTCTAATGTGTGTGTGTGTGTATGAAAGAGAGAGAGAATGTATGTCTGTATGCCCAGAGATGGATTGGCTCTCTGTCCTGGGTGAATCCCATGTAGTGCTAAATTTAGTCCTCCAGTTGGACGGTAATTTCTTGTACCAAGTACACCGTGTGCAATTGGCTGCCACTTCTCACCGGTTCTTGCCACTTCTCACCTGCAGCCAATCATGTATTGGTCATTGTGGAGTGTGAACATGTAGCCAGCACCAGCTAGGGACTTTGACATGTAGCCAGCACCAGCTAGGGACTTTGACATGTAGCCAGCACCAGCTAGGGACCTTGACATGTAGCTATCTTAAACTAGACAGTCTGATTATTACAGAATAATACGGTGTTGTATTCTGGTGAAGAATCCTCTGATGGCTCCATTCTCACTTGACGTGACATTTTTTGTTTTGCCTGTGTATGGTGTGCTCACGAAGATGACCTTTTCGGCTGCTAAGTCTAATGAAACAGAAAAATGAGAACAAATCTGATTGCAACAGACTTTTTCTGCACTTGTGGAGGTATATGGATGTATAAGGCTGGGATAAGGGAAATGGCTGTATACAGTTTTCTCATTAACCACATAATTAATCACAAATATGAGCAGTTTTGGGAGAAAGTGAGAATGGTGAAAGTCTTAGCCAGTAAATTGAATGAACTGGTTAAAGAAGAAACAGTAGATTTATTGTGTCCCAGATTTTCATACAGTCACGTATTTGTAGAATTGTGCAAACAGATCATTACACTAATGGATAATGAATCTCGTTAAAAGCTCATTTGTGATCACAATTTCATTCAGAAAAGGTAATGTCATATTTTATTATTTCACATAGTGACATTTCAAGCCTTTTTTTCTTTAACTGTTAATCAGTATGGCTTATAACTCCAGAAATCCAGAATCTCAAAATATTAGAAACTTTGAATTAAAATTTGAATAATTATTAATCAGAATATCATCTTTAAAACAAAAAGCTTGAAATATAGCATTAAATGAAAATTGAATATATTAAAATTATGATCACAGTATTTTTACACATTACATTTACAGTGTGAGCTGCTCTACTATGTGTGTGTGTGTGTGTGTGTGTGTGTGTGTGTGTGTGTGTGTGTGTGTGTGTGTGTGTGAGACCTTAAACTAGGACTGGGCGATATTTCGATATGTGTATCTCTGCTCCGCCCCTAGTATCTGCTATTTCTCTGTTCTGCTCCCCTCCACCCTCATTTGTGCTCTCACATACCCACTATGGAGGCACAAGTCTTGTGTGTTTCAGTGTTTAAATATAGTTTAAAAAAAAAAGTGGAAGAAAGATTTCATTGGGTGTCCTATTTTTTCACATTGTATTTTTTACATAATATTGTCATTGCATATTGCCATTAATTTTATATTACCATGGCTTTTTCATCCATATCACCCAGCCCTAATTTAGACTACTCTTTTTGACAAATACATTTCAGGTTATTTGGGGCTATTGTTTTTCTTATCCTTTGTTCATGAAGGAAACATCTTTGTCAAGAGAAATCCTGGTTTATATGTAGCTTAGACCTCAAAATAGGCAAATAGTCATTAAGAGTCTGCAGAGTCATGTCAGAGTCCAAGCAAAAGCACAGTTTTTCCATTTGCCGTTGTCCTCTGTGTATGTATGTTAAAGAGCTTTGTTCCTAACTTCCTTGAATGAATGTGTGTTTGGCATGCATGAATAACGATAAGAGGAGAGAGCGAGTGTTTTGCTTTGTTTTTCTTTTAAAGCATTTTTCTCTTTCTCTCAAAGGGAAGGTTGGCTTTGAATAATTCAGGAATGGTATTTTACTCTGCACTTGACCTTTTCCTTGTGTGTGTGTGTCTGTGAGAGAGTGAAAAATGAGAGAGAGTGATAGTATGAAGTGTGAAAGTCCTGTCTGGCTTCCACTGAGAGAAAATGAGAAGAATGGAATAGAGAAAAAAGGAGAAAAGATGGAATAGGAGGAAATGGTTGAGAAGGGCTGGGAGAAAAGGAGTGAGTCAGCGTAAAGGAGAATGTTGGAGAAATTGACAGCTGAGAGGAGCCCATTTTTTCCCCAGTTCTTTTCATTCTTTCATCTGTTTGTTCTCTCCATCCCTGTGGAGAAGAGCAGAAAACTGAACGCAATATGACTCTTGAAAGCACCTCTGCTGCTGGACACCAAGCGAAACTCCCCTTGTTCGCAGCATGGGGGGGGAGATATTAATATTAATGCCAGTCACCTGGCTGCCTGTCAGAGCTGCACCAAAGGTCGCAAGGTCGTCTCGGTGACAGCAGGCGCTTAGACAGAAGCCAAGCCCTCCCATTGCGAGGCCTTTTGATTGGTCGTTGGGGGAAAGGAGAGAGAGAGAGAGAGAGAGGAGAGAGAGAGAGAGAGAGAGAGAGAGAGAGAGAGAGAGAGAGAGAGAGAGAGAGAGAGAGAATGGGGGGGGGGGGTGGTATAAAGAAACATTTGGCAAAATATTAAACTTAAAACTTATATAATATTCCTCTTTCTCAAACTTAAAATGATTATTTAGTTTGCTTGATGGTAATTTGAGACCTTAATCCCCAGATACTTATTAACTACAACAGCTATGTACTACTAGTGCAGTAGAGCACAATATAAAAGACACTGATTATCAGTCCTGGCTCTAGAGTACCACTGTTTATTTTAGTTTTTCCTAATTCTTAGGAATTCTTCCAACTTATAAGTTGCACCTCATGAGTAAATGAACTGTGGCTGAAATTGCTTAATATTATGTAAAGTCTGTGTTTCTACTTAATTAATTAAATAGCTCTACAGTGGCCCAGCTGTCTAACTGTTGTTCATCAGGTGTGAGGAAATCAAAAGTTCTAAGCCCAGCAAGAGCATAGTGTCTCCTAGTCTGGTAATGTCATCTGAATGAGGGGTCCTAACCTGCACTACTTACATGCTAATATAAAAAAAAAATCACATTATTCTTTTCAGCTGGAGATTATTTACTCAGTATGTATTATTGATCAACCTGAGATGTGGAACTAAAAAATGTGAGTTGGGAAAACTTGTCAAAACTAAACTCAGACAAAGCTCTGTAATGACCATACCATTATAAGTTGACGTAACTGCCTTTTTACAGTGTACTTAAGAAGTCCTGGCTTTATAGACTAGACAAATGTCTGTTTAACATAAGGCATCTAATGGCAGTGAAGATGTTTCAAAACTACAACATTAATACAGGATTAACCCAGTCAAATATGAGGTCACCAGTTTTCCTCAAATTAAAAAGATGAGTTGGCTTTTTGTAGGTTTCTCTAGTGCTGTCTCTGGGACGTAATGCTTCCTAAAAGGCACTCTACACTGCTCCAAAACAGTAATGTGAGTACAGCTATGTTTGTGCTTCCTCTTCAGAGTGAACCAGTTGAAGATAGATGTAGATGTGGATGTAGATGTGTAGATGCCCTTTATTTGGGTATCATTGGGGTATCTGTTTTTGGTCATTACACTTGAACTGGCCTCAGTGCTACTGTACACACAACTAAACGATTCTCACATCCCCACATACATTCAGGAGGGCCATAGGGTGGAGGTGTGTAGTCAAAGGTAATTATTTCAGTCTAGGGCTGCACCTAATGATGATTTGTGTGTGGGTGTGCTTGATTAAAATGATTTTTAAGTAATGAAAATTGTGCTTCAGTATTTTCTTTACCATAGTGTTATGCAGTGCTTTATTCTGCAACAAACATCAGTGTTAACAAGGTAACCTCTTTGTGGAATAACAGTATTTTATATAGTTACATCTTGGAATTATTTCATTGTCTTCCAGCATGATTGGCTGATACTCACTAAACTGGGCTGAGTGATGGACTCTCAACAGGGTTGTCCAGATATCCCTGTTAACAGTCTTTAGTCTGCTTTTCCCATGAGGCAGAGCTGGTGTTACACCTTTGTAAAAATGTGAGCTTCACTCAGATACAGTTAAACTGAATGGTGACATTCAACACTCAGATCGGATTTCAGAGCTGGCTTAAGTGGGTTTTTGAGGTCTGTATTGCACAAAGCTGCAGCAACTCAACTCTCTACATGCCAAAATCTGGATCACACATTATTAATCAGAATAGTAGTTGTGCTTTGTATAATCTGTAGATCTGTAGCAAGTGGGCTACAGGTTCACCACACAACAAATAATTCAATTTTAAGGGTCTGACCAATTACTTGACTTCAGTCTTCAGTCATTGTTATCTTAACTTTAATGTTTGGGAGTTTCTTTTGACTTGACATGACTGAGCTATTACTAGCCAGCTTCTTTCTTCTGATTCACATCACAGTTTAACCTTTGAAGTTGTTAAACGGATGATTTAATAGTTATTGAATAAAGGATTTAAAATAATGCATAGTTGTTAACCCTGAAAATTAATTAAGCCTGTATTTACTTGTTTTCAGTTTTGAAATTCCACAGAAAGAGAGCACAAAGGTGCTGTAAACATAGGAGCATCCATGAATAGTTACATCCTGCTCCTGGTAATACTTCATACCACTGTATTATCTGGACGTGGTTTGACTTTAAGAAATAATTGAATAGCGCCCGACCCTAGGTGTGTGTGTGTGTGTGTGTGTGTGTGTGTGTGTGTGTGTGTGTGTGTGTGTGTGTCAGGGGGAAAGGGAGTGTGAATGTGCCATTATGTCTTACTTGAGCGCGCTCTGTATTATGCAGGCCCCAGAGAGGTTATGTGAGCATGCATGTGTGTGTAAAACTGTCAGATTGTGGCAATCCAGAATTAGTTGTGGGGACTCAAGAGAGTCCCTGTCTCTGTGTGTGTGTGTGTGTGTGTGTGGGTGTCAAGAGTGTGTAACGGGAGCTAACTCAATATTAGCAGGGCCTTTTCCCTCAACGCTTCAGCAGGGTCAGAGCCCAACACACACACTGACAGCACATGATTGATGTCTTCCTTACAGAAAGAGAGAAAGAGAGCAAGGAGGGAGAGGGAGAGTGAAAAGTGCCTCTCAGCACCACTTAAATGACCTATAATAAAATGTTTGTTTGTAATGACACTGGTGGGACTTCATTATCTCTACAGAGAGAGGGGTATTTAATTAAGAAAGAAATATCACTTGAGGCCAAAGACACACCGTGCACACGAACACACACACAGACGCCCCAAAAATCCTTCAGCCTACCAGTCCGTTTTCATTTGCGAGTGTTTTATCTTTTGGAATTGTATCTACTCTTTGCTGCTAAAGATCTCAGAATGGACCTAAGTTTTCCTAATCGGTGTGCTGCGTGATACATTGTACAGCTGGGATTAACTTGAATCAAACCTAGTGTAGAACACACACACACACTTTTTCCCCCACTGTATGCGTTCATTTACTGATCCCTTAAAAACACATGACCATGTGTGTAGTCACAAAACAACCTGGAACATGGAAGCCACATGCACTGAAACACTGCATCAGCTTAGCAACCTTAGCAACCAAGGCTTGTCTGTTGTTCAATAAAATAATAATAATAATAATAATAATAATAATAATAATAATAATAATAATAATAATTCATTAATTGTATCATGGTAAAATAATTAAGGATCATAATCTAAATAAGCAGTCATATCACCCAGCACTAGTATAAAACAAGGCCTTTAGGTCCTGTTCACATACATTCAGATATTTTTGAACATACATTTTAGGTTTTGGAACAAGCTCTGTTTTCAGTGTGTTTGAGTGGGCAGGCCAAACAGCTTTTTGAAAGAGCTGACATCACAATGTGACATGAGATCAATTGGGTGTGTGAGTGATTCAGAAAGATGCATTAACACAGCAACATAAAAAAAAAAAACCTTGTACATATGTTTGTATTATTGTACGTATTATTGTAGGTGAGCTTCACCTATGGATGCTTGCAGTTT
Source organism: Acestrorhynchus altus (assembly GCA_034509495.1). Lineage (NCBI taxonomy): Eukaryota > Metazoa > Chordata > Actinopteri > Characiformes > Acestrorhynchidae > Acestrorhynchus > Acestrorhynchus altus. The sequence continues at coordinate 16,613,267 of CM067503.1, read as the reverse complement.
ACCAATTCAGTATTGAGAATTCTTCTGTCAAATCACTGAGGTCAATAACTGATCCGCACTGTGCTTTATTTACTCATTTTTTATAGAGCTGAGTAACAATTTTTTTACCTGCTGTTATTAGTGGCTTTAGTGAAGAAAAGATCTAAATAATGGAAAATAGCTACATAAAACAAATGTTTAAATGATGTTTAATTTTTTTTATCTAGTACTGCAGTCACTAAGTAATGCTTTGACAGTCGTAAATTCAAAAATCGACCCAACCAGACTAAACTGAGAAGAACACGAAGAAGGGGATGTGGGGGGTTGGGGAACATGATAAAGCTGTAAGACATTTCCACATCATCCGTAAGGACAAATGATTTTCTCTCTTCTCTCCTTCTCTCATTCTCTCTCATCCCTCTCTTTTGTTCTGAGTGCGCTAGACTTCAGAGGGAGTGTCAGCAGTAATCCAGTCGAGAGTCTAGCAGGAATGCTAATGTGCACAGATATGCTCAGTTATCTCAGTTCAGTCAGAGGCTGGGGAAAGCTTCGTATTTAAGAGGAGATTGTGAAACATGTATCTCAATCCCGATACCCTTGATGGTGATGACTGTGAAAACTAGTTCAATGTCTGGGTGCCAGTTTGCCTTGTTTTGTGTATGTTGTTCTGGAACCTTGAGCAGTGCTGATGGAAATGCTTTGCCGCATTCATTTATTCCATTAAGGCCCGTCATTTTCTGTGTGAAGGACAGGGAGTTAGGAACTGAGCCCAGCTGTTCAGTGTATCGATCTGCAGATGCATACTTGCAGAATAATGCAATTTGAGGTGCAAGATTTTTTTTCTCCAGGAACAAGTATCGATTCCTAACTTTTCAGCTGAAAACTGAAGGTACCCAGGCTGCAAAGATGCTGCTGCCCCTCCTTATTTCACACAGTCAGTAATTATTCTGAGACGGCCTATTACACATCTTTTATATTGCCCTACTTTTACATCTAATAACTCCTTCCTTATGATAGGACCCTAACACTGCCTCTCAGTAATTCTTGATCTTCAGTTTCAATAAAATAATTTGATTTACAATATAAAGACTCTTAAAACACACACACACACACACACACACACACACACACACACACACACACACACACACATATACATATATATATATATATAAATAAATAATTTGGCTGTAAAACACACACACACACACACACACACACATATATATAAACTACTGTGCAAATGCCATTGACAGTTAGTTATGTAATTTTTAGTTTGAACATTTTTCATTACATTAGATAGATTAGATAAAAGAAATAAAATAACCCATTTGCATCAGGAAGGTTGGAGCCAAAGAAAAAAAATGAGGTTCCATAAATTGGAATGAATACAAAAATCTCAGACTCAGACAGTAGTTAATGGCAGAGGTGTTGCTAAGACATCATCTTTAGGTGAGCATTTGGATTAAGTATTTAAATGATGGCTTTTAAAGGAATCTAATTATACCATTCAATTTTTAATTGGGGGGGGTTGACTGATGAAATTCAGATTTTATGGTGAGCATTTGTATTTTTGTTTTGTTTATTTATTTATTGTATCCAGGAAACATATGTAAGGTATAGTGATTTTATAAATGATGTCATAAAGCAGTTTTATGGAAATACAGTAAGAAATAAAATGATCAATGCATAAAATAGATAAAAGAATTTTCTTTAAATTTGGTTCTCATATTTGGTCCTTAGTTTCACTTATTTCATATTCAGTGGTATTTAATGCATTTTGAAATTTCTGTAAGTTTGAGATCTTTAGCTGTTGCTGTTTTACAGTGAAAAACACGGCAACAAAATTTGACCCAGTAGCTGCATAGTACTTCAACTTATTTTTCTGAGTGATGCTGGTATTTGCCGTGCAGACATTAGAGTACTGGCGGCATTCAAGAAACCACCATCTTGTTCAAGTACTCTTTCAATTATTATTGTGTTCATGTTTTGTATGTGCTCTCCGTCTGAACTGAAAATGCGAAATTTTTTGTTTTTCAATTAAACTCGTATGGTTTTGTCTCTGAGCTCTTTGGGTCACTGAAACCAGTCTTAGAAACCTCTCAGTTGACAAGGTATGAAAACATTAGATATTTCATGAAAAAAGCTTGATGATCATACTGTGAGGGGATTTGTGACTGATTCAGAGTGTAGACATTATAGGCATAATGAAGTTTTCTGACAGACAAATTCATCAGATTAAGAGAGCACCTGCAAAAATGCCATTACAAAGCAGCAAACTATTCGGCCACCCCATTCAATGCTCACAAGCAGAAATGGCTTGCAGCAGATCCAGACGTATATGAATACTAATTTTCAAATGCCGAGTGCCATGCAACCCTGGATGGTCCAGATGGATGGAGTAGTGGATGGTCAGCATGATGGATTTCATAATAATTTGGAACATGACGTGTGTGTGTGTGTGTGTGTGTGTGGGGTGGGATTTTGTCACATTTTACATTTATTCCTACACCATATGTTTTCCATAGCAGAATGTAGCTCCATGTCTGCGGACGAAAATGTCCCTGTAGATTTTGGAATAGCCGTAGCCTGCCTTGTTCATCCATCTTCCTCATACCACAGCACCACATACTTCATAGAATAAAGCTTTTGTCAAACCTTCTCCATCATCAGTGTTTGGTACAGGGAATACAAAAATGTTCCCATACAATAAATGTAAGCTAAATGACAGTGTGTTTTTTTTTTTTTTTTTTTTTTTTTTAACTTTTCCCCACAGAAGAGTCAACTGCATGCTTATATGCTGTGTTAAGTTTCTACAGCGGCTTTGCATTTTTCAAAGCATTTCCACAAAAGAAATAAGATATAAAAATTACTTCAAGTTTGCACCTAAACATTTTTTAAACATTTTATTTTAACAAACATTGACTTTTAACACTTTTGACAGCTTCATCACCTTGAACGCTTTTCACAATTCTGGATGTGCGTCATCAATTCTGTGATGTTTCCTCCTTTCATTAAAGATGTCTTCAAACACTGCATGTTGGGTTTGCGCTGTCGTTAATTTGACTTTGATATTCAGACTCCAACCCAAAATATTTACAAACATCACTTCTTTTTTTTTTTTTTTTCAAGAAGTTGCAGCCAGTATTCCTCGGGCAGTTATGTCCACAATTGGCACTGCTTACTGTATGGGTAGATAGCGCTCTGCCTCCACATCACATGTAGTGCAATGCTGTCCACCACAGGCATCTGTTAGCTGTTGTATATAGCTGGAGACATGGCGATTTCCTCTGAGTACTTTCCTCCAGCTGCCCAGGAAAGATGAAATGGAGGTAATTTGAAAAGATGCAGTGGTTGGTTGCTGGTTTCACATATATCAGATGTGCTTGTGTTAACCCACCTACTATTGGGAGCACTGTATGTGATTGGGATAGAGTCCTAATATGGGTAAAATAAATGGCACTTCCAATCTAGGGTTGAATACTGGGGTGAAATAAATAAAATAACAAGAAAATTGCTGTGCTGTCACTGAATAGAGTCCATGCACAACATTTTCCCCCCAATTGGCTATAAATAAACCACTAAATGAGGGAAAGTGCAGACCACTGCAACTGTATCATCTTTTTTTTTTCTTAATTTAGGTGTGTTGATCAGCATGCTAATCACTGAATTACTTCCTCAGTTGAGAGGAGCTGGAACATATCATCCACTGCCCCTAGGAAGACTATTATCTGTAGAGCTTCATGCCAGAACTGTGTGATTCTCTGTATTTTAGCAGGTATGTCATTATCTGAAATAATTATGCTACAGGGTGGGCTTACTAAACACAGGCTCAGTTTGATTTTAATTTAAATATATGTTCTGCTTTTACTTGACTCTTAGAACCTGAGATCCACACCTTGCAGGCAGTTACATACTGTTTTCTGGGCTTCATTACTCAGGCTCAGAATAATCTACAGACATGATACACATTATGACAAACTAGAAGACTTTCCCTATGTAAAACAAAGCATGCATCATCTTCACTGAATCCCAGTAAATCCCAGTGTAAATGCAAAAGCTTTCTTCCAGTGCATGTTTACTGTACTGTCCATGTGTACATGCTCAACCTACATGAAGACGGACTGATTAGTCTGCATACAGAACGATGTTCAAATTTCAGAATGAAAGTATTTGTTAATATAAGATCTTAATGGTTGTTTTTTTTGGTATATGCCATGTCTGTATTGTCTGAACTCTCTTGTTTCTTATACTTAACATTATACTAAATACAGTCTTTAGTGTTCTGTATCCTGATCTAAAGCTGTGAATGCTGAACCGGCCAGCTGGCTTGCTGCAGAGTTCCACCCAGGACCGCTGTGAAATAGAGACACTCCTGTGCCTCTCAGCTGCTCAGCAGGGTGACTGACTCTGTCTCGCAACGGTAATTAGAGGAACTTTTCGCTAATTAAAAGAATAAAGCGATCACTCTGCCCTGCCACTGCATATTAGAATGCAAACTTCACTTTGATTTGACTTTGTAGCTGAGGGGAGGGGGCGGGGGTGAGGACACACACACATACATATATGCACTGACTGATTCAGAGTATGAATGCTCTGAACTTGCACTAAGTGTTTTTTTGTTTTTTTTTACCTGATGATCAGTCTGATTGCATTCATTTCTGTAATGAGTCTGAGTGTCATTCCAGGGTGCTTATGGAAAGATCTGAAGTTTCTGAAGAAAAAGTCAGCTTTTAAACTCCTGCTGTGCACCTCATTCATATTGCAGTGTTGTGTGTTGAATGTCTGATAAGCTTGATCAGTATTTTTCATCTTAAAATGAATTTCTGAGTACAACACCATGCGCCATTCACACAGAAATCACACAACATTATTCATATTTAAAATGTGAATAATGTAGACTTTCTTTAATAGCTGGACAAAAATTCACGGGAAAGGAAAACAAAGTTTGTGACCCTGGACTGAAAAGAGGGTTCTTCCAGCGTTCTTTATATATTGTATAAACGGTTCTTTGCTGAGTTAACCGTTTGAAATGTGGGCTTATTTTTGAGTTTCAATTTTAAGACCTATTATTCTTCAACTTTGAGAATTACTCAGTATCCAATATGAAGTAATATCTACTATGAATTATTCAGTGTCACTATGAATCATTCAGTATCCACTATGATTTGTTTTTTAGGTTTCTACTATGAATTATTGTTTCCACTGTGATTTGTTCATTATTCACTATTTGTCCAGTATGAATTAGTATCCATTTGCCATGATTTCTACTATGAATTGTTTTGTTTCCACTATGATTTGTTCAGTGATTTATATTTATCCACTGAGATATATCTACTGATATATAATTATTTAGTATTTAGAATGAATAATTCCATGAACAATTCAGTGGGCAACTGTGGCCTGGAGGACCAGCAACCATGGCCTTGTTAGGGAACTAGCCTGAGGAAAAGATCTTTTTTTTTATTGGTCTTGCAGTGGGGAATTTCGCATTTTTACAGCAGCAAAGAGATAGCAAGGCACACAGTACAAGAAATAAATTATAGTACAGTAAATACAGAATAGAATTTACAATGTCATTATATATGATTAAAAAATATACAGGTAAACAAAATACAGATAATAGATAATTGCACATGGAATATGGGAGAAGTATTGCACATTATGCTACACTGAAAAGGTAATAGTGTGTGGAGTTAAGTGTGTGTACCAATGCTGGAGAGCAGTGCTGGTTTTAGGAAGGACCTGTGATACTACTCCTTCACATACTTCGGGTGAAGCAGCCCATCGTTGAAAAAGCTGCCCTGTGCTGCCAGAATCTCGTGCATGGGGTGGGAGTCATTCTCCAACATGGATGTCAGCTTGTCTCCCACCACCTGCACTCTGTCTAAGGGGCTTCCCAGGACAGAACTGGCCCTCTTAATGAGTTTGTTCAGTCTCTTCCTGTCTACTGGAAACATAATAGAACTTCTGGAGATGACAGCTTGGTGAAGTGAATGGTGCCAGGACTGTTCTTTAAGGGTTGCCTGTGCTGTTGACCACCTTCTAAAATATAGCCCCGTCTCATATACTGTGGATGGTTGGTAGTCCAGTGCCCAGTTAGGTGACTGTCCATGCTGTGTTCCAGCTTGTCCTTCAGCAGCCCAGGTGTAGTGTTAAAGGCACTGGACAAGTCAAGGAATGCTGATTCTCACAGTGTTCCCAGGCTTCTCCAGGTGAGGAAGACCTCTGTGTAGAAGACCAATTACTGCATCATCCACCCTGACTCCAGGCTGGTAGGCAAACTGATGAGGGTCCATGGATGCGCTCACCAGAGGACGGAGATGGGTAAGGACCAGCCTCAGATGAGAAGTCAGTGTCACTAGCCTGTAGCTGTTTAGGTCATTTTGCTACATTTTTTGTTCAGGCGCCACATAATGTTTTCCACAGCTGTAGTAGTTTTCTGTGCTTCTGGCTCATGTTGAACATGTGCTCAACTACACCATAGAGCAGATCTTCACAGGATCTGATGTCATCCAGACCTACAGCTTTCCTTGTCTTGTTTTTTCTTTAGCTCATTCCTCACATGGGCTGTTGTGAAGGGCAGATTGGAGCAGGGTGGCTGAGTGCTGGAGTGGGTGAATGGCAGATTGGAGCTGCCAGCAGATGAAGCAGTGAGGGTGGCAGTGAGCTGAGAACTGTTGAGAAGGTGCCAGGGCAGCATGCAGGTTGTGTCCCAGAGTCAGGGTTCAGCAGGGATGTCTGTGTGGGGTGAGGGGGCTGGTGAGTGATAAAATCTTTTGAAAAATAGATTCTCTTTTAGGAGAGCCTTTATGTCAGGATTTATCCATGGTTTGTTGTTGGAGAAACAGAATGGTCTTTGTAGGGACAGTGTTCTTCACACAGAAGTTGACATAGTCCGTTATGCAGTGAGTGATCCTAATGGGGAGGATATTGACAGTCTCACCAAGTTCTTCCCACAATGTGGTTTAGACCATTTCTTCACCGTGTGGCTCACTGCTGGTTCTCTGTGTACAAAGGCTTTGTACACAGGCAGAAGATGAATTAGTAAATGGTCAGATCCTCCAAGGGGAGGGGTTGGTGAGGAGGTATATGCCTCTTTTGTGTTAGCAAACATGTCCCGAATTTTAATATTTCTGGTGTGGCATGTAACATACTGAGTGAAGGTGGGCATAGTGGATGATGGAGAAGCATAATGGATTAGGGCTTGTGGGTGCTGTGTCTGCAGTCTACACACAGTGCAGGACTTCACAAGCTACGATAGTGTTTGCAGAGGGGGGAACATTTCTCTGGGGAGATTTCATTTCATTATTGTTATTTTGGTTTCATTCTAACAGCTAATATTTAAATGTTCTTACAGCAGATTTGTTCTTAAACAGTGATGTGCCCACAATTATACCATCTGTCATTCACAAATACTGCCAGTTTGCCTCCTTTTCTGTTACTACTGTCCTGTCTGTCTGAACGACGTGAAAGCATCCATAGATACGAGTGAGTCCAGAGTTAAAGCAGTTTATCATGACTCCTTAATCATCATGCTACACTGCCTGTATTCCTGTTGATTTCTACTAATGAAGATTGCAGGTTCGATTCCCTTGAGCAAGGCACTTTACTCCCGGCTGCTCGCTGGCTGCTGTGAATAGGGCTGCCCACCACATGCTCACTGCCCTGTCGGGTGTGAATTCAGTAGTGTGTATGTGTGAGTTTCACTGCGTGGATAGGTTGAATGCAGACAAATTCACCTATATGCAAGCACTGTGGATCTATATGCACATTTACATTTATCATGAAAAACCCTATTGTTTGAGAGTTTAAAAGTTTAAAATGTTCTTTTCAATAGAGGAAAACCTTTTTTGGTGGTTCTGTATAGAAGACACTCTTATGAGTCAAAGAATTCTTGTTACAGTTCTGTTGTTAAGAGTGAATTCTGTAATCTTAGGACTTCCTGCCTCTGTCACACTAATTCTTTTTATCTCTACTGTAGTTCTTACTTCAGTGAGACTGGAGTTCTACTTGTCTAAAACAGTTTACACCAGTAGAAGGACTTTTAACCTGAACTGTAAAAATCACAACCCAGTAGTGTAGACTGTAAATCTGTGCCAGCCCAGCACACACTTTATAAATGCTTAATAAGAGCACCTGTAATTGATGTTTGTTAAGATAAAAAATCTGTGACTGTTTTTGAAGCATGTAGTAATGATGGCTGACCACAACAAGGCTTAACTGAAGGAAGTGTTCATATCTCTGAATATGAATATTCTATAATATGTAGGTCAGGGGGCTCTGCAGAACATTCCAAAATCTTAGTTCTTCTCTTTAGGTGGAATCATTGTGACCATTATTCTTTTAAAGAAGTTGGCCTCTCTTTGGTTTCAGCATCCACGATTGCATTCAGGATTTGCTCCCCCTCCCCACATTAGTGTATTTTTGGCAATGTCATAGGCTGCAGTAAATCTCCAAAATATGATACATTTACGTAATACAGCTGGGAAGGTCTTCTTTCAATAGATACAGTTTTTACCTCCATTCCTTGCTTTTCTGATGGTTGGCCAAAGAGTTCTGTTTCAGATTTGTCCATCCACAGGACTTGTTTACATAACTCACATGGCTTGCCTAGATTTTCAGAAATATACCTCTGATGTTGTCATGTGGGAGTTTGGGTGTTGTCTGTCTTACCAGCATACAGTGTTCTTGGTATTCCAGATCTCATTTTGACTTCCACAATTCCCCTTACCTACCATTTCTTAACAGTCTGCACAGTTGAAACCACAGTTGAATATCTTCTCATCTTCCTCTGCCTTGGGGGCATTTATTGCTTTCATTTTGAGATCTTTAGACAGATGCTTAGTAAAGTTTATGTTTAATGAGTATTTTTTAGGAATGAGAGAATTTATAAAACTTGGATTTGATTTGTCTGACAGTTCCTAATTATAGCTGATAATATGCTTCAGGCTTGATTTTCTAATGAATATCAGATCTTGTGAAAATAAGTAAGTAAATAAATATGACCCCCCACACCTCCACCACAGATATACAAGGTTTTTGCATGACAGTGACTGTGTCCTTGACCGTCCTAATAAAGATCACTTCTAATGCTGCAGTAAGCAGGCTGGCTTGAGGTAAACACCTTTTAACCTTGCCTTTGCAGCCTTGAGCATACTGGCACACTAGCGTGCACACACACAGCTATTCCTAGTCTTGTATTCACAGAACCACAGATGCTGGCTTGAAGTCTTGTAGTGCATCAGAATTCAGTCAGCTGATGTCTCTCACTTCGGTCCAGATGACTCGGTTCAGAGCTGCCATGCTGTGGCTGTACTGTATTTGCCATTCTGTGTGTCATGTGGAGCCTGTCTGCCTGCCTGGTAGACTTTACAGAAATAGTCTGCTGATGGAATGGTTCAAAATGGGGTTCAAGAATATTGAAGAAGATAGGAAGAGTGCTCACAAGTGTACATAAACACTTGATATTTTCATAATACATAATATAACATTTCTGTTGCAAAATTTCCTTTTTATCCAATTTTTATTTGAAAATGGCATCTATACATTACATTCAACTGTTGAGTAACTACCAAGCAAATTATGTTGATGGTAGTTCTGTTAATTTATTTAAGATAAGATAATCCTTTATTAGTCATGCACTGGGGAAATTCACAATGTTGGCACTCAGTACAAGAACAGATAAAGTATGGTATATACAGTATAATATTTACAACATTAGAAATAATGAACAAATTAAACAAATATAGATAAATTACAGATAATTGCACATGGGGAGATGGGAGAAGTGTTGCACATTATGTTGTATTGAAATCCCCAAGTAGTGTGTGATGTTAAGTGTGTATGTCCGTGGTCTTCTGAGAGCATTGCTGGTTGTACATTTTAAGGAATGTACAAGGGATGAAGGATGTGCGATACTGCCCCTTCACACAGGGTGGAGCAACCAGTCACTGAAGGAACTACCCATTGCTGCCAGAGTATCATGGGCTGGGAGTTATTCTGCAGCATGGATGCCCGCTTGGCTAACATCCTTCTGTCTCCCACCACTTGCACTGGATCTAAGGGGCTTCCCAGGGCAGAACTGGCCTTCTTAATGAGTTTCTTCAATCTCTTCCAGTCTGCTTTTGAAATAGTGCTGCCCCAGGAGACTACACCATAAAAGATGGTAGATGCGATCACTGTGTCAAAGAAAGTCCTCAGGATGCTCCCTGCACTCCAAGTGACCTCAGTGTGCTTGGCCTCTTTTGTGAAATGCAGTGCTGTTAACAGACCAGTCCAGTTTGAAGTTTAATTGAAAACCCAGGTGCTTGTAAGAGTCCACTCTCTCAGTGACCATTCCCCTTATGTTCACTGGAAAAGTGGTTTCTGCACCTGCAGAAATCCACCACCAGTTCTTTCATCTTTCTAGCGTTTATCTGGAGGTTGTTCTGTAGGCACAAAACTGAGAACTGGTTGGTGAGCTGTACATAAAGTCAGCAGTGTGCAGTGTTAAGAGAAACTGTACTAGTCCTTGAGGGCCCCCTGTGCTGCTGACCACCTTGTTTGAAAGAGCCCTCACATACTTAGTGAGGTAGTCCAGTATCCAGTTTGACAGGTGAGTGTCCACACCAACATGTTCCAACTTGTCCTACAGTAGCCTAAGCTTTATAGTGTTAAAGAAACTGGAGAAGTTGAAGGAAGTGATTGTCAGTGTTCCCAGCCTTCTCCAGGTGACCAAGAGCTCCGTGCACAAGATAGATGATAGCATCATCCACCCCAACACCAGGCTGGTAGGCAACCTAAAGAGGGTCCATGGATGCACTCCCCAGAGGGCGCAGATAGGTAAGGACCAGCCTCTCCAGTGACTATTAGATGAGAAGTCAGTGCCACTGGCCTGTAGCTGTTGAGGTTCTTTGGGTGCTGCTTTTTTCACACGTTTTCCCAATTTGGGGTACTCTTTCCAGCTTCAGGCTCATGTTGAACATGTGTTCAAAGACCCTGCAGAGCTGATCTGCACAGGACTTAAGGAACAGGTCTTGATTTTCCTTAGCTCTTTCCTCACCTGGGCTGTTGTGAAGGACAGACTGGAGCAGGGGGGCTGGAGTATGTGAATGGCAGATTGGAAGTGTCAGCCGATGAGCCAGTGGGTGGCATTGAGCTGAGGGTTGTTGAGAAGGGAGAGGGCAGCATGCAGGTAGTGTCTGAGTGAGGGTTCAGCAGGGATGATTGAAGGATGATTGAAGTCTCCAGAGATAAGGATGAGAGCTTGTGGATGTTGTGTTTGCAGTCTACACACAGCTGAGTATATGACATCACAAGCCTCATCAGCGGTGGGAGACAGGGGAACATACGCAGCTATCATTCATAGTGTTGCTAACAGTTCAGTGTTCTTGCAACAGATTTGTTCTTTAACAGTGATGTGTCCAGAAATACACAATCTATCATTCACAAATACTGCCAGTCCGCCTCCTTTTCTCAATAGGAGCGTGGCTCCGTACAGGATCTCCAGACACGGTCGTAAACAGAGAGAAAAGTAGTGCTAAAAGTAGCACAAGCGATTCAGTTTTAGTGTCTATTGTGGTTAAAAGGATAACAATACACTTCGCAAACAGAAAAGTAACATTAAGTTTGAGAAAAACTTTTATTTATTTTTGTGCATTGGACTGATATATCTGTATAATACATATTTTACATTGCAGAGGTATATTAATAAAATTTCTGATTTGAGATGCTAAAAAGTATTTTGCAGACAAACACCTATATTTTGGCCAATGTTTTTCATGTGTGCTTAAAACATGAATCACCCAGCTCCAAGGGCCTGGGGTTGTGGGTTCAATCCCTGCATGGATCCAAAATGCATGTAGTAGGTAAATTTGGCCTGGTTAATTGGCCCCTAGGTATGAGTGTGTGTGGTACACTGTAATGGACTGGTGCCCTTTCCACGGTTTATCCCTGCCTTGTGCCAAATGATTCCAGGTAGGCTCTGGATCCACTGTGACCCTAATCCGGCTAAAGTGGATAAGATAAGGACTGATTGACTGATTGTTTAAAGGCTATTTTAAATATTTGGGAAAGCTAAATCTGTGAATATAGATTTATGTGTATGCATATATTTCTGTTCTTTCACAGTAAACTGTGTGGTTCTAATCTTGGTTAAAGCTTTTATTTGTGGGACCTGTTCCCTGGATCTGTTCCATCCACATAGCTATAACAGAATTGTGTCAGAGAAATGTGCCAAATGAAAGCTAATGAGGCAAAAAAAAAACTAAGCTAGTGAGGCAAAGCTTGTCCAATCTATTTGTATGTCCCTCCATCTATCTGTTAGTCCAACCAGTCATACCTGTGACCTGGATGCACATCCAGCAGTAAAGTGAACAGGCCATAATCACACTGCACTTTCACCTTGCTGTTTTCTTCATGTGGTTGAACAAAATCATTCAGGTAAGGTATCACCACAAGAAGCTGAAGAATGTATTTAGTAAGTGAGATTAAGCAAGACTGCTTATGTAGAGCATATTTCACTCATTTCTTTCACTTTGAATGCACTGTAGTTTAGTTATGTATAACAACCATGTCCAGGCAGTTATCGTCTGTCTTGTTTTAGATGTTTGGCTGCAACATGCATATTCAATGTCATTCAAACAATGTTGGTTTTAGGTATGGGTCACCTGGACATCTCGCCAGGAGTGGCATGGGGCCCCAACACAAGAAACATCAGAAAGTTCTTGCAGGGTATCCTCATTACCACCTGCAGACTGCTCCATTATCTTAGCATATATGTTAATTAATGCCAGGTTTGGCCCTCATATGGCTGACCAACTAGGATAGTTCTTGAACTTCCCACGGGTCAGTCTGTACCCAGAAGGCCATTGGGGTGGGTGAGAAGCAAGAAAGTTCAAATTTTAGATAGGGATGTGAGAAAATATTGATATATCCAAGTAATGTGATATGTTTTACGATACTGTATCAATTCTTAAAAGCAGTTTGAATTATTAATTTGCATGCAGAAAATTTGTAGCAAAAAGCAGTTAATTCCACGCTTGCCATGTTGTCTTCAAACCTGTTGTTGTGCATAAAATATAATCTTTTACTCAGGTTTTATATATGAGATGGTGTGCTTTTATACTGACAATTTTCCTGAATAGAAAAGATCACGTTGCTTTCAGTATCACAGTATATATCAATATATTGAATCATAATCCCGGTCTTGTGATGCATAGCACATCACTAGGTCCTTACCAACACACAGCCCTTGTTGTAGGTAGCAGCTCTAAAATGTGAGTTTCCTCTTTGATGATCAATAGTATAATAATTAGGTTCTCCTCTGTATAAGTGTGTTATTCTATTTGAGAATTTGAGATGCTAATCGGAGTGGTTCTCCTGGGGCATCTTACCAAGTTAAACTGCCGCTACATGTTTTGTGGGACAGAAATTGAAATGTAACAACAGAATGTACTAGCAAAAAAAGCATGCAAGATGTTCCCAAACTTTTGAGAGGCTGTGTGTATAGTTTATTTATTATTGCTAAGAGAACACCGTTGTGCTGTATGACAGCAATGCTTGCGTCCAGTTCCAAAGGGATTGTGGTGTGCCTAGATATCAGGCTTAAGAAGGCAAGCGTCTTTTTAATGATATTTCAGATGCTTAGTGAATGCACCCACACGCTGCTGTCTCTTTTTAGTAAACAGGTGATGAATAATGCAGAATTCTGGCGTAATTAGAAGCTGCTGATGAGTCATAAATTTTCATTTGAATATTCCGTCCCAACGAGGCCTCGTTAATAAAACGAGCCGGCCCCGATCATTAATTATCACTCGTCTTCTGCATCCCTGGCGACGGTTAAGAAAGAAAGCTCATTTGGTTCGTAACGTTCCATTAGGGCCAGGGGTAGGTAATGGGATCAAAGGAGAAACTATGGGCTTGAGGAAGAATTTGTATGTGTGTGCATGAGTGTATGCATGTGGAGAAGTTTGGTTAGGTCAGTATGTATATAATTGTTGGCATACACTCACATTTGAGCAAGTAATGTCCAAGGTGTAGGGGTCAGATGTCCCCCTGAGAAATGAGGTTCAACATGGAAAAATGTGTGCTTAATAGTCCTGAACATGATTAATGTGTTCATGGAGGTATGTCTTGTTGCTTGAGAACTTTTTCCCTGTTGGCCAAAGGATGTTAAATGTAGAAGTCTGTGAATCCTTTTTAAAATGTAAATAAACTAAAATAAATTAAATTAAATTAGGTTAATTTAAACAGGGGTGTTCAAAACATTCAATTATACATTTCATTAGCACATACATCTAGCTACACCCAAGTTGATTTTATATTATTGGAAACAAGTATTTGATAAAATAGAAAAAGTGAACTTAACATTTGGTACAGAAAGCTTTGTTTGCAATTACAGCGGTCAGACATTTCCTGTAGTTCTTAACCAAGTTTGCACATACTGCAGCATGGATTTTGGCCCACTAAATCTTCTCCAAATTTTTCAGATCCCAGGTCTGTCACTTGGCAACATTGAGTTTCAGCTCCCTCCAAAGAATTTCTATTGGGTTCAGGTCTGGAGTCATATACAGTGGAGGAAATGGAAAGTAATTATTTGATACACTGCCAATTTTGCAAGTTTTCCCACCTATGAAGAGAAGTCTGTAATTTTTATCATAGGAACAATTATGTGTATGTCATAAATATGGCCAACACTGATCACCAAAATATGTAACAGTAGTTTCATATTACTACAACAGTAGTAGTAAGTAAAATTGATTGATATTCAGCTTTCAGCAGAGATCTAGGAATTGCTGACTATTAAAGTATCATAGTTTAAAAACAAAAAAGAAATTACAGTCTTCATTACAGACTACAGAACATTCAAACAATAACTGTGCATCAGGAACTTTTGGAAATGGGTTTCCTTGAAGGAGCATCTGCTCCAAATATCACTATGCACAACTCCTGCTAGATGTATAGGTGTGAAGCATCACCACTTGTCTGAAATGATGACACGTCTCTATCTGGCAGTTTAATAGGTCTGAATCTAGTTTTGGTGGATGCAGGAGAACATCTTCCTGGATGGCATAGTTCTAAGAGTAAATTTTGGTAGAGGAGAAATAATGGGCATGGTTTGTTTCAGGGCTTGGGTTCTTGGTTCCATTGAAGACAACACAACAGTTTTAGACTATATGTTTCTACCTTAGTGGCAGGAGTTGAGAGCAGGTCTAGTTCCAGTATGATTGTACCCTTGTGCGCTAGGAAGTCCATAAATACATGGTTTGGCAAGTTCTTTGTGGAGGAAATCCAATGACCTGCACAAAACCCTGACCTAGTCTGAAACTCTTTGGGTTGAATTGGAACTTTGATTATAAGCCAGGCCTTCTCGTCCAACATCACTGCCTGACTTCAAAAATGCTCTTTTGACTGAATGGGCACAAATTCCCATAGACACTGCAAAATCTTGTGGATAACCTCCCAGAGGAGTGCAGGTAGTTATAGTTGCAAAGATGGTGGTGGAATGGGATGTCCAGGGATGTTTGGTGCCTAATGTATTATGTTTAAATGTACATTTTGTAAGTTTTCTACAATATAAGACTACTTTATGACAATATTATTAATGTGGACAAAATATTGTGAGTGTGATAAACAATTCTCAGAAATCTCATTGTGGTTCTGTACATATATAGTAAAATGACTCGACAGAATCCAGAATGTCCTGTTTTAAGGTCACACGTACAAGGGTAACACAGGAGTATGTGTGTGGGTAACCTTTCCACACAGTCCCCAGTGGAGCAGAGACAGACCATTAGCTCTTTTGTGGGGCAGTTTTTTTTTCACCCGTGCTGTGCTTTAAAGCCGTCATGGGAAAGTAGGTGTGTGCTGAATTGCTCCCACAGCCATTTTACATGCTGCTAGGCCTGAAGCACATTAACACATTAGCTCAGCATGAGCTGTGTCCAGCTAAGCCATCCTGATTAGACTCCATAATGTTGTCAAGACAACGCCCACAGTGTGAAAACAAGATGGGACAGAGATCTGTGTGCTGTCAGACTGGTCATTTTGACTACATGCCTGTTTCTCAGAAAAAAGATTAAGGTACTTGTCTGCTAGTTGTAATGGTAGTGGGATTGATTGAATTATATGCGGACGTTTGAGTGTTTTAAAAGTGAATAGAAGTAAACAATGTTTGAAGCAAACTACTTAAATTATAGTTGTATAATGTTCAATTGCTCTTACTTTAATTAACAATTTATCAAGTTATCAATTAGTTGACTAAAGATCACAGAAATGTGTGAAAAGGGGTTCTCTCTAACCCAAGAAGTCAGAAAGTGTCAAACACACAGTAGGTCTGTATTGTCCAACCAGAGTAATAAGTTACACACACACACACACACACACACACACACACACACACACACACACACACACACACACACACAAAGCAAACAACAAAAAACACCACAGTGTATCTTAAATCATCTACCTCAGTTTTAGTTTAGCAAACTGCATAAACTATAATGGCTGAAGGATAAAACTACTAGCTGCTAATGCACTCACTGCTTTGGGTTCCATATCCATATGAAAACAAGTTTAATCACTAACTTTTAGTTTTAATTATTTGAACACAGAGCTTTGGCTTTAGTTCCCTTTTGACTGAAACAGCTTTAGCTCACAGAAATAAAAGCTGAGGTTTTAGCTCTCTAAAACTGAGCCTCAGGTTTGGGTGACAGGAAACTGAGTTTTAGCCTTAGCTCATTTAATACAGAGCTTTGGATTTAACTCCCTTAAAACAGATTAGCTAACTGAACACAACATTGACTTTAGCTCACTAAAACTGAGTGTTAACTTTAGCTCACTAAAACAGAACATTAGCTCACTAAAACAGAACGTTAGCTCACTAAAACAGAGCATTAGCTCAGTAAAACAGAGTGTTTGCTCACTGAAACAGAGCCATTAGATCACTAAAAGAAAGCTTAACTCACTAAAACCTGAGCGTTAGCTTTAGCTCACTAAAACAGTGAGTGTTTGCTCACTAAAACAGAGCATTAGCTCACTACAACAGAGCATTAGCTCACTACAACAGAGCATTAACTCACTAAAACAGTGAGTGCTCACTAAAACAGAGCATTAGCTCACTAAAACAGAGCATTAACTCACTAATACAGAACTTTAGCTCACTAATACAGTGTTTGCTCACTGAAACAGAGCATTAGCTCACTAAAAGAGAGCTTAACTCTCTAAAACCTGAGCATTAGCTCACAAAAACAGAGCATTAGCTCACTAAAACAGAACATTAACTCACTAATACAGAAAGTTAGCCCACCAAAACAGAGCTTTACCTCACTGAAACAGAGCGTTAGCTACTAAAACAGAGTGTTGGCTCACTAAAACAGAGCAACAGTAGTGAGCTTGAAAACAACAATCAGTCTAAGTTGTGTAGTAGTTAATTGAATGTCAGTCCATTTTGGCTATTTTGTTATTTACTGCCTTTAATATGTTCGCCTACTATTCCTCCTAAATTAGTTTGTTTTTCAACCCATGTTTGCAAAAATATTTATTTGTTAGCTCTGCTGTGGTGTTGCTCTTTGCTGGTGGATACTGTCTGTTTAAACGTGCCTCATAAAAACTAATCATTGTGATTACATATAATGTATTGTGGGTCAAAAGATTTGAGTGTCTTGATGCTATTTTTGGTTTGCTTTGGCTTGTTTTTAAGTTTTCAGAAGCTGATTATGGCCTCTGCAGTAAAACCCTAATTTTTTAAGACTTCAAGGATGCGGTACATAGTGCAGAAAATAATAATGAATAAAACCCCCAAAAACAAAAAGCATAGTAGTACCACTGCATACACGATATGTCCAAATGTTTGTGGACACCATTATAAATTATATATTCAGCTACTTTCAATTGCACCTTCTGTGGGTTAGAGAGGTATAAACTCTGAAAGGCCTGAGAGCTGTGGAACAGTGTTCTCTGGCATGATGATGCTCCATCCAATTTTTATGTAATGAGATTTGGAGTTTGGGATTATGTGAGGTGGTGATCATCCAGTTTCCTCACCTCACTAATGCTCTTGTTACTTAATGCTTAATTTACCCCGAACAGTGCACCAAGGTGGTATTGTAAATGTACACTTTAGTCTCCTTGCAAATCACATACTAGAACATCTCATCCCAGTGTACTTATAATAGGATATAGCAAAAACAATTTTGATCACATAACCTATTTAGCTCTCACCACCTCGGAAGCCTTGTATTACGATGGACTCCATCACACTCTTACTTGGGTTGCCAATGAGTTAGTGAATCAGCAGATGAAGACAGAGGTTATTGTTCTGATATCTCCATGTTCGTCGTCGCTTTTGTTTATCTGTTTTGTTTACCACCACAGTTGCTCAGCAGAATCTGCCAGAGTTCAGAGATTACCTAGGCTAGTGTTGTGCCAAGTAATGGTGGAATTCCAGCCCTTTCTTTGTTTCTATCCTTTTGAACAAACTTGGAGAAGACTGCTAACTGAGAGTTCTGTTACACCAGCTCACAGATGCACTGAGCATTGGTGATAGAGTGCCATCCAAGCAAGCAGCTAAAGTGAGCCCAGATGTGTTCTTTGTAGCTGGAGACCAACCTGCAATCTCCTACTAATTGGGCCAACAGTTAGATAGTTGCACCACTCTGGAACTGTATCAGTGGATTTTAAATAGCTTTCAGTCACTGCTGTCATGACAAGAAACACCCTTCTGATGGATTCTGTCTTGACCCATTTGACATCCGGAAAACCCTACACAGGGTTAACCCATGAGGGCTACAGGTCCTGACAACATATCAGGACCTGTAGGGTATGTACTCAGAATGTGCGGACCAACTGACACACGTCCTCATAGACTTCGGTAATACCTCCCTGAGCCAAGCCATTGTTCCTCAGTGCTTCAAGGTCACTACTATCAAAGAGGTAGCCAGCAATAACACTCAATGACTACCACCCTATACCACTCACTCCCTTCATCATGAAGTGCTTTGAAAGGCTAGTAGAAGACCACATAGCATCCAGGCTCTTTGCAACACTTGAGACACTCCAGTTTGCATACCAACCTAACCGCTCCACTGATGATGCCATATCATCAGCACTTCACCCGATCCTGGCTCACGTGGAGAATTAGAGTAGTTATGTGCAGATGCTTTTCATTTACTTCAGCTCTGCTTTCAATACAGTCATTCTCCAGCACTTGGCAAGGAAACGTAGGCATCAGCACCCCATATGCAATTGGTTGACTTTCTCACAGACAGACCCCAGACAATATTGGTTGGTTTAAAAACCTCAAATTCCATCTTCATGAATACCGGAGTTCCCCAGGGCTGTGTGCTTAGCCCTCTGTTGTTCACTCTGATGTTCACAGATGATACATCAGTGGTAGGTCTCATTAGCAATGACAACAACTTGGCCTACACTGAAGTGTGACAACACTGAAGTGAACCAACTCGTCATCTGGTGTGACAACAATAACCTGACACTGAATGTCAACAAGACAAAGGAAATTACTGTTGACTTCAGGAAGAAGCACATGGTACATACTCCGCTCATGATCCAAGTTTCTGGGGGTTCTCATCATCGACTACCTTACATGGGCTACACACACCACCTCCCTTATCAAGAGAGCACAGCAGTGCTTTCACTACCTGAGATAAATGAGAAGAGTGAAGCTCCCTCCTCTCATCCTCACACCTTTCTACAGAGGCACTACAGAGAACATCCTGACCAGCCTTGCTGTCTGGTATGGCAGGTGCACTACCTCAGACCAGAAGTCACTCCAGAGAGTGATGAGGATGGCGGAGAAAATCATCAGACGCCCACTTCTGTCCATACAAGATCTACACCTGTAATGCTGCCACAGCAGAGCCACCAGGGTAATCAGTGACCAAACTCACCCTGACCATGGACTGTTCAGCCTTCTGCCATCTGGTAGGCGCTACCACTGCATGCGGTGCAAGACTGCCAAACTTAACAAGAGCTTCTTTCCACAAGCTGTTAGACTTCTCAACACTACATATAACTTGTTGGCCTAACTGTTGTACTCATGAACACGCACAACTTCTGAATGCACAGACAGTCAGATATTATACATTTATTATTGGACTCCATCTTCAATACAGCCATCTCTTGTGCAATAATTTCAGTGTCGTTTTCACCTAAGCATTTTATCACTTCCCGTTACACTGTGCAGTAATTACTTACTCTGGCTATAATTTCTAATATATATCACGTGCAATATCTCTCTGTCTGTTGTCCATATGTGTATTGCATCATGTTACTAGCACATCTGTGTTAGGAGAAACGCAATCCCGTTTAGCTGTGTACACCTTATTGTATAGTCTGAATGACAATAAACTTCACTTCCACACACACATCACACAGCTGAGACTCTCACTCACAGCTGTAAAGCTGCACTACCACGGTTTTTATTGGACGCCCCCCTCCGGGGCCTGCCTGTTCTGTTTTGCTTAATGCGTTTAGGCACGAGCTTTCACTATCAGAGCGAGAGAGTGAGTGTGTGTGTCTGTCTAAAGGGAAGAATCAGGCTGCCTCTGTCTGTCTCACTCTGAGTGTAATTATAAACAGCACTGGCTCTAATGAATCATTAATGTGCTGTTTACTCAGCTTAATGAGCTGATCAGCGCTGGCTGTGTGTGTGCTTCGTACATGTGCATAGGTGCAAATAAGTGCCCATCCTTCAAGTTTGAAAAAGAAAACATGGAGAGTTGGGCTTGTTTTAAGTCCATACTTTACTGTGCCAGGACAGAAATTGTATGTTTGTTCTGCAACAATCATTTGTTTTTGTTCCAGAATTGAAACATTATTTTAATCAGTTTCAATTTTGAGGACTCAGTTGTGTTCTTGTTGGTGCTGTACTAATTAGGTGCTATTTCTGCTGGAATAGCTTAAGCAGGCATTCTAAAGTAAAGCAAATCTTTACATCAGTAAGCCCTCCAAGGAAACAGACAATGCTCTTATTGAGGTGGGATGAAGGCATATTTTTCTCCCCTCTGTACTCAATTTTTCACTTGATATTTTAAGTTTCAGCATGTGTGAAGACAGCAAGTGTTTTTTGTTCTACAGTCATGGCCAGAATTTTTGAGAGTGGCACAAATTTTGATTTTCACAATTTGTATTAAATCAGATTCTAAAGTGAACAGATTGTTTGCTTGTAAGATGGCACTCAAGCAAGCTTCAGGACCTTCTCCTAAAGAGGATGCAGCTATGAAATCGGGTCACCACCAGTGCACAGCTTGCTCAGGAATGGCAGAGGGCAGATGTGAGTGCAAATGAATGCATGCCTTGGTGGATGGCTTGGTGTTGAGAAGGGAAGCCACTTCTCTCCAAGAAAACCATCAAGGACAGACTAAAATTCTGCGGGAAGTATAGGCATTGTACTGCAGAGGACTGGGGTAAAGTCTCTGATTAAGCCCCTTTCAGACTATTTGAGACATCTGGAAAAATTATTGTCCAGAAAAGAAAAGGTGAGTGCTACCATGAGTCCTGTGTCATGCCAACATTGAAGCAACCTGCATTTAAGCAAACATTTTGCCTAAGAACACAGCCATGAATAAGGAATGATATCAAAGAATCCTCCAAGAGCAACTTCTCCCAGGATAAATGTAGAGATGGACAATGGTTTTTCCATTGTGATGTTTCACCATGTCACACGTTGATAACCAAGTCACTCTGTGATCAAAACATTGAAATTTTGGGTGCATGGCCAGGAAATTCCTCAGACCTGAGAAGCTGTGGTCAGTCCTCCAAAAGAGGGTGGAAAACCAAAATCCCAGAAATTGATCACTCCAAGCACTGATTAGGCAAGCATGGGTTGCCATCATGCGAGGTTTTGCCCAGAAGCTGATATTCAGCATGCCAAGGCAAATTGCAAAAGTCTTAAAGAAGAAGGGTCAACACTGTAAATATAAAAAATGAGGCAACAAACTTTGTGAAAACAAGATTTGTGCCATTCTCAAAAAGGCAGTTTTGAGAAAAATCTGTTGTTCAGGGTTACTACTGTTTTACTATTCTTATCATTAAATTGTACATCTCTGATGGTAAAATTGCTCTATTTGTGGCACCAGGAGTTTGTAATTTGGACTGCATTGAACCATTTCACACCAAACCACTCTAAATGACCTTACCAAAATGTGAATTATGCAGACATTTGCAAACAATTGCCAGAATTTGAGTATAAGGAATTCCCAGTGTGTTGCAACTTTAGCTGAAAAGTTCAAGAAAATATGCTGTCTAATTTCACAGTTAGTTTGGGTCACAAAATAAAAGCTTGAAAAAGAGTCAATTAAGAACAGAAGCCAGAATCGGAATCGACCATATAAATGCATGATCAATGCAATTTCTATTTCGCTGATATCCATTAAAAATATGACTTCATTGTTTTTGTACAGTGAAACTGATTAATTGTAGGTTAGAAAGCCAAAAGTCAGAGTTTGGGGTCAGCCATGCTACAGCAGCACAGGGTTACGAGCTTTGCTTTAGAGTTCAACAGTTGCAGTGGATGTTTTGACACCTGTGTTAAAGCAAATGGTGAGCAACCCTTAAGATATAGATTCATATGCAGAAATTTAGTCAATCTTGGTAAAGTTACATCCTTGTACAGGTCATTTGTACTGTTGAACATTTCCCTAAATACATGATCTTTTTAGATCTTTGTTATATGATGTTATAAATATCATATTTTATGCTTCTAGTCAGCCAGTATTTAATAGGGCATATATTTTTAGAAATCTTAGTTTAACTTGTGTGAAATTATTTTTCTTATCTGTCCAAATTGACATTTCATTGTGTGTTTATACAGTTTCACTTTTTGCACATTTTATTATGTTACAGCCTTATTCCAAAATAGATTAAATTCATTTTTTCTCTCACAATTCCTCACACAATACCCCACGATCACAAAATGTTTGTTTGAAATCTTTGCAAATGCAATGAGCACATTGGCCTTCGTCATCTGTAAATGGAAGAAGTTTGGAACCACCAGGACTCTTCCTTGAGCTGGCCACATCGCCAAACTAAGTGATCATGGTACGAGGGCCTTAGTCATGGAGATGACCAAGAACCCAATGGTCACTCTGACAAAGCTCCAGTGTTGCTCTGTGGAGAGAGAAGAACCTTCCAGGAGGACAACCATTTTTGGTTTTCAAGCCTGTATGGTAGAGTGGCCAGGAACAAGCCACTCAGTGTCTCTCAGGAAAAGGCAAATGGCAGCCTCTCTGGAGTTTGCCAAAAGGCACCTAAAGGACTCAGACTGGGAGACTAACCACGGTTGAGGGAAAGACGATTGCATTGAGACTTCCTTGATGTTATCCTGCTCCAGAGCGCTCTGGAGATCACATTGAGTGGTATGAAAGTTCATCTTTCAACAGGACAATGACCCTAAGCACACAGCCAAGATAACAAAGGAGAGGTTTCGGGAAAAGTCTATGAATGTCCTTGAGTGGCTCAGCCAGACTTGTACCTGATTGAACATCACTGGAGATATCTAAAAATGGCTGTTCATCTATGCTCCCAATCCAATCTGATGGAGCTTGAGAGGTTCTGTTAAGAAGAATGGAGGAAACTTCCCAAAAACAGGTGTGCCAAGCATGTAGCATCATACTCAAAAAGACTGAGGCTGTAATTGTTGCTAAAGATGCTTCTAAAAGTTTTGAGCAAAGGCTGTGAATACGTATGGATGTTATAATTTTGTTTTATTTTATTTATTTTTGCAAAGATTTCAAACAAACGTGTCACTTCCATCATGGGGTACTGAGTAAGATTAAATTGAATGAATTAAATTCATTTTGGAATAAGGCTGTAACATAAAATATGGAAAACGGGATGCACTGTGAATACTTTCTGGATGTACTGTATGTTTGTGTGTTTCAGCTTTGTCCCTTTGAGATGTATGTATAGATATATATTCCTTTTCACAGTGGGTGGATTGATGTTTGTTTCTGTTTGCACTGCGTAACTCTTCAGGTTGGAAATTAATTACTTTCTCTTGTCTCCTTCCTCTGTCAGCTCTGGAATGAAAGAGATGTAATCATTTACCTGTTGCTTACATGTGCAGGTGTTTGTGTTTATTTGTGACTTCTCACTCTGTATAGTCTGTTGTTTGGTTCTTATCTGCTCTTTAAACTGGAATTCACATAGCCTTTCAACCTGCACTTATTCCATGTTATTTTGTATCTGACTGGTTGTCATGGAGACACTCTGAAGTGTTTTTCCCCACCATAAGCTGCCACTCATTTTCAAGAGTTTGAAAAGAGTGAATACAAGAAAAGAGAGTTCCAGCATTCTCTGCTTTTTTTCCCTAAGAGGAATATTTAAGCAATAATACACAAGAAGAAGTGCTATAATGTCAGATATTGGTACTGGTGCTGTTGTAGGCACAGGCAGAGTGTAGATAAGTACACCAGTGTCAATACCTCAAAATATGATATGAACCTTGAATTTATTATTGTGATTATACCACAGTTTCATTATTGCAGTTTATTGATTGTTGTTAAGATAAGGACAGAAATAATGTGTTTATCTACCTTCAACGAGGTAAACTATTTCCATTCTACCAGAATTTGTATTTACATGCACTTTGGGACATCATGCAAATAATAGTGTGAAATCATTTTTGTTTTCCTGTGTGATTTAGTACAAGAATTCATTTTCATTTTTTTACTTGTATATTTAGAACATTGCTTTGTTATGGCTGGTGTCTTGTAAGTTCTTGCGTCATTGCTAGGTTATATGTGTCCATGAAAAAGAAGTACTGGAAAAGCTTTGTTCGGAGTGCCATTTTCATGCAATATTGGCACACCTAGAACACCTCTCAGCTCACTTTGGTATACTACAGTACGAGCCTTACTACTGCTAATGGTTTTCAGTGATACTTTATTTGAAATCCATCTGAAGAAACTTCATGACACATACATAAGCATTGAATAGTATAGCATAATTCCCACCTAATGGAACTTTTCTGATGCCTAGTTAAGAGCTTATTTATAGTGCATCCAGAAAGTATTTATATTTTATGTTACAACTTTATTCCAAAATTAATACATTTAATCTGTCACAATTCTGCACACAGTACCCCACAATGACAAATTGAGAGAAGTTTGTTTGAAGTTTATTAAAAATCAAACACAAAAATATAACATGTACATAAGCATTTTTGCTTGCTGTTTTAACAGTGTGGAGTGTTATGTGGAGCTCAAGATGAGACCTGGAACACCAACATTTTGTAGAGAAAACCAAAACCCTTATTTGACCTACAAGAAAGTGTTGCAAAACTTTCATTTCCTGGCAGTTAACAGTGGTCAGAATAAGGTCTGGAAGACCAAGAAAATGTTCAAAGCAGTTGCTTGTAGGAATGCTAGAATGGCAAATCAGAACCCCTTCTTGACTGCAAATGATTTTTAGGAAGATTGAGCAGACACTGGAGGTACATTGTTGTAATGTTCAGTGAAACCTACACAAATATGGTCTTCATGGAAGTCATCAGAGGAAATCCTTTCCTGTGTCCTCACCATAAAATTGTCAGAAGTTTTGTTGAGGGTTAAAAAGGCACAGAATTTCATCAAAAAAACATTCAAGCTCTTTGTATGGCTACAAAAAGTGTTTACATGCTGTGATGCTAGGTTCTAACCATGCAGGGTGCCCAAAGTTTTGCTTTGGACCATTTTCCTTTTTTGTTATTTGGTTAAAAAATGAAAATAAGAATAGCTTTTGCTTAATCTACAGAGGGAATGTGCCATCTTAACCATATGCTTTGGAGATAATTTCATCTTCACCTGTTCAATCATTTTGCCCAGGGGTGCCCAAACTTTTGCATGCCCCTGAATATATGCCTAATATTGACAGAGGCTGAAGAGACTCTGTGCATTCATGCATCTCTAAGAAGAAAGTCCTGGGGCCTTTTGTAATTTCAGCTCAATTTTCCCCATTGATTCAAATTAGCATCATTGATTATGTGCCACAAAACATGGATAAGTCCTGTAGAACCAGGATCCTTCTAGTTAGTTTTTCTCTCAGTGGGTGATGGTCTATACATTCAAGCAAAGTAGGAAAGCAGAATGTGCTGTTTCGTCTTGGTTCCTTTATGCTCTTTTTCCAAAAAAGTCAGAGTGAATCTGAATTCAAGTCATCTCTGGGATGCTATAGGCCATTGATGTTAGCGTGATGCCACAGTCTGCAAGACGGCTTAAGTCATAAAAGTTTCCTGATTTAGCTAGTTTTTTCCCTGTCGTATACTGGCTGTGTCTGGCTTGGGCTGCTGGATCTCACTTTCGTCTGGTCCTTTTTGGTTTCTTGTGCTTAGGGACCTGAGTGTCGAGTGTTTCTTTCTTTTTTTTTGCTGTTTCGTGAGTCTTGTGATGTGACGAAAGCCCAGTTTAAACTATTGCTGTTTTGCTTGTGTTTTTGTCCAACTATGTGCCCCTGCAAACAGCTGGGGATGCTCATGCATATTGCAACTCTAATAGGGATGACCTCACAGTAATTTAGTTACATTGCATTACATTTTTAGTTCATCCAGTACATCTCAAATTGGTATGATTCAAAATTATGTTTAAAACATGTTTAACATGTGAATATTAGTCAGTTAAAAACTTGAACTTAATTGACAATGCAGGGCCTTGAAACTACTCTCACATCAGCAACAAGAGATTTGACTTGGACTCACCTCAGACTCCACTCGGACTCACGTAACTTGACTTGGCATTCAGAGACTCATAATTCAACTACAACTATCACCCAGGGACTCAAACCTCAGTTACAACTACCACACACCCGAGTCTTGAGACTCAACTTGGACATGCACCCACAGACTTGAGACTTGAGTTGCATTAAGAGTCTCGAGACTCAGCTTTAACATCCACAGGCTCATGACATGACCTCAGTCTTGGACTCAGTTTGGTGCCACACTTCAAACACTAAAAACTTGATGCAAACTCAAACTCTGGGGACTTGAGACTCAATTCACACGAGCAATTTGAGATTATAGATTTCTCATATGTGCACCTGAGAGACTTGTCTCTGATTTGCACCCAGTGACTTTAGACTCAACTCCTATTCACACCCAGTGACTTGAAGCTCACCTCAGATTTGCATCCAAATAAAACCTGTGAATGTCTGTATAATATAGCACCACATTTGTGCATTTTCCTGTTTCCACACAATCAGTTCAGCTCAGAAAAGACCTGGTGACGAGCTGATTAGATCAGGTGTGTTGGGAGAAAAAACACAGAAATGTCCACCATGGGGCGTGTCTGTGTGTTAGGGAGTAGTAAGCTTGCCGCCCATGTTCAGATTCACCATCCTCCAACCAGCACTGAGATGACCTCCAACTGAACACACACACTCCTGTATGTAGGCCGCTTAAATACCAAGGGAACAAACCACAGCATGTTTATCTGACTATAGTTCAAAAGCATGGGTATGCATTTTTTTTTTCTCCACACACACCTCTCTCTCTCTCTCTCTCCCTCTCCTTCTTTTTCTCTCACACATGCACACCTGTATGTTCAATATGAGTTTAGTAAGACACAGTGTTGAGGTTGGGGAGGTCAGTGTATTTAAGGCTGCGTGCTGACAGGACATCAATAATATTCTTAATATGTCCTGTGTGTGTGCGTGTGTGTGTGTGTGTGTGTGTGTGTGTGTGTGTGTGTGTTTATGTTTATATATACATGTAGGGGGATGTATTTGTCTTGCAGGCAGAGGGCATTGGGGGCATGTAGACTCAGCGGAGCTGCAGGGCTGCATTAGAATAAAAAGAGGAGAGCATGCCATTACTACACAAGAGAACAGAGTAATTCAGCACACCCCAGTACTCTCTCTCTCTCTCTCTCTCTCTCTCTCTCTCTCTCTCTCATACACACACACACACACACACACACACACACACACACACACACACACACAAAAACACAGTCGATATCACCATCAGTGCCAGGTGAGAAGGATCACATGCCCTGGCCTAAAAAAGTAGTTAACAGGAGAGATTGCTTTGTGATATCTGCCCTTTGTCTGTCTCTCACACACACTCACCCTAGAGTGATGTCTTCTCTCTAGCTTCCCCGCACACACATTTTAATTACAAAAACTGGAAAGCAGAGTGAAAAGTGATGGAGTATTCCAGCTAAACCTAAACACATTTAGCACACATTCCAATTTCCAAAAGACATTTAAAGACCATATCATTGAAAACCAGAATCTCCCTGTTTTTTGTTTTTTTTTAAATAAAGAATAATGATGTGGTAAGAAAACTCTCACTGATTCATATATTCCTATGTGGGAAAAGCTGCACATTGAGATATTGTAACTCTCATAAAAACACTTACCCACCTCCAAAATGGCAATTGTACAGAAGAAGGAAGAGCATTCCTAACTTTCTGGGGAAGTCAGAGTAAAATGAGTGTATTCCGTCATTTTGAGTATTTCTACTGGTCCAGTCATAATGAAATGTTTACACAGTGTACAGAATAACTGTCAGTTTCATACTCTGTCAGTGTGAAAACTGGCAAAAATGCTCTTCTATTTAGCCTAGAGACAGATTTGTCAATGTTTCCAGTCAGCTCAGACTTGTTAGTGCATGTCAAAATAGAATATTTTATATTTAATTTGAGTCAAAAGGGCAAACTGTGTTTTATTTTCAATACATTTAAAGTGACATATTTCAGGCTTTTTAAAACTGTTAATTATACTATTTAGTGATTTAATCAAAAATAAATATTTTAATAATTTAAGATTCTGGATTTCTAATTTTCAGGAGTAATAGGCCAAACTGGTCTGAAGTACAACAAAAAAATGAATGAAAAAACAAAATTGACATGTCAGGAATATAAAGTTATCTTTTACGTTTTTAAAATAAATTATAAGCATGTTATAAGCATTATTTTGAGATGTTCTAGAACCAGTTCTGTATAATTGTTTTTTTATTACCATATTTAGATTTCTTTCACTTTAAGAAAAAAGTGGGAGACTTTTTTTTATACAAACCTAGTAACTGATATAAAAAATAAGAATTATTGGACAGTATTGTGACAGAAAACCAGCTTGACATCTAATGACATTTGAAAAATGTTACTACACCATATCCCATATATTTTCTATGTTGACAAATTGATGATTTTGTATACCCTTACCATTTCTGTTAGACATTGTCATATGAAACTAACATTTATGGCTGTGCCTAGTTTTATATTATTTTAACTACCTAGACCACAGAACAAATAATAAAATTAAATAAAACAGAATACATTTTTTATGTTAACATCACCAAAACTACTCTTAGTTATGATTCCTCCGATTGATATTTTGAGTTCTTCATCTTATTTCATGTGCTTTCTTGTATGTTTAATTCATCGGACTTAATTTCAGATAGATTTCTAATTAGAAAAAGATTTATTTAATTAGACAATTATGATTTGCAATGCTTTATTTTTTAACAAAACAAAAGTCCAACATATTTCCAGTGTTAATGGTTTTTGCTTATAAGAGTATCCTTTACTGAGACTTCACATCCATGTTTTTCTGAATGGACTGTTTGTGATGCTTAGCTTCCACATATTGTCTTGGTGCTAGGGCTTGGCGATATGGACAGAAAATCATAGCCAGTATCATATGTATGATACTTTCCTTTCTTCATTTGTTTGATTTTTCATTTGTTTTTCCCTCTGGTTTGCTGCTGTGTATTGAAAGCTCTCTGTGGGCCAATCCTTCTGTTGAATATTCTGCAGTAACGGTGCTTAACGTTGTCATCTGTTGGTGTAAAGTCATTAGTCTTCTTTTGTTGTAGTGGCTGCTCTGCTGCTCTGTTTAAGCTCCGTAGATCAGCCCAATCACTGGCAAATTATTCAACACCAAGCCCACAATAACAAACGCTGGTGATGGCACCCACAGCACTGCTGTGAGAAAGGGAGTATGGCGTTCCTGATCACAGCTGAGGCTCTCTCCTCATAGAGATTTAATGAGGCCAGCCTTTATTACGGCTCCTATTCAGCTCCTGCTAATTAATTATTCCCTGTAATGAATACTTTGACTTTTTTTCTGTCTTTCCTTTTCTTACTCCTCCTCTTTCTCTTTCTAAGCCACTTGTCGTGTTTTTCCCCTGCCCTTTGAATTGACCTCTTTCTCTGTCTCACCCTCTGTCTCTCTCTCTGTTTATTCAGTCTCTTATAAGCAATAAGTGTGCTTTAGCCTGGAGAATATCTGAGCACGTTTGTGTCTTTAACCCCTACTTGATCCTCTGTGCAGTCCTTTTGTGTGTTTGAAAGAGTCAAGGAATCAATGATTTGCATGGATTGTAAAATGCAGGGAGAACTAAAATGAAATGTATAGTGTTGTGAAAAGGTTTGTGCGCCTTGGTCAAACTACCAATTACAGTGCATCTGGAAAGTATTCACAGACACTAGTGAGGGTCGAGGGAAAGATGACTGCAGCTATGTACAGAGACATCCTTGATGATAACCTGCTCCAGAGTGATTATCAGCTTGCATGCTGACTTAACTAATGCTCCTCACCACATGCGATATCAAAGTCTTCTTTGATAAATTGAGACAGTTACTTCATCAAGGGCAGGTTAAACTCTTTTAAATACTTTTGATTTCAGAAGAAACAGTGAATAAAGTGTCCCAATAGTTTTTCTTGTGTGTGTGTGTGAGAGAAAGAGAGAGAGAGAGAGAGAGAGAAGGGGGGAGTGGCTTCTATTGGCATAAAATGTCATGAATGACCATTTTTTTCTTTGAACACTTTTCACTGCATACATTATGCTTGTAGTGCGAGAGTATGACTCAGTGCCAATGTGTGTGTGTTGGGTGACAAGAGGGGGGGGGGTGTGGGGGATGGGGTGACTTGATGTAGCCTTATGCATTTTACAGTATTATGAAAATTTGTCACATTTTCTGTTTGCTTGGACCAGTTCAAAATGGAACACATTGACTGGCTGTGTCAGAGTATTTGGCCCAATTCTTGACGCAATGATAACATGCCATACTTGCATGATTACTTCTAGCTTTAGTCATCAGGGAGTGAATTTTCAGCATATCCTTTTTATAAATATATTGTAGGCCTTCTGTCTGCTGTAGTCTTTCATAAATCTATACACATTAGTGGTCATATGGTGTCTGTTCACTGTCTGTATGATTTCTATTGACCCTCGTTGGGCTTCAGGACACTGGCTTTGGCTTGAAGAGTGTTTACAAGGTGTAGATGACTTCACTGATTTCAGTTTGTTTGTGATTCTTTAGCTTATAGGGTGTGAATCCCTAGAGGAAGTTTTGAATGAATTTTAAGGGAACATTGATAAGGAGAGAGACAAAAATAGCCTGAAATAAGTTTTTGATTTTGTGATCAGGATTTTTACAGTCCAATTTAGAAGCTGTGGGTTAAGTGAAGCATTTTCAGTTAAGCGCTTTTTCAAAACAGACCAGATCAAAAGTAGCAGTTGGGAAGGACTCATGTTCTGTGTTAAGATATAACTAATACATGATTCTACTTTAACCAAAGTTGACCTTTTCTTAATTTATACAATAATATATGCTCAGCTCTTTATTCATGGGTTATTCATGCCCCCGTAATGCTTCAATTTTGATTCACCAAAGCCCTTAACATTGCCCTGGTCAAAACCTTCTTAAGGGTTATAAAGCCACCTTTGCATTGTTTATACTGGGTTTATTATTGGGTTAATATAATGCCCTGAGCTGTTGGTGTGGCGCAACAGATAGCACCACCAGTGAGCCATCACACCATGTGGGCAATTGGGGTTCAACTATACTGAGCCACACCAATTTCTTGGGCAAAACTCTTAACACTATTCTTTCTCTCCTCTGTAATATGAGTAACCTTGTTGAGTCTTTCTGAATAAGAGACTCAGCTAAATTCCATAAATGTACATGTGTTTAAAGATATGGCTGATGGGGCTATATTTCATAACTTCTTCCTTCCGGTACTTATTAGCATATTTCTGGCATGTTAAGCTTCTTCTCTAAGATAAAAACGCTTAGCAACCCCCTTACCACTTCTCACAGCCTTCCTTTCTCCTCTTTCTCCTTACTCTTGTTCACCCTGTCCAATTATGTTTGACCTGACATTTGGTTTCCTGCTAATTTTTATGATTTGGCTGTTGGTTTTCTACTTCCACCCCAACCCTCTTATATTTTATAGCTGCTACTTGGCACTTTTTTTTTTTTACATTTAACATGAAAATATATCTGACTTTATTAAAGTTAACTTAAACACTGAATTTTGAATAACATATTCCTTTGTGTTTTAGTTAGCAAATGCATAAAACAGCCTCAAGCTATTTGGTAATTGAGAGATTCATAATCTGAATAACTGACTATTCCTTTCAATAATCAATAGATTACTTGCAGCACATAACCTCCTAGAACAGTTATGGAAATCCTGCAAATGTACATTAAAATGTTATCAAATTGTATTCAGAGAATTGTTGCTCTTGCATTGCCTATATCTTTTCTGTAGATAGATTACAATGTTTGTCCACATGTCCTGGTTAAAGAAATGAATACTTATATAAACAATGTGATACATAAAATAGGTGATCAAGAACAAGGATGCAGTTAGTTGGGTAATGATCACAGTATTCAGTAACATTACCTTTGTATTTGTCATTTTTTTCAGATTTGCTGTTTTCTTATTCCAAACATGACAAATAAAATATTCATGTGCAAAAATGAAACAAATTGAAGGAAGGTTGAATTATTCATTAGCATTTAAAATTTTTTCCACTGTAAGCATATTGCTTAAATGTGATCACACTTTTGACTTTAAAAATGTTTAAAAGTTTAATGGCCTGGTTGGAACATTGGTGCATGTGCATTCTGAGATTCTTTGTTGAGGTTTTGAGCTTTTTCAAGTCTATAAAGATTGTATGTCCAAATGTTTATGGACACCCCTGCTACCGAATGCATTCAACTACGTTAAACTGCACACATGGTGGACACATATGTGCAAATGCACACACATCTTATCTAGTCCATGTAAAGAAATATTGGCAATAGAATAGGAATCCCTGGAGGAGATACACATGTATTGACCCCATGCCTAATGCCAGATGTGGACGAAAGGGCTATAAAGGTGAACTGTATTCTCTGAAATGATGGTGTTCCATCCAGTACTTTTGGGATGAGTTGGGTTGTTGGGGATGAGATGAGGTTGGTGAGGTGATCATCCACTGTCCTGATCTCACAAGTGTGCTTGTTGCAGTGCAAACCCTAACAGCAATAGTATGAAGCAAATAAACCCTTGATTTCAGAAGAACAAAAACATGAACACAAGTGTTGAACACAATTTTGTAAACATGGTGATTAATAGAGCCATCTACAAAAGGTTTTCTACAACTCATGTGAACCCTCTAAGAAGGCAAAGAACACAAATGTTGTCCACTGCCTATACTAACAAAAACCTTTATTTATAAAAGTGCACAAACCAGCATACAGAATACTTTATAAAGAATGTGAAAAGTCTGATTACTGCGGGAAGAATACTTTCAGTTAATTAGCAAATTGAATAAGTTATGCTTTTACATCTGGTTTTGTGAAATGAGGACGAAACTGCTGTTTTGTACGAGGACAACACCTATTCCATATTCATCGGCATTGTTTCATTGAATGTTTCAAATACTGCTATTAGACAATCCCATATTTGATCAATAGCTCTCTTTCTTTCTCCCACCATATTTTTCAGGAGGCTGCTGTGGATGTTCTCTCTGGGGTGGGGGAGATAATGGACAGGGAGGCTTTATCAGAGAAGCTGAGTGACTGGCTGCCATTGTCTCTGCACATTCACAAAGCCTTATTGTAATTAGCCTGTATGGTAATCAGAAACAGGGTAAAGCGGTGCTGTCACTCAAACAGGGTTGTTTTTAGGGTTATATTGGGCCCATTGTTCTGTGTTCTGCATCTGCCCATTGTCTCTGAAGGCTGATTGGCTTGCCAAAGCCTCTTTTTACTTGCTGCAATTGACAAAACTTTATCCTTTTTATGGTGTCTGTGTTAACTTTGCAATTGTATATCTACATTTAGAATTGGCTGTGCATAAGCAGTTTTCCATTGTGCGAAAGTTTGTGGGTCAGGAAGGTTTTCCATGTGTTTATTTATTTCAGCAAGGCTTCTGTCAATCTTTAATTTGGCTGTTATCTCTGTCTTTTAAATAATTTATGAAATAACTTCTCCAAAGTCCACAGCAACAAAAATAGAAAAAATAGCTCATGGGCTTAATTTTAATAATATGGTAAGGCATGGTATTATATGCTCCTCAATAATGACTTTAAAGGGGTTCTTTGTGTATGGTGAGGAATGTGCCTCTAATTAACCTAGAACATTTTCTTGTCTCATAGATACACACTTCTGTCTAAATGTATTCTCCCTTTATTCTCCTGCCCATTGTCTGGTTTTATGTGGATGAATTGCATATTAGCATCATGTTTCATGAACCTATGACCTTATTGATCCAGTTCTGGATTGTCCTCATTTTTTCCCTTTTTGTACACAAAGAGTGGTATTTGAAAAACACACTAGTGTGATTTTGAATTGGCCTTTGAAATTATTGCTGATTATATTTATCCAATGGAAAAGCTATGTTCTTAAACAAGTGAGGGACTTGGCTCCATCCATTCTCCCACTGATACGGTGAAGTAGTCCTGTTCCCTTAGCAGAGAAACACCCCCAAAACATAATGTTTCAACCTCCATGCTTGACAGTGGGGACGGTGTTCTTTGGGTGATTTTCAGCATTTTTCTTCGTCCAAACATGGTGAGTTGAGTTAATGCCAAAGAGCTCAATTTGTGTCTCATCTGGCCACAGAACCTTCTCCCAGTCACTCTAAGAATTATCCAGGTGTTCATTGGCAAACTTCATGTGCCTTCTTTAGCAGGGGGAATTTGCAGGCACTGCAGGATTAAGGCCATTACAGCATAATGTGTTACCAGTGGTTTTCTTGGTGACTGTGGTCCCAGCTGCACTGAGATCATTAATAAGTTCCCACCATATAGTTTTAGGCTGATCTCTCACCTTCCTCATGATACCCCATGAGGTGAGAGGTTCTCTCTGTATAAATTATATAAATTCGTTTGCATTTTGCAATGTGATTTTCTGGACTTTATTTTTGATATTCTATCTCTCACTGTTAAAATTAACCTACCCTTAAAATAATAGACTGTTCATGTCCTTGTCAGTGGGCAAACTTACAAAATCAGCAAGGGATCAAATAATTATTTCCTTCACTGTAGGATCATTTTCTTGTCTGTGGAACTTTCTCTCACTCTTATCTTGAATGAAAGGAAACAGCGAGTGAGCGATACCAAAGTCGATTTAAAATGACCTCTCTTGTTTTTGTTCTTGTTTCCTCATTTTGCACACACATAGTTTTATATTATTTTTCTCTTGTTACTTGTATCTTATTCTGTTATTTCTACCCTAAGCCTGTGGTTTATTAAATACCTCTCTTCTTCTCATCACATCTGCTTGTAATGTCATTTCCAATGCCATTTAGAATAGTTATACTTCACTGCCGGGCTGCGTTCATCAGACTGTATGACACCTACCTAAGCATTTATGGACAATGACAGTTATTTTGTCAATGCCAGGATAATTTCAAATGAACTTTCTGGTTTTTGCTAGGATAATCATTTAGAAAGGTCTGTTGGGTTGTTCCAGTAGTGATTAAAGTCATATTAATGCCATGTAGTTTAATATATTACCCAGATGTCTATGTTTTGACATTACTTGGTTTGCATGACTTTGCCAATTAGATATAATTTTACTCCTGCTTAATTAACATCTAAAATAAGTAACAGTTAAAATAACATCTAACATAATCTACAGCTAAAATACATTTTTATGATGTATCAGCTAAAAGACGTTGATTGACATAACAGATAAAAGAAGTTAATTAGGATGTAACATCTACAAAAGTTCACTATGAAGTAACAGATAAAAGTGTGAAGTAACAACCAAGACATTTATTTTGAAGTAACACATAAGTTCATTGTGAAGTAACAGATCAAACTTTCTCAAGTATGAGATAAAAGAAATTCATTTTAAAGTAACATCCAAAATACATTTATGAAGTAACAGATAAAATAAGTTCATTAGGAGGTTACAGCCAAAGGAAATTCATCATGAAGTAACAGACATAAGTCCCAAATTACCATTATTTTAAAGTATCCAAATCGCCTCTGCAGGTACTGGATGTTTATATATTTTGTTCATTGAAATCCTGGGAATTGATAGGAATGTGGACACTCTCATCCACTTACTTTTTTAAATGGGGGTGTATTGCTAGGGGGAATATGGTGTAGTATTCATTAGTATGGCTATCTGTCAGTGTGGTAAGACAGCCTGCAAAGATTTATTCTCTCTCTCTCTCTCTCTCTCTCTCTCTCTCTCTGCTTTACTAGGTGAGATATTATCAGCTCTCGTCTCTTCCACACATGCACATACACCCTATCTCTGAGGAAGATTTGTTGTTCTCCACCCACTAGAAGCCTCTGATATGTACTAAAGTGGAGGAATTGAAATGAAAGGAGGACGTTTCCTTAGACAAAAGCACAAGGATATAAGTGCAATTATAGGGATGTGAAGTGTGCACACACACACCCACACACTTTTTTCCCCCGAAGACATTTTGCCTCAGCTCACCAGTCTTCTTTTTTTGCTCTCCCTCTCTCTTTCTTGCATTATACTCTCACACTCATGTTTATTCCTCTCCCTACTACAATTTATTAGCTTGCTCACACTTATAACATCACTGGTCTTTTTTGCTCCTGGGCACCTCCTACAGTGGGGGCAGTGTAATCCACTCTTACTCCACTGACATAAGTACTCATTGAACTCATTGTAGGCTTTTTGCACTTGTTGGTATGCTGTGCGATATAGAACTGGCATCTGAAGGGAAAGAAGCATGTGGGCTGAGGCAGTAGACTGATAATACAGGATTTTATGTAAATAAACTCTATACAACATGATGAACACACAATCAGTTCACGGGCTAAAAGATTACATTCAATTTTAGATAATTCCGATTATTTTTATTTTACTTTTGTGCAGTAATTATTTTATTACTTATTTTATTATTAGTTATTTTATTTCTCTCTCTTTATATCTGAAATTATGACTCAATTCTGTATTTGTTCTCTGAATCTAGAAATCAGAGTGATCTACACATTATTAATAGTTTAATATTATGGCTGATTGGTATATACCAGCTGCTTCAGCACTGACTGGGCAAGAGGCATCAGCAATATACCCATTTCTGCTTTATGAAACAGCTGTGGATATTTCATAAAATGTATGGCTGTAGCATCACCTGGGATCAAAACCGATCTCCTGTTGGTGGGACCTAAGTTTGTGCTTCCACTTCCCAAATCACTAATAAACTCTGTTCATTTGACTGCTGTACAATTGCTGTAAAAAGTTTTATTTTAATTAATTTCAGTAGGTTTCAATTAAATTCATATTTGTGTATTATGTATATTAACCTGGAAAAAATATCAAATGTCCATTTGAATAATGATTGGAAATTATTTAAACTTGAAAATATGTGTGAAAACGTGTATGTAGGAGTTGATGGAGAACTTTTGGAATTTTTTTCTTTTCTATGTCTTCTTTCTCCTCATTAAATGCAAAGACATTCAGACTCCATCTCTTTCTCTCCCACATGCACACTCTCACTTATACACACTCTCTTAACTGCTTCCTGCTGGTGTCTGCATTCAGGCATCTGCTACTCCATGTGGTGTGTGTCAGTGATAAACGAGGCTTGGTTGAGCCTGGCCCCAGGGACCAATCCCTGCAGAGCACTCACCTGTCGCCAGGTAACTGTCGCCGTGGTGAACCTGTCACTGCGCCAACCTATCGCCGAGGCAAAAACCTGTCACCGAGCCGAAAGTCTGCTGCCGTCACTGTCATTGCAGGGAATTAATCCATTACTAAGCCATTGTTTTTCTCTGCCTTTCAGCAGTGAGTGTGTTTTTGATAGACACATTGGTGTGTGTTTGTATGGGAATCAGCTAGGGATGGGTCTACAACTGTGATTTGAAATTCAGTATTGACCAAAATATGTGAACACAGACAAAAAGTCACAAGCATTATGGTTTGCTGTGCGCAACCGTATTGATATCCAGTTAATATTCTGCTTCTTTTGCAATTCGCTTCTTATTTTCAGTTGGATCATCCTACAGTTTTTGGAATGATGAAACAGTTTCACTTGTTCTGATTGTATGATGCAGGCATTTTGCTACTTGACCACTCCTGAGCAACTGAGCAACCACCTGAGACTATAGCAGCCACCTTGTATATCATAGCAACTACTTAGCAACCACAAAGCAACATGATGGCAACTGCTTTAAATACCATAGCAATCACCTTGCAACACTGTAGCACTCATCTAGGGTCCACTTAGCAACACTGTAGCAAACAGCTAGCAAGCATAGTACACCATAATTAACACCAGGGTTACCGTAGCAACCACTTAGGAACACCACAGTAACCAACTTAAATATCATGCCAACCACCGCGCAACTACTTCATACATCATGAATGGATGGACATCATACAAACCTACTGGAATACCATAGCAACCACCTGGGATAACATAGTGACCACTTCGTAAACTCCTAGCAACATTATACTAACCACTTAACAACTTAGCAACCACCTAACAACACCATATAAATCACCTAGGATACCATGGCAACCACCTATGAACTACTACACTGTGGAAATCATGTGACATACCATAGCAACAACATAGCAACAGCCCAGCAACTGCCCATTTCACATTCTAGGCTACTGAATTGCCAACTAGTATTGTGTATTAACGCGAGAGAGTTTAATTACTGAAAGCTGATTGATGATGGGATGAATGCATCCAAGCCCCAGTTTGATTCCTGGTGAAGCCTCAGTCATCATGGTGGTCCCAGAGAGCATAATTGGGTGTGTGGCTGATTGCCTTCTCTATTGAAGCAGCTGGCTTATACCAATCAGCCATAAAATTTAAATCACCTGCCTAATATGGTGTAGGTCCCCCTTGTGCCACTTAAACATATTTGACCCCTTGAAGCATGCAGTACACAAGACGTATCCAACATTAACCTTTTCTACAGTCTGTGCTAGAGTAGCACTTCTGTGTAGTCAGGATCAGACTAGATTAGCTAAACTTTAATACTGCTTTATGCCTTGGGTGTCCATGTCCCTGTTGTTTCACCTTGTTTGTTTCTTGTTTGATTGGTACTGACCACTACCTACTGGGTAAGATGTGCTGTTTTGTGATGTTTTAAACATTGCTTGAATGGCTGAGACTGTTTACCCCTGGAATTAACACGACTTTTTGTTTTCAGGTAGTATCTAGATAAGTTTGTTACTGATGCGCCCCCAGATGAAATCTATTTTTTCCTCTCTTAAACAAGTTTCTCATCAATAGTTTAGAATAGGGGTCACCAACTCTGATAAGGCAGATTTATCCCTAATCCACCATACCTGATCCAAATAATTGCTGCTTCAGAAGTTCTTTATTGGCTGGAGTCTTAGATTTGGGTTGGAGTTGAAACCTGCAGGTAGGTAGCCCTCCAGAAGCAGGGTTGGTGAGCCCTGGTTTAGTGGAACAATGGAAATTTTACAGCTATGTGGAACAATTCATGGTTGTTGCATTCTAGTTACAACTCTGTCAAAAAGGACTTTTAAACTACAAGGAAACTCGCGTTATAATACTGTCTTCATCAACCAGTAAAAAACAAAAGTATCACTCACACAGAAACACAATTACACACAGCATGAGAGACAGAGATGTAAATTGAGTGAGCAAGGGATTCCAAAATCATAGAAACATCCTGGGAATGGCTTTTTATGCAGACAAGTGAAAATCCAAACATGATCACCAAAAATGCATGTTCATGCTAGGTGTAAATAGGCTCAACATGAACATTTTTTTTGTTATCATTACAGTAACAATGAATATCATTCTGGTTTAAACCTTCAGATCAAATATTAACTATAAATATTCAGTTTTATTGACTTATCAAATAAAAATTTGATAAAAATCTATTGGGAATATTATTTGTCAGTGCCTGCTATGTGTGGGTTCCCGTGTTGATATATATATATGTATATATATATTGATAGTTATTGTCAGACTAAAGCAACTGTATTTAGTTTCCAAGCAATAACAAAAAGGAAAATATTAAAAGGATATGAAAATAGAAATGAAATGCCTATCATTTTTCTGACAGGAAACTTTTCTGAAAACCTCAATATGAATGGGTGTAGCTAAATTGTGTTAGGCTAAAAAGGCAGGGATATGTAAATGAGTTGGTTCCTGTGACACAATGGAAATTTTAAAATAAGCTTGTTTTGCAGCATAGTTTCCAGATATGCACTGTATGTTCAAGGGGAGGGAATGGCTGGTCTTGGAATCTTAATATTATTTATGTGTTATCTCAAACGTCTTTATTATACTTCTTTAAGGCATTTCAGTTTGTGGGGATGAAAGCCTTTTCACAAAGGGCTTAGTGCTTTACACACAAACTTAGTGTACATTCTTCAAAATGCCTAAAAATTGAGTTTTTTATTAAACACCCACCAAAGCTTGGATAAAAAAAAGCAAGATACAAATGTCTCTGCGTGTTACTGATGTTTCTGAATTTTAATGAGCATGGTTGACTGACAGCTTTCTATGCCTGCTATGTGACAGAACTAAACAGACGAAGCATGGCGAAGAGAAATGAATGGATCAAGCTTTTCTACCAAAACAGGTGTTGCTGAAGATCCTGTTTTTTCCATCACTCATTCAAATCACTCATAATCACTAGCTTTAACATGGAGAGACCACAAAGAAGGTATGGTTCGAGTGTGCATTCAGGGAATATACACAAGGACTGCTGGCATGAACATCTGGATGAACAGCCCAATGTATGGACAGATGGACAAACAGAGCAACAGTTTAGACAGGAGAAAATCTGGAAACAAATTTAAATAACCAGTACATATTTAGTATACATTGTACATATTATTGAACAGATTATAAACAGTACAATAATTTCTTTCAGCTGTGCAGTTGCACAGTATGTTTAGAATAAGAAGTTTAATCATGGCTGTGAAAATCGGAACCTATTCTGTTGCATACATTTTTTCCCTCAACCATGTTTGTTTTCTGTCTGTGTTGTAATATGTTTGCTGAGGTAACCTGTCATTATGATCATTATGGTCATTATGTTGTGTACATTTGCTTAATGCTTCCCAGACTCTGTAACTGGCACCATATGTAGGCAAAA
This sequence comes from Acestrorhynchus altus, assembly GCA_034509495.1. Taxonomy (NCBI): domain Eukaryota; kingdom Metazoa; phylum Chordata; class Actinopteri; order Characiformes; family Acestrorhynchidae; genus Acestrorhynchus; species Acestrorhynchus altus. The sequence goes on along the minus strand of CM067503.1, from coordinate 16,572,004 downwards.
TAATGACAGGGAGGTGTGACTGATATCCCCAAGTTCCTTACCTCGAGAAAGCAATCAAAATCAGTGAAATGACTTCAGTTATCCCAAAAGTGAAAATTGTCATTGGGGACAGATATCTGTATCTAGTTTGCAAGGATGTTGATGCAATGCGGCGGCCAGATGTGTAAATGCAGAATCTTAAATTGTGTCATCCCTTCATGTCACTTTTATAAATTCATAAATGGAAAAGCATTTGAATGTTTAAAGACAATTATCTCATCATGACTGTTTCAGCATGTCAGTGGCACACAAACTGAAATCTGAGTTAAAATTAGTAAAAGCATTTTGTTGTTCATGGAATTATCTTCTACCATTATGTTGCTTAGCAACCTAAACCTACTGTTTCTGGGACAACTTTTGAAATCAGTTGCATCCAGTTACATGTAACTTTGACTTGTTTATATGAACAGATGGCTCCAATTCATTCCACTCTCTGTCGCTGAGTAACAGTCTAGCAATGTATTCTGTGAGCTACATTGTTCACTAAAAAAATAAGAACACTGTGTGATTTGACCAGGATCACCTTCAGTATATTGGCAGTACAATTGTTCAGGACAACAATTTTCCACAAATATTTTTGCTTCCTTGAAAATTTGTGGTGACATAAATATGCTTGAATATCTGCATCATGTACAAATTTTGACAAACATGTGTTTTACTATTTATTACACATACAAATGTAACACATGCCATTATTTCAACTGAGCTGTGTGTTTTGCTGCTGATTTTCATTTGTATATCACATCTGGTGCATCTTGTGTTAATGTCCTGTAATAGTCAGCCAGCATTGAGGGGTTCCAGAAACCTTGGTAATGCTTTTCCTTTGTGAGAATGTCTAGATGAAATCATTTGCCATGTTCATCACTGAGTGCTCCAAAACGTTCAGGGGAAAAATCACTGTGTGACTGCAGAAAATTAATTTTCATTGAGAAGATACAGTGCATTGCTTTGTAGGCTTGAATACAAATAAGTGCTTGATAGCTGCCAAGGAAATTTTATGCAACATCCTTGAATTACTTCCAAGTGATTTTCTTAGGACCCACCAGCAGCTCTTCGAATTGCTCATCTTTAATCATGTGTCAGATTTGTGGACCAGCAGTTATTCTTGGGAGCATTAGTCACAAATATCTGAAAGCTTTATCTTGCTTGTTCAGAGCATTCACACAATTTTCATCAGTCCAAGATCTATGTGATGTGGAGGGAAAAATATTGTTGGGTCCACAAGTGGTTTATGTACCACATTTTTCTGTCCTGGAGTCAATTGCTGACGGATTCCTTTTAGTGTAATGTGACTTTCTATCACTGCTGTCCCATTCTCAGAGGAAACAGAATACTTTGTATATCCCAGCTGCAGTCCAAGCAACAGTGCCACCACTCTTAAATCCCCACAGATATTCCAATTGTAGTTGCTATAGTTGATCTGTTTCAATAACATTTCCATGTTCTCATACGACTCTTTAATTTGTGCAGAATAGCCAACAGTTACTGAAAGATGGACATTGCCATTGTATTTCAAGACAGCTTTGAGGCTTAACAAGGATGAATCAATAAAAAGCCACCACTGTTTTGGCTGATGCTCACAACCCAAATCTGCAACCCATCGACATGAATGCAGAAGCACAGATTGTATATATGTGGAAATAAAAAACATTTTGAAGTTTTCTTTGTGGCTCCAAAAGACAAAAATTTGTACTAGGTGACAAATACCATCCTTGGAGTCTTGGAGTCCAGCAACTCAGAAAAAGCAAATCTGCATTGGCTTTTGAAACCTAAGTCCCTAACCAAATTATTTAGTTCTGATTGTGCTGTAAGATGAGGCTCACGTTGCATGTTTCAAAGTCTGAAACAACTCCACATTTCTGTATCATGATTCTGCTGGCTTTGGCATGGGAAGAGTGTCATCATGCAACATTGTTCTCATTGATAAAAGCAGATTTGGGTATTTAATGGATTTCTTATTTTTAGCAAAGAAACCAAAGATATTGGTTAGATGGAAATCAACAGTCAGTGATATGATCCTTCGGTACCCTCCATATCATTGGAACAACAGATGGCATTGACTTGGATGAACCTCTCAGCCAAGCCCTAAAATCAACAGTACACCTTCCAAAACAGATATGAGGTGCCCAAAAATTGTACTTCAGCCTTACAACCGAAGTACAACTCATAATCTTTCATGATGAGTTGTAATGGTGCGTCGTTGAGGCTTATGAATGTACTCCCCACAAACGTAATGGACCTTCCCATCCAGTACTTTTGGGATGAGTTGGGGGGAGGTGAGGTGGTCATCATCGATCATAGAGACAGTTAATACTTTTCTTCATATAGTGTATTTTCTGAGACTGTAATCATACCATAACATTTCATAGTGTTTCAACATTACGCTGCAGTTATATCAAATAATGTGATAAATTTGGTCACTGATAAAACAGCAAATTGTCATACTCTCCGCAAATGATCTCCCCTCTAGAAGCTGCGCACTGATCTCAGTTACATATGAAGTGTTTCATGTGTGATCCAGCACATCTTGTACTTATCTTTTCCTGTTTGAAGTGGTGTATGTATGTGCGAGCTTGTGTGTTTTCATCATTTTCTCCTGATCGTCTTTCTCCCCTGGGTTGTCCCTCAGTGTGTGTGTTTTTCATCATTATCTTATCTAGCTCTTCCTGAAGTTCTCCCCCAAGTGTGTCTGTGTGTTTGTATGTGTGTGCGCACTCTCTGATCTAGGCTAATCTATCCAGATTTCGACTGCAGGGGTCCAGAGCAGCGGCTTTAACTGAACATCAGATTATGAGAGAGAGAGAGAGAGAGAGAGAGAGAGAGAGAGTGAGTGTGTGAGTGTAAAAAAAAAGAGAGAATAGACCTCATGTTAAGTGTATCAATTTTTAAATTGGCCAAAGTGCACACATCTGAGAAGCCTCACAAAATCTGTGGTGGGAATTTGGTCTCTTTTTGTAGTGTACTGAACATTTTGCCATCCAGGGCTTCAATTTTCCAGGTTACATCACAACTAATAACGACATACAGTAGCTTCCAGTTCCTTTACTAGGTGCTTCTGAGTTGACTGAATTACAGTAGCATATCCAGAGTGTGTTGAACTGAATTGAACCTTTTCTACACACTGGCTGAATTGATTGCCTACATGGGACTGGGATTTGCTGTGGGCAAGTCTGAATGGTATGGTACATATTTGTGCCATGGCAAAACCTTCACCTCTTGTAATCCATTGAGGATTTTGAGGTGCTCTGCTGTACAATTCATTTCCCATTTATATCAGCTTTGTAACAGATGGCATGATGTCTGCTTCAAGGGTTGCAATTGAATTGAATCTCTTCTTTTCTCTACCACTGCAAAAAATCTTATTTCCACTGGCTGCAGCACAAACATTGAGCATGATTGATTCACCCTCTTGCTAATAGTTGGAGATGTGTTCTTTCCATAAAATTCTACAACCTATTTTCTCCAAACATACACACACAGAATACCTTTGCTCATCATAGCCAGAAAGGTATTTTTACTTAATTTGTCCACAGGATTTGATTTTGATTTCAGGTTTGTTAAGATGTGCTGGCAAGTGGAATAGGAGGTCATGTTTGTACATGTTTGGCTACTTAGTAGACCAGTGCTCCAACACTCATGGGTTTCCATAATTATCCAGAGTCATTTTTATGTTTTGACTTTATGAGCAGTCCTCTATATTTAGTAAAATATTATATAGTAAAATATAATTTTACTTAGCCTTGTAGAGCTTGACCACTGCTATTCCTGTTAACTGTTGTTTCTTAGTTATGCTGTAAACTTAGGAAACACTTTGCTCTGTTTCCATAGTGTTCTACTGTGTCTAATTAATTTTTTTATTGTGTTAGACATCTGTTTAGAGAAGTGTTTTTCAAACCTGGTCCTAGAGGCGTCCTGCCCTGCATATTTATAGCTGTTGCTTGATTTAACAAATCAGTTAATTTAGAAGCCCTTTCAAAAATGCAAGGGGTCTGTTAAAGTAGGTAATTCTTTAAAACATGCAGGGTAGAAGTGCCTCCAGATCCAGGTTTGAGAATGACTGGCTTAGAGGTGGTCATGGTTGTTTGAGAAATCAGTTTTAGAAAGTTTTACAATCTGAATCATCTGGACTTTTCTAATTATGATTGTGGACAACCCATTGTCCTAATAAGCTGAATAATATAGATAAATATTATATATTGTACATTGATAAAAAAATTAGGAAAGCTCAAAACTCTTGAGGTGCTTCGTTCTCTTTTTCACTCAAAAAAACAACAAAACAGAAAAAAAACTATTTCATCTTTAATTTTATGCCTTTTGGAGATCTGTTCATCATCTACTTACTTAACTCTTTAAAGTGGCATTTTGTGAAGTTTTCCTCAAACTTTGATAATCAGTACATTGCATGTGTTTGCTTGTTTGTGGATGCAAATGTGTGCGTGGTTGTCTCGCTGTGGAGTCATGCTGAACAACACTTGTTCATATGCCCTGTAAGTGTGAGACAGAAAAGCTAGAACAGGCAGCTGGCAGATTAATAAACATGGCCACATGCTTCTGTTGGCCTTTGACTGCTGTGATTGGTCTGGCTATTTAAAGGATGCTAATTGGCTTGACCCCCTATGTCCCTCCAAGCCTTTGCAGCTTCTACCTGAGACCATTCCCATGGTAACCCTTCTAAAAGAGAGATGATGGGCTGTCTGCGTTCAGCGGGAGTCGGGTGGGATGACCTTTCTCTTTCCCAGAAGATTTGTTTCCCACAAGTTCTTCCTTTAGTCACGTATTTGGGACCACCCTGCAAACAAATCAGTGCTGCTGTAACACCTCCCAACCCATCCTGCCCAAAACATACCCTCACATTAATCATCAACTCTCTGTAGAAAACAAACACATCAAAAAATAAAAAAAGGAAGACTTGGTCTGATCGAGTGGTGAGATGGAACCTAAGTAGTTTAGAGTGGTCTGAGATGAAACCATTCTCTAGAGTGATTTCTTCACAATGGTGGTCTGTGCCACTAATAAACTTATAATATGTGGGCAAATGTTTGTTGACACCAGACACTTATTCTATTAAAAGCATTCAGCTACTTTAAACAGCACCCATTGCTGACAAAGATGTGCAAACGCACATGCAAACAGCCGATTTAGAGTAGTATCACCAATAGAATAGGACTCTCTAGAACAGGTAAACAGTGTTGAGCAGTGTAGCCATTTTCTCTGAAGTGATGGAGGTCTATCTAGTACTTTTGGGATGAGTTGGGAAGTTGTATATGAGTCAGGTGGTGACCATTCATCATCCTGACCTTACTAACACGCTTATAATTAAATGTAATTAGATCTTCACAGCAGTGCTTCAGAATCTAGTTAAAACCATTCACTGGACATTAAAGACAGTTTCTCCAATATAACTCTTTTTAATACACTTTTCAAACGAAACAATGAATGAACAGGTGTCCCAATACTGTCCAGGGTATGTATTGATGATGACACCTGATTTTGTTGGAGTATCCATCTGTACTGTCCAGGGTAGGCTTGCAACTAGATTTTTGGAGCATTGCTCTGGGATCTGATTGCATTCAGTGTTGGTGAGGCCAGTATGCTGGATGACCACTACCACACCTGAAACCCCAGTAGATGTCTCTTGTGGCTGTGAGTTTAAAGGGGAAGAGCTAGCAGTGGAATGGAAATGTCCTGCATAGACTTTCTCTGTTCTGGCTTTAACCGGAAAGACTGTGTTGGGTTTTTTCAAAGTTCAGACAGAGTTTATATTGCTCACACTTTAGTGTATATTTGCACTATCCATGAGTAGTAGAGATGTAATATCCCCCTAAATAGAATAGTACCTTGTAGATGTATTGAGTCATGCTGACCAGGGCTGTGTGTGCTCGTTTTGGCTCACCAATCCGCCAGTGTTTATAATCTCTAAGCTTTATATGCTACTACTAAGGCCATTTAGCATGTGACCTCCAGAGTGTCCATGCCCTCCAGGACCTCATCTTGAGAAATAAAGATGAATAAAACAACGCGAGCGATCATGAAAAATACATAACAGGGAAAAGTTGATCTGACAGCGCTGCGTCATAATGTTAAAGATTTATTCACCCAACTCACAACCCAGATCCATAATGGATGAGCGTGGAATGCCGACCTTTTGGTGGTGGCGAGTGATATGGACCGGTCATAATGTTTGTGTGTGTGTGTGTGTGTGTGTGTGTGTGTGTGTGTGTGTGTGTGTGTGTGTGTGTGTGTATTTTACACATACATAACAGAGTATGTGAACAAATTCTTTTGACATACATCTTCACTACAGGTACCTTTTATATCCAACCTTGTAATGTTGACTTTTCAATTCTGTTTTAACATTTAAGCTTGTACTAGTCTTATTTTTCCTTATTTTTTGATATCTGAATTTCAAAATATTCAGGAATATCTGTTTATGAATGGAGGTGGAGTTGATATTTGTTTGTTTGAAAGACAGAGAAAATATGCTAACTTGTTACTGTTTTTATGTCCTATTAAATATTTCTAATTCCACAAATGAACATCCATGGACATTCCAAGTTCTGAGCCGGCCTTGACTATTTATTTGTAAATATTTAATAATATTAACATTTTGTTATATTTCAAGAAGATATACACACTGCAGAAAACTGCATTTTTTCCATGTTCTGTTATGGTAGCGATCGGATGTACGAGGACATGTACAATGGAATTATTCCCCACGTAGATCAGTGATTTTAGTCCTGTCCAAATCTGCCATGTCTTTTTCACAGAATGCAAAAAGAAAGATTTCTGCACCTTTTAAAAAACAAGCCATAAAAATAACCCCAGGTTATATTTATACTGTCTGAATTGGCATTTTGGAGTTGTTTGTGGTTGAAAAAGTTATGTTAAAATAAATGCATTTATTTTTACACATATTTTTGAGAAAATAAATACCCCAGGCCAAGAAATAAAATCCTCCAAGCTTTTGTTGGTTAACAGTGCACAAGCGTGTGTGTGTGTGTGTGTGTGTGTGTGTGTGTGTGTGTGTGTGTGTGTGTGTGTGTGTGTGTGTGTGTGTGTGCGTAAACTATGTGATTATTTCATTTATGCTCTTGAAACATCTTTCTGGTCACTTGGTGGGCAGTTTCGAGCTACGGAAAAGTAAAGGTTGAAATTGTGGCAAGAACAGAAACATTATTAACATAGTCCTCTCAACAAAACAAGAATTGCAGTCAACATATAAATGTGCTGCTGTAATCAGTGCATGAACAAAACGGTCCTTATTATTGAAAACTCCATAAAATGAAAGCACCCATAAAATCTAGTGATGAATTGACCAATTGTCTCTAGATCTCCTCCATCAGTTCTGAATTATAAAGCTATGAGGTGAAGAGGTGTTGCTAAAGAATTTAAAAAGTCTTTGTCTAAATAATAAATCTTGATTTTTGTCTTTCTTTTTTTTTTTTACTTAAGCTGAAAAGGTTTCCATTAACCTATATGGAAGACCACACTCAAAACTCCAGTCCAAACCATTACAGAATGATTTAACTGTGCCATAGTTCATGTATTGTTGCTGTAATTGCTAATAAACGTTCTACTTTGAGTTCTAATGATGAATGTTACAGAACATTAGTCAGTACGTGATTGTTAGTGTTACCAGTAGCTTTGGTTCAGCTGAAAAAGAAAAGTATTTGTAGGAGACAGTCACACATGCCAGATATTGTTTTTTTCAGTAAATATATATATATATTTTTTTATTCAGTTAAATTTTTTTTCTTTCAAATTCTAAGTAACACTTTACATCTCATAAATCATGTTGAAAATTGATCATTGAGTGTTTTTGAACTGAAAATGCAAGAACTTTGCTATTGTAATTTGTAATGATTAGATTGACAAGGATAATTATAATACTTGACAGTAGTCTGAAAAACAGTGAAAAAAAAGTTGACTGGTTTATTATTTTTGTTATTTATGTACATATCAGTATTGTCCCTTTCAGGGCTTTTATTCTGAAATTTGTGAGCAAAGAAAGAGAGCAAACAACCCCTCCCTTATTGTTTTCCTTTATAATTCTGGGTCACCAATGTCATTAGCCCTGCCCCTCTGGCTGATCAGTTGGAGTCTGCATGAATGTTCAGCATGCATTTGCAGACAGCAGTATAGCAGCTCCTCTGACATTTAAACTGGGATTTAATTCAGTTGGAAATGAGTGAATTGTAGTTTTCTATTGGATAGGACAAGTCTTATAGAACGCTGCGTTTTGAACTGTTCTGCGCAACAAATATGTTTCTAAATTGTGGTTAGTTTGAAGTATGAACACAAAATAAGTCAAGAGCATCTAAGCAAACCAAATGCCGGGCATGATGCCATAAGATCATTGTGCTATAGGCTTTCTTGCAGCTAAAATTGTGCACAGGCACATGATCAACATCGCCTGCCCGCTCAACCAGTATAATGCCATCCACATCTGCCAGCTTCATCATGGGTGAGTCTCTGTGCTGTCCTTTTTTATTTTGTTTTAGATTGTGATTTAACTTCTTTATGATGCTTTTAATTTATGGGCTATGTCCCAAACCACACACTACCCAGTGTTACACAGCTAGTACACCACTGTGGGAAGCACATTCATTTGTGTATCTGCCTCAGGTACAGTAAAGGCATGTGAGTTTGAATGTACATGTGCACATGGGATGTACATCACCAAACGTGTTTTAGTATTGAAATCCAGATTTACAGCTCCCTGGAATAGATATTAAGCCTGTAATCTGACTGCCTGAGCTCTGCCTCAACCCAATGCCTACGTTCTGTTATCCATGCATCACTTTTCCTTTACCTTTTGATTCAACTGTAAATATGTCGGTATGAACACAAAACAAATTATACAAAATGTATAATTTTCTTATGTGGTGCGGAGCAAGGGAACAGAACTAGCACACTCCACAATAACTACTAATGATATAGACATCATTCGAAAATCTACCACTTTAACAACCAGTTGCAGAGAAATGACCCTGCTTTAATGACTGTAGTACATGGATTTTAGTATCAATTTTTAACTAAAATAAATAAAATATTGCATTTTAAAATATAGCCAACAAAACTGCAACTGCCAATGAACAGACGTTTAGGGCCCTAGGCTTAAGCCTGCCCGGGCCCATTACTTGTACAGAAAGCATACCTAAGGGGGAGACAAGAAGGGGAAAGTGCTACACACTTGACACTGCAGACAAATAACCGCATTAACATGTTTACTCGCATCTGTCATTTACTCCCAGTACGAGCAAAGTTTTGTGACTTCCTTTGCAAAATGGCTGACCCCTTCCTTTAGTGGCGTATGACATGCGATCACTGCTGAAACCTGGGAGAAGGCTGGCCTAGTTAAAACCAGCCCCGGGCTTCATTTTCTCTCAATTATGTTGCGTCTGCAGAGATGATATCACATTAGATGTTAATCTTATTATAGCATCAGCTTTACAATGTGCCTGCAGCAAAGCATGTGTTTATCTCCTTGAGGGTAGATGGTATGAGTGCTCTTCTAACAGATGATGCTGTAGAGATCGAGATGGAGCTTTGAATGTAGCTTTGTTACTGAGATTGTCATGTCTTGACCTTGCATTGTCCTGCACTGGCAGATGTGACATTCCTAGGTTAATTTATGCTGTGCATGTGTATGGGATGGGAATCCTTGAGCGAATACTCACTTAGCAAGTGTCAGGCTTTATGTGCTATTACTAGAACTGCCGTGATACTCCAGTACTAACAACATGGGAAAATGAATGAAATGTCTGTTTAAAACGCATGATGAAATTTGACTATTTTATTAATACTTTGACATGACATTTCTAGATATTTATGAAAAAATTGTGGAAATCCCTTCTAATGAATGCATTGAGTTGCACACATTTCAAAGTACAGTGCCTCAAAAAAGTATTCATACCTTCATGCATTTTCTCCCATTACAGCCGCAAAATTAAATGTTTATTATTGGGAATTATGACCAACACAAAGTAGTAAGTATGAAGGAAAAAAATGAATCCAACCTATATGGAAGAATTGCAAGAAGAAAGCCTGTTTTGAAAGCAAGGCATAAGAAGTCCCATTGGTAGTTTGCCACAATCCGTGTATTTCACTTCACCATTACTTGCCATTTTCTGTTGGTCTATCACATAAAATCCTAATAGATTAAAATGTACGTTTGTGGGTGTAACATAAAAAATGAGGGAAAATTCAAGGGGTATAAATACTTTTCCAAAGCACTGTATTATAAATACTCAGACTCTACAAACCTTGCCCCAACAATCAGTAGCCATGGGCTCCTCTAAGCAGCTGCCTAGAACCCTGAAAATTCAAATTTTTGAAGTCAGGAGAAGTCTATAAGGAATTAGGTTGCTGTTTCTTCAAAGCTTTCTGGCTTTTCAGAGGTTTGCAAAAGAGCATCAAAACTCCCTTTGATGGCAAAGGACTTTCTGGAAGATTTGCTTCATACTTAATAACACCAACCTCTTGTGGCTTCTTGCTTTACTAAACTCTCAGTTATCAAAATTAATAGACTACTTGAAGACTAATTTAATGTTACATGCAGTTCTGAGCAGTACTCCACTAGAGTCTCATCATTTTAAGTCTCACGTTTTGGAGATGTCTCGACGTGATAGGCTTCATAGAAACACTGAACAGATTTCAGCCCTAGAGTCATAATATTAGATGCTTGAATGATTAAAAGTGTGTGTGTGTGTGTGTGTGTGTTTGTGTGTGTGTGTTAATTATTAGCATACAAGTCAGGATTTATCAAACTAAAATAAGAAATGCCAATTAAAAGTTTGACACTTAAAGTTCCACTCCAAAATCCCTAGACACTGAAGACTTCTAAGTGTGGCAATGTCTTTAGTAAAAATCTCTGTCACTCTCTCTCTCTCTCTCTCTCTCTCGCTCTCTCTCTCGCTCTCTCTCTCGCTCTCTCTCTCTCTCTCGCTCTCTCTCTCTCTCTCTCTCTCTCTCTGACTTTAATTAACCTTAAAACTGCAGCTTGTATAAAAGATCAAGCAAGTTGACCAATCGAGTGGAAAGATCAACTGGATCATTGCTATTGGAAGCAGGAAATACACTTTGTGTGAAACTGATTTTTTAATGGTATGTGTTTGTGTGGGTGTGTTTGATTTCTAGTACATTCCACTGATTTTTTTTTTCCCCCAGAGGAGCCAGTGCTCACAAGACTCTCACTTCTTGTCTGTCCATCACACAGCCGGTGCAATGTGACACAACTGGCATTTCCATAGGCCTGCCTAAATGTCATCCTGCACATATGCAAATGAGAGTCCACTGATGAGAGTGTTCTTGAATAAGGTGATATTTTGCTTTACGCAGAGTCAAATTTTGTCCTTGTGTTTAGGATCCCCGTCATGAAACCCCTTTTAAAGGGTCCATGTCCACTTTCTTGTAAGTCATAATTCATGTACTGGTGGCCTCTTTCCACTGCAAGCCTGAACTGTTCTGAGAACTGGGAATCATTCTGGTTGCTTTTCCACAGACAAGGTTTGGCACGGAATGCTTGCAAACCAGGCTGAGACTGCTTGTCTAACCATAGACCTGTTTGTTGATGGAGCTTAGTGACATCCGGCGATTGGTGCCTCATTTACATCACCTTTTTACCACCAGATCCAGGGTCTTTATAGTTCCAGTATGAAAATGGTGGACCATGAAGCACTATGATGTCCTTCACAGATATCATCATGATATTTGTCCCACTCTCATTAAAGTTAGTTTCAAGCAGACTTACTTACAAGTGTGTTCCAACATTATTTGGAATACGAGATCTATAAAATAACCTCCTTGATAAAGTAACCCATCCTTATTTTCGATTTCTGTAAATGTGCTTTGTGATGTCAGTTGTAAAAATTTGATTTGATTACAGAATGCTAACAAACGAGTTAAAGGTTCAGTTTGCTACCATTAGCTACTTGTGAGATTGGACACATCCTACTACAGCAAATCTTATACGATTACGAAATGCTGTGCATTTTTTTTTGTCTTAATTTAGCAACACAGCAAATGGTGTGCAGCCTTTGTAACCATTTTGTCCAGCCAATTGTTGCTGTAACTTTAGATCTGTGCTCAGCAACTCCAGAACAAGTCTTTTTAAAACTGCACAATGTTTTGAGACATGGAGCTTGTAACTGGACAGCTAAACATGCTTGGACAAAATGCAAATTGCTGAGGGGGTTGAACCTTTAAATTGAACTATAAGTCTGTATAACAAACTCTTCCGTCTGCTGATGCTACACATAATTACAAATAATTAGAAAAAACATAAATATAATTGATCAGAAGGCTGATTTTAAACACATTTTATTGGTGATGTAATTGTGTATTGTTGTAATTGTTCCATATGGTCTTTGCTTTCCCGCTGCAGTTTTTTTTACATTGTTTTTATTGCCCTTATTCTTCAAGTGGCTTCTGGTTCTCCATGAACCTGGTTAAATTAATGGTAAAATAACAGAGAATGAAACAAGAGGCTATACCACACAAGGATGGTTAATTACACAGTTGGGTGTTTTCAGTAGAAATCTTCAACTGTCCAGTTTGGGTGATCCTGTGTCCACTGCAGCTGCAGCTTAGAGATGTTCTTCACATTCAGCCCAGGTCATGCACATGTTCAAATAGTGGCTTCTGTATTGAAAGAGTGCATTAACTTGTCTAATATAAAGCCAATCATATTCAGCTCCAAGCTGTAACTGCAGAAGCCATACAGTAGTTTCTTGACCAGTGTACTACGCTATATACGCAGTATGGAGCATATCCTCACAAAAGGAGAACTGAAGATATTTGTCCTGCTTCAGCTTTCAACATTGAAAGGATAAAGGAGACTTTCATTCAGGAGATTCAATTAGCAATTAGCTCAGACATCTGTAACTCAGTTGGAGCGGCTTTTGAAGTTTCTACTGTATTGCAAGGCACTCATGCCATGCTTGTGTTAAAGCTTGGTCTGTCTATATTGTCTTTTTTATTCATGTAATGAAGGATAATTTTATTTAACTTCTTTTGAAATGAATTTTGTTCAGCTGTTGTTAAATGTGACGATCTGTGTTTTCCTGGGTCTATTTTGCAGTGAAAGTGATAATATGGTGAAAATGTCGATGCGTTCAGTCTTACTAGTTCAGAGTTAATTGTTGCTGAGGGTTTGATGACTTATGTCATAGAATTGCACATTTTTGAAATGGACATATTAAACCCAGTTAATTAGTGGGGATCAGATTGAGCCTGTTGTCCACCATGTTACATCTGCCATCTCATTAATCAAAGCACTTTTAGAGACATAATTAGCAGTTATAATATTTTTGTAGTTACATTTAATGTACCCTTTAAAATGATTTGTTAGTGTGTTGACAAACAATGTCAGGTGTAATAGGGTTTTTCTGTCATTATCACAGCATTGCTCATATAGTAATTTTGATCATCCTGACGAAATCTTGGATATGCATGATCTAAATGTTTTACTCTATCAAGGCACATATAACAACCAACAAAGTTCAATATTTGTCATTTTAATGAAGTCCTTGATATTCAACTCACAATAATGGAATATTTTAGCATTTTTTTAGCTGAATTCTTTGTCTACTGCTTGCAAAGCGATCTTTGTAATAAGAACATGGACGTACTTGGTTAAGTTATAAAGGGAAAGTAAGAATGTAAAAAAGCAGGACCAGTGAGAATAGTTATGCTGGCAGTGGATGGCTGGCTCTGTAAAAATCCAGATTCATCAGAACAGGCTATGATTGTCTGCATCCAGCTGTCCAGTTTTGGTAAGCCTGTGTCAACTGTAGCCTCAGCTTTCTGTCCTTGACTGATAGAAGTGGAAGCCAACATGATTTTATGGTGTTGTAGATCATCTGCCTCAAAGTTGGGCATGTTGTATATTCTGCAATGTGATCTGACATAGAAACATAGATTTAGGTTAATTGTTCCAGGTCTAAAATACAGTGTGGTTGGTTGTTTTCTCATCCGTCCACTGTTGAACTGGTGACACATTACACACAAACACAGACGATACTCCGATACATGTGTAGGTTAGATTAGGGTGTTAGATTAAGGTGATCACTACATTTTATAGTTTTGTACTTTTGCCTGATTGTCGTAATGTTGGACTTAATGAGTCAACACTCATTTCTTATTCGATTCAGAGTTTTGAGTCTTGTCTTAGTCTTTATTTATTTTTGCTAGATGCATTTCCTCTGAGTGAGTCATTTTACTGGGCAGTTACAAATTACCAGTGGATGTTTTCCATTATGAGATCCGACTGGTATTCTCAGATGCTTTTCTGTTCACCACATTTGTACTCAGTGGCTTTGAGTGTCTGTAGTTTTTCTGTCAATTAAAGACCTTTTCCTCCAGCAAATTTCAGAAATTCTATCATGTTTTAATGCTATCTGCACACCAGGCCTTTTTGCACTGAAATTGCTTGTTTGTTTGTCTAATATTCAGCTAAATGCTATGTTACTGTAGAAGCCATAGATCCATGACCTGTGTAATGCACTAATGTGCAGTAGGGAGATGTCGTGTTGTGAATGTTGATGGAGGGTTTGGTGACTTATGTTCTGAAATTGCACATTTTTGACATGGGCAGATTAATCCCAATTAATTAGAGGGGATTGGCTTGAGCCTTTTGTCCCCTGTGTTACATCAGCCTTCTCATTAGTCATGTACAGCTAATAGGAGAAAGCCAGTTTAGAGGCATAACTGGCAGTTATCTTATTTCTGTGGTGCTCTACCATTGACAAACGAATGTGTTTATAAAGTTAATTGTGAGGGCAATATTGGTTCTGCAGTATTCATTTTGAAGATAGTTAGCAAATCTCAGATGAGCATTCTGTGAGTGTTTCACTAAATCAAGGCACTTAAGTGACCCATCAAATTAGATTTTGGACATTTTAATGGAAGCTAGTCTAAAGACTAGCCTTTTAACAAGACTAAAAGAAATCATATGAAGCTAGAAAAAAAAACACTTACAGCTAAAAGCTTAAAGCCAAGTTTAAAAATCAGCTTGTAGTAAGAATAAAAACGGTAACAGTAAAAGCTAAAGGCAGTAAAAACTAAATTAGAAGACTTAAAATGAAAAACTAGGCTTTAGCAAGACTAAAAGACATTTCACAGAAAGGAAAACAACAAAAGCAAATGGTTAAAAACAAGGTAGATTTAAAAGTGTTTTTAAAAGTTGTTCAAAACTTACATTTCAGTTGGAACTTTAAATGCTACACAGCTATATGTGACCCGTTCCATCCTCATAGCCCTTAATGATGCATCACATAAACTGAGACAACAACGTAAATCTGATTTGTCTTGCAGACAGCCCTTACTGGTGCCACCCTTACTGGTACTAATTTTGGTAGGAGACCGGAATATCTGAATACCTGACATCTTCAGCACTTCTTAAATAGTAGAATATCTCTAAGGTTTCTCAGTTGTGTTTTAAAGACAGGATACATCCTTTCCCAGTTGCGGTGTGTAGAAGTATGATTGTAATGTGGTATTTTGTCAATATCATTCAACCCTAGTGTAGACTCGGCGTTCAAACAGTTTGTTTAAATCAATTCTAGCATTCTCTGGATCAATTTTTATGTTTATTATTGTCCATCGTATGTTCATAGACAAGATGCCTAGAATACACATTGCACTTTCTCTCTCCTGTTCTTATTTGGTGGTGTTTTTTGAGAGATTGGATTGGTTGAGACTCATTCAGAGTCACTGTAAAATACTTCATAAACACACTGGTTAGAAGTCTGAAACCTGACCCTAGACCAACAGGGCCTGAAAAAAATTAGGTTTGGACAGGAGCATTAAGAGTATGAACAGATGATGGAAGACTGCCCATCAAAGCACGCCTAGGGAAAACCCCTTATACTAATTACATTTTCTATGTTGGGTTTGGTTATTAGGTTGTCTAGATAATGTGATCGTTTCTAATGGCAATAAAAACTTGATTTTCTAGCCATTAAATACTAGATAGGAATTTGCAACCTTGAGTTTATATGCACTAATTATTATTGTTCTTAGAAGCCATACAATGAAGAAGAAATTTCCAGAAAGAAATAAACTGAGTGGAATTCTGTCTGTTTTTATCTGTAAATTCTAACATTTTTGCTTTAACTTTTGTCAGAAGGTTTTTGTACATTTGTATGACCATGGCTGTGGACCATCAATCTTGTCTATTGCACCAGCTATCATTTCTATCACCTGAAGGGTGATCTAAACACCCCAGTCTCATTTCTGTGTCTTTTCTCTTTTATCCTTTAGTGTAACTGAGTAGAGGTGTGAAGGTCAGTGCTCAGCCTATTTTATTGTTTTATTTCATCTCTCAGTAAAGCAGCAGAGGAACAGAGAGCTAAAGCTACTCTTCTGTTTAAACTGTGAAACTGAGCTTTTCAGAACTTAAACTCTTGCTTTGGTGCCATCTTGCAAGCTCTTCTCTTCTCTTCTCTTCTCTTCTCTTCTCTTCGAATTTATATATATATACAATGGGATGCAAAAATTTGGGCACCCCTGGTGAAAATGAGTTGAAGATGAAATGATCTGGCATGAAGTTAAAAATGAAACATTCTTTTGTTGAATTCCATTCATTTTTTTTCATCTGTACACCTTTACAATAATAAAAAAGGATAATGGCCTGATGCAAAGCTTTGGGAACCCTGCATGGTTGGTACCTGGTAGCAGCCCCTTTGGCGTGTTTTACAGCTTGTAAACACTTGTAACCAGACAAGAGTCTTTTAGTTTCTTCCTTGTAAAGTTTTCCAGTTCTGTGAGATTCCTTGGCCTTTGTGCATGCACTGCTCTTTTGAGGTCTATCCACAGATTTTCCAGATCAGATCAGGGGACAGAGCAGCTTTGGGGGTAGTCTGTTGTGGTATTTGAGGTGTGTTTAGCATTATTTAGCATTATCCATTTGTAGTGGCCATCCTCTTTTCAGCTTCAGCTTTTCTACAGATGGTGTTATGTTTGCTTCCAGAATTTGCTGGAAATTCATTGAATTCCTGTAGCTGCGAAATGTTCTGTGTGATACTGGCTTCTTTTTGGCTGGAGAGGTGCTCTTTTCATGAAATTCTGTTCCCTTTTTTGTCCAAAACTACCATTGCTCGTTGAGGACAAATGATGACTCTTCAATGAAGGCCATATTTGTGCAGGTGTGGCTGAACAATAGAACAATGTACCACAGCTCCATAGAATGCTACATTTTTCTGAAGGTCTTTGGGAGTCATGGGTTCTGATTTGTAGCGATTTTAATTTCTAGCTATTCTGATTTCTAGCAATCCTAAAAGCAGCAGTTTTGACCTTCAGTTAACAGGTTGAGAAAATGGCATTCTGAAAATGTATTGCTATTTTCTTATTGCCATTTGAATTTATTTTAGAGTGCTGGGTAGCTGATTAGAAGAATGATTGTGAACAAGCCATAACCCTAACAGGCTACGTTTGGGTGCCCAAACAGGTATCCCACTGCATACTCGCCATTGAAATGTATGTCATGGTAATTTTTGTTTTTCTCTGGTTTATTTCAACTTATCTTTTTCTGGAGCAGAAATCTTGTTAGAAAATGTGTATGTGCTGTATATTTGTTTAAAAAGTTAAAGTAAAACTATAAACTATAAAGTAAATTTGTGTCCTTTAACTTGTTACAGCCTCTTAACGTCATGTTAGAAAGCCTTAAAGGTAATGTATTCAATCATATGGGCACTCACAAGGGAAATCGGCTACACATGGAGGTTGTAGCAACATACTTTGTTGTGCATTGTTTTGGAACTAGCTTGCTGCACATGGATGAAGATGGTGGGCTAACTCAGAATTCTTCAACAGAGCCTCAAACCAACCACCATCCATGATGGAAATCTGGAAGCAGGGGGGAGTTTCAACAAGATAATGATTACAGATATCCACCAGAAGCAGTGGCACGATGGATAAAGCAGGATAAAGTTCTGACCTGCAATATATAGAGTGTTAAAAATCGGGAAACCAACAAGACGTGTGGTCACCAGAATCCTGGGATAAGCTTTCTGACTACCAAAAGCATCTTTCTGTCCATTAAAGGTGCATGTTACATACTCATTATGTCAAGAAAAAAATACAAAACTGAAAAAAAAATTCCTGAAAGCCCAATATTGCCTTGACATTCTTGTTCACGATGAGGGTATGCCACCATCTGAATACAGCTGTAGCTTCCGTAAATGCATTTGGAATATTTATCTTAATGACACCCTTTCAAGTAAACTCACACTTTGAGTGTGTTTGTAAAGTAATGGTAAAATGAGATAGTGACCTTGTCAATGCTCAATACATCAGGAGGCTGCATATCGAGTGCAGTACAGGTATCAACCTTGAACAACCTAACAGACTCAGAAAAACCTCCTAAAGCTCATTCCTTTTAAATGTGCTGCAATATCTTCAGGGCTGGTGTGTTGTCCTTTATTGGAGTGTGCATGTGAAGTGCTTATAGAGTATGCATTAAATCATGAAAATGGGGTCATACAGCGAATTGAATTTGCCTCTGGAACTCATCACCCCTCTCTCTTTTGAAACATGGCAGCTTTTATTCTTACTCTGGTTGTCTGAAGGCGTGCATACCTGTTCATGCACTCATGCTTATTATGCACGGTGGAGCTAATCAAAATTGTGCGTGCCGAATGATGAGCAGTAGCACGTTAATGTGTGTAAAAACGATATGTATAGAATGTAAAATCTACATGAATGGTATAGTCAAATTAAAATGTACCGAAATACCAGAAAATGTCTACCATACTAGATAGATATGTTGTTTTATTCCCCAAATAATGGCCAATTTAAAAGAGGCAAAAACCTGATGGTTGATAGGGGGCATTATCGTGTTAGAACCCATCTGCATCCAGGTTTCCATCATCGAGCTGATGGTTTGAGGCAATGCTGAAGAATTCTGAGATAGTCCACCATCTTCACTACCCCATCCACAGTGTGCGGCATGCTATTCCCAAAACAATGCCCAAGTGTCTACCAGCCCCATATAAAACAGATGGTAAAGTGCACAGGAAGTTAAGAGGCCCTGACAAGTTAAAGGAAACTGGAATTCACAGAACCTTCTGAATGTATATAAAACCTTGTGCACCAGATTATTCCCCAAATAATGGCCAATTTAAAAGAGGCAAAAGCAACATAAGGACCATGTGACAATACAATGTTACCTTGGCCCTTACCTTGACACCACTGTATGTCACTCAAATCAGTTGCAAGTCTGCTAAAGATGTAAGAGATGTGCAGAACATCTCTGATTTCACAGTGTTACACTACAGTCCCTATGAAAAAATAATCACTCCCTTGGATGTTTTCAGAGAACTGAGAATAGATGACTGAAGAGGTACAAGTCAGGAGATGGATGCAGGTAAATCCCAAGTTACTCAGTACAGAAAAATCCATCATTAAGAAAAGGACGAAATATGGCACATGTGTAAATATGTAAACAAAAAAATTGAGTGACTCTGTAAGATGAGAGAGACTAGTAAGGCACTTATGACTCCTTCACTACAATCACTTGTGAATCATTCACCACACACATTTACATGCAAACCAGTTCATTCTAGTATCACTAACAGTACTAATTTATTATTAGTACTATTAGTACTATGTAATTTAATTCAGTCCTCACTGTCTCCAAGGCTGCATATTTCTGGTCAGTCTCTGTTGTGAGTTGAGTTGGTACAAAAAAACAATATCTA